>CAUYUJ010007646.1:330153-514025 GCA_963575745.1 Prorocentrum cordatum
CACGGGGTATATCGAAATAGGCCGAGGCCAACCTGTGTTCGTGCTTATTGGCGCCGTAGTTCGGGCTCCTGATGGCACCTGCTTGCAAGAGGCGTGCCACAATCATGCCAAAAGCCCGAGTGTGGTCGCACCCGGTGGCGCTGACATTGGGATTCCATCTGGGGCACTACGCGCTCGAATGGATTGCCAAAGTGCATCCAGGATCGAACGCGGTCTCGCCAACTCGCGCAACATTTTGAGCTCCTTTTGGGGCACACCGTGGGCGGATAGTCTATGAGCCCAAACCCGAGTGTGGTCGCCCCAGCTGGCGCCGCAGTTGTGGACCCCTACGGGGCAAGAGGTGTGCGAGGGGTGTGCCAGAATGAACCGCGGCAGCAACCGCAACCACAGCCGGCACAGCAATAGCGGCAGCACCAGCAGCAGGAGGAGAAGGGGAGGGGACCACGAGGAACGAGGGTGGGGCGCGCAGCGCAACGTGATTGACTCGAAAAGAGGCCCCGACCCCACAGATGGGATCGCAAGCGGGTCTAATCCAGTTTGGCCCGTAGCCCTCCGGGATCGCCGCTTGAGCCAGCACAACGCCCCTGGACGGCCCAATGACACGGCGCAGCTGCTGGAGCACGTCCTGAAGCACCAATGCGTCTTGAGCGCATTCTTCGGGGATCTTCTGACCCGGGTCAATCCAGACCCGGGTCAGCAGGAAACCAAAAACTGCAACGCAGGAAAAAAAAACTGCAACGCAGGTCCTCGCAAACCCGGGTCAGCCAATACGTGCGGCCGCCTCGCGGCCACGAGCGGCTCCCAAACCCGGGTCAGCCAGAGGGGGTCTTCGCAGGATCCTGCAGGAAACGGCGCCCTGGCTGACCCCCGTCTGCACTGACCCCTGTCTCGAGGCTCCCGAATTCTCCAGGTCGGACGCCCCCCGGGCCACCACGTGCCGCCGAGAGGTGGGGCGCTGGGGCGGCCTGCCGCACCTCCTCGGACACCACAGCACCGCCACGTGCAGCTCAAATCGGAACCTGCTGTTCTGCCCCCCCCCCCGCAGAGAACACACGCACCCGATGCCTGCTCGTGCGCAAGGCCCATTCGATTGAGAGTCAGATCCGCTTCCCCTCCAGGAGGCTATAACCGCACCGGCTGGCCAACTTACAGCCCTGCCACTATCGAATGAGGCCTGAAACTGTACTTTGGTATGGGAGGCCAGAATTACCTGCGAGGATTTCGACTGACCGCCCACATGTTCACGTGGGCGACCCTCGGAGTCGCACCGCTGCCCGGACGGTCCTCTCCGTGGGCTTCGTGCAGCTGAACAGGGAGCCGAACCGCGAGGGCCTCGCGAGCTGCGCGCGCGGGCACCGGCGGGGACCGCTCCGACGATGAGTGGTGATAGGTGCTGCCATCGTGTGAAGGCATGGTGAACTCACCGTGCTTTGGGAGGCTTTCGATTCGGAGCCCAGTGGCCCCCACCCCATCAACCACGCTTCGCCGAAAGCCTTCCAGGCACGCTGGGCTGATCCCAAACTGGATCAGGAGGTCCGAGCCACGACAAGCAACCAAGTGGGGAGTTCTGAATTCGGCCGCCATGAAGGGCACGGCGTCGAGTAAAATTGCACACGCGCAGGCATCGTAATTATCGTCTTGGCTCTCTCACACACACATGAACCCAGTACGACACCCACGTAGAGAGTCCTTGTGGTTTACGTCCGTCACGCTTGAGACAATCCATCTGTTTATACTTAATATGCACTGCTTGCACTTGGGGGTTCTTGTATGTGTTCTCAGGTAACTGGGCCCGGGTGTCGGCCCCGCTGGCTTGTCGCCGCCCGTCGCCGCCGTCGCCGTTGAGCCCTGGTGGCGGTCCCGCCGGCTCGTCGCCGCCCGTCGCCGCCCTTCGCCGCCGCCGCCGCCGCTGGGTCTCCGTGGCGATCTGGCCGGGTCGTCGCCGCCCGTCGCCGCGTTCCTGTGCATAGCTTTACATTGCACTGCGTTGCGATGCTCTGCGTTGCATTGTTTTGCATTGTTTCCGTATTGCTTTTCATTGCACTGCTTTGCAATCGCATTGCATTGCAATTGCATGGCATTGCTTTGCATTGCTTTGCGTTGCATTGCTTTGTACCGCTATGCATCACTTTGCATTGCATTGCATTGCGCTGCTTTGCATTGCATTGCATTGTTGTGCTTTGCGTTTAATTGCGTTGCATTGCGTTGCGCTGCATTGCGCTGCTTTGCATTGGTTTGCATTGCTTTGCGCCACAAAGATTTCACCACATGTACTGCACGACCTAGACTGCACAACATTGGTTGCACTATCTAGATTGCACCGCATATATTTCAAGAAATCACTGCTTTGGGTCCGCACTGGCTCACACACGCGCACATATCATCATTTGTATGTACCAGGCTGCAGGTAGGCTACATCAGATAGCACCCCAACACCAAGCTGAACGCACGTGGGGGTTACATGCTACAAGGGTACTTCGATTTGTTTCGATTTGGCTTGCGTTGACTTGCCTCGCCGTGCAGTGCGGTGCAGTGCTCTGCATCAATTCGTGCACTACTTTTCCTTGCACTGCTTGGCTTTGCAAGGTTTTCTGTTGATCTGAATTGTGTTGCATTGGTATGCTCTGCTTGCCGCTGCTCGGCTCAATTCCTACAACAGTGATTGCATTCACGCAGGGGCTCTTCCTCTCTTTCTTCGATGATTTGATGGGTGCTCTGGGCTTTCGCCCAACCACCGCAAATCGCCGCATCGTTGCCGCTCCGTGCGCTGGCTGCGTGTGCCTAATGTCCGCCCAGTCGCCGACCCTTGAGCTTGCTGCATGTTTGGGATGTTCGCCCAATCGTCGCCCGTCGCCGCCTCGTCGCCGCCCCGTGCTCTGGTTGGGTGTTCCGGGTTTCTGCCCGGCCGCCGCGCGTTCGCCGCGCCGTCGCCGCACCACATCGCCTGCATCACATAGCCTGCACCACAGAAATTGCGCCACGTAGGTCGTACATCAAAAAGGAAGTTGCCCCAGTGCGACCCTACCTAGAAGTTGGAGCCCCTGGGAAAGCAGCATTCGTTGCTATGCTATGCTATGCTATGCCATGCTATGCTATGCTAAGCAATGCTATGTCATGCTGCGCTGTGCTATGCTAAGCTATGCTATGCTATGCTAAGCTGCGCCATGCTATGCTATGCTATGCTGCGTTATGCTATGCTTGCCTTTGCTTTGCTTTTGCTTTTGCCTTGCTTTGCCTTTCCTTTGCTTTGATTTTGCGTTTGCTTTGCTTTGCGTTGCCGTTGCTTTGCTTTGCTGTCGCTGCTGTTGCTTTGCCTTTGCTTTGCTGCTATGCTCTGCTATGCTATGCTATGCTATGCTGCGCTGTGCTATGCTGTGCTGTGCTGTGCTGCGCTATGCTATGCTATGCTATGTTGCGCTATGCTGTGCTATGCTGGGCTATGCTATGATATGCTGTGCTGCGCTATGCTATGCTACGCTATGCTATGCTGTGCTCTGCGATGCTAAAGCTCAGCGAAGCTAAGATGAAGGTAAGCTAAGCTGATATAAACCTGAGCTAAGATGAAGCTAAGCTAAGCTAAGATGACATAAGCTAAGCTAAGATGAGATAAGCGACGCTCAGCTAAGGGGACGTCACTGGGGGAACCGCGGGGCGGATCCTGGGGGAACAGCCCGAGGCGGGGAACACTGCCCGGCCCCTTTAAGCAAAGAGAGTAAGAACCCTTCTAGGCAGAGCCTAGGTAGGGAATGATTCACGGTTCGGGGTCCACGCTGGCGAACATGCCGCACACAATTACTTCAATCTGTGATGCCTTGCTTTGTCCTCCTTTAACTACTACACAGATTCACACTTCTTTGCGCTGCATTGGCTCACGCTGCGGTGCTTTGCACGACACGTCTGTCCAGGGCGGGGAATCCTGGAGGAGCCAGAGGCGGCTTCCCGAAGAACGGCCAGCTGGTCTCAAGAAGCCCGGCTTCGGCCACCAATGTCCACGCTCCCGCGTGCACGGGCGGAGCAAGGACTCCTCGGGCAAGTCCTGAACTGTGAGAAGAGGTACCGCGCTGCAACGGCCAACAACTCTATACACATGAGAACGGACGAAATCAATCGCAGAATTTGCTTGGGCTCGCTGGCGCAACCCTGCCCCTCCACCTGTGAAAACAAAGATCGTGCGCGAAGCCAGCGTGAGAGGAGCGACCCACGAGCAACGCGAAAGCGAACGAGCTGGCCCTCGAACGAGAGCGAGCTGCGAGCGAAGAAGCTTGCGGGCGTTGCGGTCTTTGAGCGAGGTCGGCTTGGCGGCAGCCTTCAAGGTCAGGCTTCAGCTCGAACCCATGTGGCTATCCTCAACTTCGCGCTGCAAGAAGCGCAAAACGCGGTTACCTTCGCACCCCTTGGTGTCAGGGACACACACGAAGCATGGATGACAAGGAAGGGGGGATATTGAGCGGAGGGGTCAGATACGGATGCCGGGTGGGAGTGAAGGAAGGAGCAGGAGGAGGACATGGTGATTATAGTTGCGCCCCCGCGGCTACCCCTCGGCGTTTGGCCGAGCCTTCTCGCCCTCGGCGTTTGGTCGAGCCCTCTCGCCTTCGGCGTTTGGTCAAACCCATGTGCCCTCGGCGTTTGGTCGTGCACTCTCGCCCTGCTGATGCGCCGTGCAGGCGCCTGGCACACCTGACCTGACCTGCGGCTACCGTAGCAGATAGACCCAGCACGGAGGCCAGAGCCGAAAGGCGTCGGCCAGCAGGGCAAGGCAGGATGCGGCAGAGCACGCGCGGAGAATCGGCGGCGCGCCGAGGGGGTGAATTCTCGGAGGAGGGCGCGTGGAGACACGGCTCGACTTCTCGGCCCTCCGGGGCCCCTCCCCCCCAAGAATGGAATAGAACTGACGAGATCGAAACAGACGATGAATTGTTTGTGAAGCTCAGTCTGAACCGAACTACGGTACAGCAGGCAAAGACTGTGCTCTGCCTGGGCCTGGGGCGCTGTAAGCACCACTGAGCCAATGGCACTTTTCGGCCCTCCGGGGCCCCCCCCCATCGCCACGGCTGGACGCAGTTCGGAGAACTGGTGCGTTTGGACCCGGGGAGAGGTCCGGGGCAGGATTTTGAGCGAACTTGGGCCGCCGTTCTCACCGCCGTTGTCTCACGCGGCTCGCCTCCGAGAAGCGAAAGGCGGCAGGCCTTCTCTCGGGGGCGCGCAAACATGGATTAGCGATCCATGGATTTGGCGCGCGGTCGCCGAATCCATGGATCGGGGGAGGTGCCCTCCCCAAAATGCGGCCGGAGCCGCCTCGCTCGGCGGCGGAAATCCGCGCGATTTCCGTGGAGACGGGACCCGTCGCTAATCCACGCCCCCTTGATCCGTGTGTGCGATCGCCGGATTCCCGGAAGGCGGCGGCGCCTCGGAGCAGGCCTGCACAGCTGCTCGGAGGGCTGGAAGCGTTCTGAGCCTTCTGCTGCGGCACGCCCCCTGTCTTCCCCCCCGGGCGCGCAGCCGAGAGAAGGCATTGGCCAGGCGCGGGGCCAGAAGTCGTAGAGCAGCGTGCAGAACATGCACACGTTCCCGGCGTCCTGGAATCGCAGGCTGGGCACCGCCCCTCCGCCAAGCCCGAGACTCGGCCTCCCTCGCCCTCTCTCCGTGCTGGCCACCCGCGTCGTGCGCCCCTCGCCCTCCCCGGCAAACAGACCCGCCCCCAAGCTTTTGTACCCTGCAGCGCGCAACCTGGCTCGCTCTGCAGCGGAGGAGGATGAGACATGAGATCGAGGGTCGAGGACAGCCGAAACTGATAGCAAGAATGCGCGATGAGGATGCAAGCCCCTCGGACGCCCATGTCGAAGCTGTTCGAGCTGGGCTGGACATCGGAAGAGGTGAAAGGGTGGACCGACGAGGCAAAGATGCAGGGGAACCCGTGGGAAGGTTGCCCGTCCTTATCATCTGTTATGACTGTAGTGAACGACTGCCAGGCCGAGATCATGATGGCACCTACAACGGCACCGCGCAACGGGGCCCAATGGGTCCCGCTCTCCCGACGCCATGCCTCTTCAAACCTAGCCTCCAGCCCAATAAAGCCTCAAAGCCACCGCGGTGCCCTGTCATGAGAAGCTAAGTCCATACGGAGTAAGTCCATGCGGAATGCTCGGTCTCCTTCTGGGCTTACTCCGCCTGGACTTGGCCTCTCCGAAGCCCTCGGCCATGGGCGGTTCTCGGCGCAGCCGGGCCACGCACCCGACATTTCGACCCGAGCCCAACAATGGCGTCCCTTGGCCCGCGATTCCGAATGCACCGACAAGCCAGGCCGCCCACACAAGGCGCCACCCAGCCCTTTACTTTTCCCTCTCTGATGAGCCGGTTGACCTTTCCTCACAAAGCGCTCCGAAATCCTTTCGCTTCTTGATGGGGCTGGACAGTTCGGCAATGCGGCAACACGCCATCGCAACTCCCGGGAGGAGCCCGCCGTGCGAGCCAACGCCCCGCGACTTCCAGCTGCTATAGCACAGATTGTTCCATAGAACGTATGTGTGTTCATCCCTCTCGCGTCTCTGCGCGTCGCTCTGCCAAAGGGGCCCCGATGCTGCTGGTGCAGCCGCCCCAAAGCGCACGACATCGCGTAAGCAGCTGCTCCGCGCATGTGGCCCGACCGCAGTGCAGCACGGGATCGCTATTTCTGCTTGCGCCCCATGGGCCCATATGCCCGCCGCCGCCGCGCTCGAGAAGCAACCAACCCTTGGGCTGGCGCAACTCCTCTGGCCGCTCGACAGACTCGGAAAGCACCGCGATCCTGGTGGGACCCCGTGGGATGGGACCCTATGCATTGGGACCCCTTGGTCGGCAACACGCACACACAGCTCAGCTTCCGCTGGCGAGAGATCATCGAAAGGGGACCTCCGGCTTGTAACATACAACATTCGCGCCGATGGAGGCCAATTCAGGTGGAACCCTTTTGTGTTGGACCTTATAGGTTAGGACCACCTGGCTGGCCACATGCGCCATCGTAGCCCACCAATACCAGCTCAAGTGAAACCCGAAGGGGTGGGAGTCTGTGGGTTGGGACCCAATGGCAGGCAGCACACGCAGCACCAACGGATGACAGCTAATTCAGGTGGGACCCTATGGGGTCGGACCCTGCAGTTGGCGCCATATGACCATATGACATTCCCGCCGACGAATGCCAATTCAGGAGGGGCCCTGTGGGGTGGGATGCCCTGGGCCCATGGGCCCTCTGGGGTGAGGCCCTGTGACCAACAACATCCGAAACTCCGCCGATCGATGAAACCTGTTGACAACAACTCATTATGCATGCAACCGATGTTTGATGACACGGGAGCGATGCGCGAACACTCTTCTGTCCATGGGCTGGGTCGCAATTTCGCGTCGGCAACAAACGAGGCGGAAGTGAATGCCGTCCATTATCAGGGCATCGCGGTGCCAGGAGTCTTCACCAGAGAATAATATAGTCACCTCGAGGCGGAGGCGCGGGCAAAAACAGGCAACGGCAGCCGCCCCTGTCTTGGTACCCTAGTCCCACATGGTGAAACATGTCTTCTGGTACATACTTGTACGGGAAGCTGGCGAAGAGCAGAATATGGGAGCAGACGGGCAACCCACCGCCGCTCAACGTAGACTCCTTCGGACGCGTCTTCAGCCCTTGTTCAATTCTGATGAGCTGAGGGCCGACTAGGACAGCGATACTATCCCGACGCACAATCCTCCACAATCCTAGAGATGCGCCCTCCGCACTGCTACCACCAGAATTCTGGATTATGGAACGCATGGTGCCAAAACAACATGCTCATGATACACACTGCAGGGCACTGTGGGAGTGGCAACGTGTAAGTCGCAACTAGAGGCCTCCTAGATGAGGTCGGAATGGATGGGGTCGAAAGATCGCGCCGCATCGCCGATGCATCGGCGATGCATTGGCGATGCATGGGCGATGCACCCGCGACGTCGGCGATGAATCGGCGCCGTCGACGTGGAGAAAATCGGGCTCCACATCGAGCCACATCGCCGATGCATCTGCGATGCGGCGCGATCCTCCGACCCCATCTACTCGGACCCTATCAAGGAGGCCTAGAGCCATGCACAAACCGTGGAGGCATGCAGGTGACCGCGCCCCCCCCGTACGCAGAGCTCGCAGGCCTATTTAGCTGGTGCTGATAGAAGGCGCCTTGCCTACGGCCAACTTCGCGGCCCTGGGCCAGCCCCATCACCGCGGCTCCGGCCGGGCGGCCAATCGCACCGTGGGCGGCCGCGTGAGCGCCAACTGCCTCTCCGCATACAGCGCAACGCCGGCGCTGCCACTCCTCCGGCGCGTCGTCCTTCTCTTTCCCTCTACCCCCCTCCCCCGCTCCTTCTTCTGATCCTCTCCGTTCCTCTCCTTGTCCCCCTCCATAGCTTCCCCGAGTTGCTCTCTTCAGTAGGTTCGCCCTGCACTCCACATTCCTCTCCCCTTTTCTTACCTACCCTTCCTCTCCCCTTCTTCCCACCCCGTTCCTGTACTTTCTCCCTGCCCTTCCATCACCTGCCTTCCCTCTCCTTCCCCCCCGCTCCACTTGCCCTTCACCTCAATCCCCCCTCGTCTCCCCCCCTCCCCCTCCCTGCAGCCTTCCCCTGTAACGCTCCCTCTCCCAAGGACGGAAGAGTGAGGGGAGAAGGAGGAGGACAGAATAAACCCAATATGCGTCAACGATACTGGAATACACCCGCCCGTCCGAAGTCCCCTCCTCAGAAGTCGCAATAGGCATGCCCAATGGGCCAGCCGTTCAGGCGAGAATCCCGTTTTGAAAAGCACCCGCCATCCATCCCTTTAGTTCGAGGAAGCGCGATTGGCGAAGAAATATAATCGCACAATTTAACTTATTGGCCGACGATGACACACATTTGCAACTGCTGGGCTCATCATCCGTGTACCTGTTGCAGATGCTTGTCACTTCTGGCCCTGTGGCCAGCACATTCTCAGGCAAGGGCACAATCTTGGGCAGAAGCCCTCCCTCCATCCGCACGGGCATCTACCCGTGACCAAATCTGAGGTCGCAAAACTTGGAGGAATCTGAAACGAGAGCCACACCTTCGCACACACGCCGCCTCCATCCGCGCAGCCGTCGGCCGACCGGTGCGCCCGACGCTGAGGCGAACGACTCGTGTGGCAAACGGACCGCCACTCATCTGGGTAGCTCTGGAGTGTTGGAAAGTGCGTGTGCGCGCGGATGCGCCCTCATCCGCTGCAATCGGATCGTGCTGGGCGGGTGGATCTCCGCCTTCGTTTTGTCCTCCCCCACAGCCGTTTGCTTCAGTCACGAGCGCTGACGCTTGTCTGCTGGCCACACGTGTGCATGCAAGGATGTTGTATGACTGTCTGCAAACTCTACAGAAGACCATTGAATTCCAATGCATGCGCACGCCCGGCAAACACATTACCATTGCCTGCAATGGCCGCGCGAATCTGCGCAGCGGGCACAACATGGTCAATGCGAGGAGCTGTCCTGGTCGGCTGCACCAGCGCCCACTGGGTGCCTGCAGGACAAAGATCGGCTGCGTTGAACTCGCGAGGGCCACCACCCGATCTGCAATTCGGGCATCTTTCCAGATTCTCCGTGTGCGCCTCGGTCGCAACAACAACTCAAACACGATTGCGCGTCTGTGGTGCTATGTCCCACACCGCGGCAATCTGATGAAATCTCTTGCAAATTGCATCAACATCATGCTGCAACCAATGCCCCGTGTGGAACTATCAACGCAGCGGAAAGAACAAATACATGGATTGGCGTTGGCTCACATGGACCCGCACTGCTGGCATGTTTCAGGCTCAACGACAAATGCTGGGCACATGCTCTGTGTGGGGACTTCTGGGAATGGAACCAGAACGCGCGAGGCTCACCAGACATGGCTACCCTTGCACTGCTCGTGAACGAACCATGGGGCATGCGTCTAAGATTTGTCTGGTCCAGTTTCCGAATCGAGCACTCCATAATTGGATATGCGTTAGCCAGCGTGGATCCCAAACAGTGAGTTATCGCACTGTGGAGGTGAACGCTAGGCGGTGTACACTATGCTGTGTAGTCTACGTGCTGTAAGCTATATAGTGTGAGCTATGCGGCGTGAGCTATGTTGTGTAGGCAGTGCAGTGTAGGCTTTGCAGTGTGAGATGTGCAGGTGTCAGCTGTGTGGTGAGAGCTAGGTGGTGACACCGATGTGGTGTAAGCTATGTTGCCTGAGCTATGCGGTGCAAGCTCTTCGTGGTGTGAGCTATGCTCTGTAAGCTATAGTGTATAAGCTATGTTGTGTAAGCTAGGTGGTGGACACTGTGCGTTCTAACATGGGTGCTGTGAGGTACGTTGCGTAACTTATGCGGTGCGAGCTATGTGGTGTGAGCTATGCGGTGTAAGATATGTGGTTCCCACGAGGTGCGCACGAGCGCCCGCGAGGTGCCCTCGAGCGGGCAGGGACGCGAACGTGGTTAAACTTTGGGAAACCCACCCAGCGCAGCGGGTGCCCACGCGGCGCGCACGAGCGGACACGGGCGCGAACGTGGCGAAACATCGGGCACCCCACGCAACGCACAGGACGCCCGCGAGGCGCCCACGATCGGCACGGACGCGAACGTGGTGAACACCAGAAATAACCCATCCAGCTATTGAATTCCGCCAGCGGAGTGAGAACGCCTAAATGCAAACACTGCTTGAGGAACAAAGCTGGTCCGCAAAGCGATCTCATCAACCTGTCTAGTCTAACGGATGGTTTGAAGTATTCAACATGGCCAGATCTGCCCAACCAGACGAAACCGAATATACCCTCAAGAGGGTGGGATGAAAACACTATCCGCTGGGGGAAGGGGAGCGCGGCCTAACTTTCAGGAAGTAACCAGGGCAATCTCATCATATCATTCGTAGGTTGAGTACAGCACAACTCAGTTATCACGATTCATCAGTCGCCCCGAACACTGGCACAACCAGACTATTTCGGCGATGACATGTCCTCGAGCATCTGATCGAAAGATCCATGCGCCACCCCCTTTCAAACTCCCCTTTGTTCCCCTGGTCAGCACGGAGCCCGATATGTCTGGCGGACATATTTCCGACCAACCTTCGAGCTGGATGAAGCCGCGGTGACGGGTGGCTTCGCCCCCCCCCAAAAAAACAACAACATCTGCCCGAATGACCACGGCACCAAGTCGATGAGCGTGGACCGCGGTGGCCCCCGTGTCGAGAGCAACAATCAACGAGACAATACACATAACAACATGCTGCACACTCCCAGGGCACCTCCACGACCGTCCACTCCTGGCACGTTGCGAGTATCTCGATTCAGCTCTCTTATCGAAGAATAGAAGAATATGGGGCCATGGCTGAGCAACACTTTTTCCATCAACAAACTTACTACTTTGGTGCGAATTATCGCTACGAGGAACTACTTGGGCGGAGCCGGGAGGTTCACGGCACGGCAGGTCCGATCGTATAATGTCGTTTCATTCTAGCCACAAGGCGCAGATGCAGCGACGCTCTGGACGATCACCCATTCGACGCCTGATGCAGCGCAGTGCCTCCGGCACTATGTCATGACGTTGAATCTCCATCCCTCGGCAAGCGCGAGCGAAGGGCACCATGTGTGGCACGAGCGGTACGCTGGCTGAGCTGGCCGAAGACACTTCAGACATGAACCCTGCCTATGAAATCCGACCAGCGCTCTGGGCGTAGGTGGTTTAACCAGTTTTGTCGTCTGTCCCACTCCCTCACCTGCTCGGGGGAGGGGCTCATCACCAGTCACCATTACTAAACACCTCCTCCCCCAGGCGACCGGCAGCCAACCAGGACCAATGAGGGCACGCCCCCCACCATCCCTGTCAAACACAATGTGAAGTCCACTTTGGGGCACAATCTTGGGTCATGGCCGGGGGGGCCGCGAGCTGTCTTGTTATTGACAGGGACGGCGAGGGTGCCCGCGTATTGCTTGCTGTGCGCAGGAACAAGATTCCTGTCAAAAACAAAACACGTAGCACTTCGAGGCGAGATCTGGATCATGCGCGGGCACACCGCGATCACTGTGCATTGGTCTTTTGAGTGGGACGGCGGGGGTGCTGGCACATTGCCTGCTATGTGCAGGCCCACCAAACGTTATGATGGCCACCGCGCCGCGATTTCGCACTGGTTTTTGACAAGGGTGGTGGGGGCCGACACGTTTCCCGATGTGTACTGCCACGTGCGCAAGGGCACCTGGCACACTCTGCGCGTGCCCCGAATGTGGCGCACCTGGCGCGGCTGGAGCAAGCACACCTGGCGCACGTGGATCACGTTGGGCATCTGGCGCGCCGGGCGTGCCTGGCATGGGCCACATGGGTGCCTGGCGCACCTGGCGCGCGTGGCGCGCCTGATACGCCTGGCGCACCTCGCCCTGGCGTTCCGCACATGGGCTCGGATTTGGTTCCCATTACTTCTCCATCCAAAGACTACAGCCGAACACGCTACGGCTCAGGTGCTACTTATGTGTTGGGAGGGCGGGCGGGAGTGAGCAAGACGGCTTGCAGGCGGGGGGGTGTCTTGATCACTGTTCCCTGTTAGTATACATCCCCCCACAGGCGACGGCGACCGGCAGCCAACCAAGAACGATGAGGACCACATGAGGCCCCCCCCCACCATCCCTGTCAAAAAAATTATCCAGGCGAAGGACCCGACCGTATGCAGCTGTGAGCACCGCGTTGTGGGCACCGCTCTCGGTGGAACCCCCTATGGGGCCACGATCCTCGTGAGGGGTTTGCCGAAATGAGCGGGGGGACGCATGCAAACCCTGCCGGTGGGGCCTTCGGTGGAGCTCCCTAGGGGTGTGCCGAAATGGGCGGGGGGACGCGTGCAAACCCTGCCGCCGCTGGGGCCTTCAGTGGAGCTCCCTACGGGGCCGCGGTCATCGTGAGGGGTGTGCCGACATGGGCGGCGAGACGCATGCAAACCCTGCCGCTGGGGGCGAGGCGAGGTGAGCGCGCGGTTCCGCCGGGAGCGGGGCCCTTGAGGGCCTGCGCGGGGGGGCCGAAACCCTCAGTGCTTGTAGTCCTTGTTTGCCGAGGCCGGGGTGCTGAATTATGAGCTGGTGGACGCTGGAAGTCAAATGGTGCAGGTGGAAGTGGAGAGTCGGAAGCTGGATGCTGGAGTCGGAGTGCTGGGTGGTCGGCAGGTGGAAGTGGACGTGGAAAGTCGGATGCTGGAGGGTGGAGGTCGGAGTGCTGAGCTGCTGGGCGCTGGAGGTCGACGGGTGGAGGTGGAGGTGGAAAATCACGTGCTGCTGGAGGATGGAGGTCAGAATGCTGCGTTGCTGGACGCTGGAGGTCGATAGGTGGAGATGGAAATGAAAGTCGGAATGCTGGATGCTGGATGCTGGAGGTGGGAGTGGTGAGCTGGAAGAAGCTGGAGGTCGATAGGTGGAGGTGGATCTGAATAGTCGGATGTCGCATGCTGGAAGTCGGGATGTGGACGCGAGAGTTGGGGGTCGGAAGGTGGAGGTCAAGAGCTTGGAATTGGTTTGCATGTCCAGCTCGCTATGGTTCGATTTCACATCTTGGCGGGCGGGCCGGGTGTCTCAGTTCGCGTCGTCCGTGCTTTGCTGGTCGACGGCGAATCGTACAAACTTGTCCACTAAGCCCTGCCAAGTGTAGCTATCGTGCGCCAGCGCAAACCACCATTCGCAGCCAGCATCATCGGGGAGTCTCTTGTTGTGGTCAATCATATCCATGGTGCCCAAACGTTTGACGATCTCGTGGTCCCAACGCTTCCGCTGTCCCCCTTGTTTTCGTTGTGTGGGTCTTCTGTCGTGCAGCGGTGGCTGCCAAACGGCGGCGCGTCGCGCCCAGTGGTCGGCGGGTACATTGGCAACCCGCTTGGCCCATCTCCACTTTGCTTCAAAGCAGTGCGAAGCCCAATCGTCGACTTTCGCGCGTCTGGCATGGGCATCGGCTGGGTGCGTCGCTCGTCGGATGCAGTCCACCCATGGCCCTAATCCGTCGTTGCCGTTGGTGTCGCCGTCGTTGTTGCTGGTACTGCCGCCGTCGTCGTCGTCGTCGTCGTCGCTGTCGCTGCTTTTAGTGCCTCCGTCGTTGCCCAAAAGTCGACTTTGTTAGTGCTGTCGTCATTGTCTGGGTTGCGTTCGGCGAAGTCTCCGTCAAGCTCTGCGCACTCTGCTCCATCTCCCTCCTCCTGTTGGTCGCTGCTAGGTTGGAGGTCTTTCTCGTCGTCGTTCCAGTGATTCCCTCGCGTGCGTCGTCTGCCAGTGCCCACGATGATTCGGATCATCTTCCGCTGTGTACGCTGTAGTAATGTAAGCATGTCTTTGGTTAGGACCCACGAGCTGCATCCGTACATGACACTGGGCGTTACGGTCCCACTGAAGAGGCGTAGGCGGCTTGCGAGAGGGTAGTGTCTGCATGTCAATTCGTGTCTCAGTTGGTTTAATCGGCGCCAGCCCGACGCGATTCTGTTGTCGAGCTCCGTGCTGCGGAAGTCATGGTATGTAAATTTCCTGCCCATATATTCCGTGCTCTGCGTTGCGTCCAGAATCTCGACACTATCACCTTCGATGTTAGTGGCCTTGACCTTGTCGCCGGGTGACGTTGGTCAGTATTTTCGTCTTGTCTGGGTGTAACTCAAGGCCGCATTGTGTCGAGTGGAGCTTGAGCTCGTGCAGTAAACATTTCAGCTGACGCAAATTTGGCGCACACGATAAAACGTCGTCTGCAAAACGGAGGTTGGTGAGGACGGTGTCTGTGGTGAAGCCCATCTGTGTGCCAACCAATTTGTTGCGCCATGTGTCCTTCATGCGTCGGAGCATTCTTTCAAGTAGTGCGTTGGAAAATAGGGAGCTCAGTGGGTCTCGTTATTTCACACCTCGCTGGGTGTTGAGCTGTCTGCTCGTGCTGTCCGTCCGTACTGTAGCGGTCTGGTCGGTGTAGAATTGTTTGAGGAGGTGTATGTAGGATGCCGGCACCTGCTGCTCTCTGAGTGAGTCCCATAGTACGTTGTGGTTGACACAGTCGAATGCTTTCTTAAAGTCCACCGCTGCTACCCAGAGTTGTAGTTGCCATTCTTCTGACTGGTTGTGCAGGGGAGCCGTCGTGAATAAGTGGTCGTCGGTGCTGTAGCCGTGTCTGAAGCCTGCTTGGTCTACGCTGTGCTGCTTGTCTAACAGTGGGCCCAGTCGATTGTACATGAGTCGAGCCATAAGCTTGTACAAGAGAGGGGTACTTGCAATTGGTCTGTAGTTTTGTGGTAGTTTTGCGTCTCCTGATTTGAAAATCACAGTGATGGTGGTGCGCCTCCACTGTTCTGGCGGTAACTGTTCTGGGTGAATGATGTCGTTGAACAAGCATTGTAGGTGCTGTTCTATGCGCGGCCCGCCTGCTTTCAACATTTCTGTAGTGATTCCCGCTGTGTCTTTGCATTCTCCATTTTTGAGCTCTTTCATTGCTTGGTGTACCTCTTCCTGAGTACAAGGTGGTATTTGCTTCGGCCTCACTTCGGCCTCCAACTCTTCGCGGCACGGGACAGGGGGGCGGAAGCAGTGCGTCGAACGTCCGTTGTTGGAGTCGGTTTGTCGGTACAGTTGTTCGTGGAACGCTGCAGCTCGGTGGAGCTCCCTATGGGGCCGCGATCCTCGTGAGGGGTGTGCCGACATGGGCGGCGGGACGCATGCAAACCCTGCCGCTGGGGCCTTCAATGGAGCTCCCTAGGGGGCCGCGATCCTCGTGAGGGGTGTGCCGACATGGGCGGCGGGACGCATGCACGCCCTGACGCAGGGGCCTTCGGTGGAGCTCCCTAGGGGGCCGCGATCCTCGTGAGGGGTGTGCCGAAATTGGCGGCGGGTCGCATGCAAACCCTGCCGCTGGGGCCTTTGGTGGAACTCCCTACGGGGCCTAGATCCTTGGGAGGGGTGTGCCGAATTGGGCGGGGGGACGCATGAAAACCCTGCCGCTGGGGCCTTTGGTGGAACTCCCTACGGGGCCACGGTCCTCGGGAGGGGTGTGCCGAATTGGGCGGGGGGGCGCATGAAAACCCTGCCGCTGGGGCCTTCGGTGAAGCTTCCTATGGGGCCACGATCCTCGTGGGGGGTGTGCCAAAACGGGCGGGGGGACGCGTTCAAACTCTGCCGCTGGGCTCCCTGTGGGGCCACGATTCTCGTGAGGGGTATGCCGAACTGGGCGGGGGGACGCATGCAAACCCTGCCGCTGGGGCCTTTGGTGGAGCTCCCTGTGGGGCCGCGATCCTCGTGAGGGGTGTGCCGAAATGGGCGGGGGACGCATACAAAAACTGTCGCTGGGGCCTTTGGTGGAACCCCTTACGGGGCCACGATCCTCGTGAGGGGTGTGCCGACATGGGCGGCGGGACGCATGCAAACCCTGACGCAGGGGCATTTGGTGGAGCTCCCTATGGGGCCGCTGTCCCTGTGAGGGGTGTGCCGGAATGGGCGGGGGGACGCATGCAAACCTTGCCGCTGGGGCCTTCAATGGAGCTCCCTATGGGGCCACGATCCTCGTGAGGGGTGTGCAGAAATCGGCGGGTGGACATGCGGAGAGCAGAGGCAAGGGATGGAAGGAGGGAGGAGGGGGATGAGAAGGAATAGGGGGAGAGGCGACGCGGGGCGCTGTCTCTTCAAAACGAGGACCCAACACCACAGGATGGTTGGGAACAATACGAAGTACACGGTGGGGCAAAGTCTGGAGTCATGTTCGTGAGGCCCGCGACCACGTTGTATTGTGTTTTGACAGGGACGGCGGGGTTGTCAGCATATTGCCTGCTGCGCGCACGGCTGCCATCCCTGAGACAAAACAATACAACATGCACCTCGCGGCTATCTGGATCATACGCGGCCGCCCCGCAATCACTGTCAAGCGGTGGCGCCTGTCAAGTGGTGGCGCATGGCCTGCTGTGCGCAGGCCCACCAGACACAATGATGGGCATTGGTTTTCGACATGGATGGTGGGGGCCGACATGTTTCCCGATGTGTGCTGTCACGTGCGCAGGCGCACCTGACGCACACGGCACGGGCCACGAACGCGGCGCACCTCGCGCGGCTGGAGTATGCGGCATACCTGGCACACGCGGAGGCACGTGGCGCATCTGGCGCACTAGGCATGCCTAGCACGCTCGGGCCCCAGGGGTGCATGGCGCGCGTGGCGCGCCTGGCACGCGTGGCGCACCTCGCCCCAGCGTCGCGCACATGGGCTTGGTAATGGTTCCCAATCGCTGTCCATCCAAAGACGACCGCTGAACATGTTCAGGCTCGGGTGTTCCTTATGTGTTGGGAGGGCGGGTGGGAGTGAGCTAGACGGCTTGCTATCTAGGAGGGTGTCTTGATCACTGTTCTTATTAATATACACCCCCTCCCCCAGGCGACTGGCAGCCAACCAGGAACAATGAGGACACTATGAGGGCACTCCCCCACCAACCCTGCCAACAAACAACACAAACCACACTCTGCCTTATTCGGAGCATGCGCGGCAAACCCGATGCGGCCCCCAAACAATCCCTGTCAATTCATAAATTGGGGCAAAGTCCGGAGTCATGTTCGTGAGGCCCGCGAGCACTTTGTATGGTGTTTTGACAGGGACGGCGGGGTTGTCAGCATGTTGCCTGCTGCGCGCACGGCTACCACTCCTGACAAACAAACACTACAACATGCATCTCGCGGCTAAATCTGGATCATACGCGGCCGCCCCGCGACAAGTGGTGGCGAATGACCTGTTGTGCGTAGGCCCACCAGACACAAGATGGGCATTGGTTTTCGACAAGGATGGTGGGGGCCGACATGTTTCCCGATGTGTGCTGTCACGTTCGCAGGCGCACCTGCTACACTCGACACGTGCCCCGAACGTGGCGCTCCTGGCGCGGCTGGAATATGCGGCACACTTGGCGCACGCGGAGGCACGTGGCGCATCTGGCGCACCAGGCATGCCTCGGGCGCGAGGGGTTCCTGGCGCGCGTGGCGCGCCTGGCACACGTGGCGCACCTCGCCCCAGCGTCGCGCACCTGGGGTCAGCTTTGGTTCCCAATAGCTGTCCATCCAAAGACGACCGCTGAACATGTTCAGGCTCGGGTGTTCCTTATGTGTTGGGAGGGCGGGCGGGAGTGAGCTAGACGGCTTGCTATCTAGGAGGGTGTCTTGACCCCTCCCCCTACCCCCTCCCTGGGCCTGGGAGGGGGGGGGGGCTGGTAGTTAGAGCGTCCAAGATGGCCCAAGATGGCGCCAAGAAGGCCCTCGGCAGCCCAAGACGGCCTCCACCATGGCTCAATGAAGCAGACAATGGCTCAATGTAGCCGCCGAAATACCTTGAAGAGGCCCCAAGACAACCTCAAGACGGTTCCAAGTGCCCTTCGAGCCTTCCTACGCACCCTCCAAGAGGCCAAACTCATTCAAAGACCTTCGAACAATCAATGTGTTTTGCCTTTTTGTATTTTCGCGTCCGAAAGTCATCTGAGGTCTCAAGATGTCCCCAAGACGGCCCCAAGGGAGCCCCAAGAGGGGCCCAAGAGGGCCCCAAGACGGCCCCAAGAACGCCCAAGAGCGAACCAAGAGGGCCCCAAGATGCAATTTTTGAGCCTCCAGGGGAGGGGGGGGGACCTAAATCCCACCAGTCCTCTGGGCGAAGATGGTCTAGGGCGATTTCTCTTCCAACACCTCCCTCTTCCCCTTCGGGGAAGGGTTTATCCCTCCCTCTACTCGCGCACATGGGGTCGGTTTTGGTTCCCAGTAGCTGCTCATCCAAAGACGACCGCTGAACATGCTCAGGCTCGGGTGTTACTTTTGTGTTGGGAGGGCGGGTGGGAGTGAGTTAGACGGCTTGCTATCTAGGGGGTGTCTTGATCTCTGTTCTGTATCAATATACACCCCCTCCCCCAAGCGACCGGCGTCCAACCAGGAACCATGAGGACACCATGCCGACCCGCCCCCCACCATCCCTGTCAAAAAACAATACAAGCCGCACTCTGCCTCCACATTTGGAGCATGCGCGGCCAACCCGATGCGTCCTCCCCCCCACCCACCATCCTTGTCAAAAAACAATGCAAATTACACTTTGGGGCAAAGTCTTGAGTCATGCTCGTGAGGCCCGCGAACACTTTGTATTGTTTGGGACGGCGGGGGTGCCAGCATATTCCCTGCCGTGTGCAGGGCTACCATCCCTGACAACAAACAAGACAAAATGCACCTCGCGGCTAAATCTGGATCATGCGCGGCCGCCCCCTGATCACTGTCAAAATTTTGACAGGGACCGCGGGGGTGGTGGCGCGTGGCCTGCTGTGCGCAGGCCCACCAGACACAACGATGGGCATTGGCTTTCGACACGGATGGCGGGGGCCGGCATGTTTCCCGATGTGTGCTGTCACGTGCGCAGGCGCACCTGACGCACTCTGCCCGTGCCCCGAACATGGCGCACCTCGTGCGGCTGGAGTATGCGGCACACCTGGCGCACTCGTAGCACGTGGCGCATCTGGCGCACCAGGCGTGCCTGGCGCCCCTGGCACGCGTGGCGAACCTCGCCCAAGCGTCGCGCACCTGGGGTCAGCTTTGGTTCCCAATAGCTGTCCATCCAACAACGACCGCTGATACCCCCTCCCCTGGACCTGGAGGGGGGGTTTCGCGAGGCGATGGGGCGTCCAAAATTGCCCAATATGGCTCGAGGAGGGCCTCAGAGAGCCCAAGATGACCTCCAAGATGGCTCAAGATAGCCCAAGATGGCTCCTCGAATGCGACAAGAGGCCCCAATACGGCTCCAAGACGGCTCCGAATGACCATGGAGCCTCCCCAGGAGGCCGCCAAAAGGCCCAAATCCCTCAAACACCTTAGGCAGATCAGTGTGTTTAACCTTCTCGCCGTTTCGCTTCCGGAAGCCTTCCGAAGCCTCGACGCAGCTCCAAAAGGGCCTCTGAAGGCCTCACGAGAGGCCCGAAAGAGCCCCAAGACGGGTGCAATAGCGCTTCAAGAGGGGTCCAAGACACGATTCGATGCATTCTAGAGGGACAAGGCAAAATGAAGCGAAACTCCTCACTTCCTTAATCAACGTCCTTCAAGATGGCTCCAAGAGCATCGCCAAGCTTCCCAAGAGCGCCCCAAGAGGGCCCAACGAGGCGCCAAAGATGCTCTAAGCGGCGCCCAGGGGGCCTCCAAGAGGCTCCCCAAGAGCTCCTCCTCCTCCTCCTCCTCCTCCTCCTCCTCGTCCTCTTCCTCCTCCTCCTCCTCCTCCTCCTCCTCCTCCTCCTCCTCCTCCTCCTCCTCCTCCTCCTCCCCCTCCTCCCCCTTCTCTCCCTCATCCCCCTCGTCCTTCTTCCCCGCCTTTCCTCATTCGGCAGGTCCGCGAAGGCGCATGCGGTTCGCTCCTGGGTCTGCGCAGGCTGATCCAAGACTTCAATTGGGCGGCTTCCTCAACTCTTGATCCACTACATGGTCCTCCGCTTCCCTGGTCAAGGCAACTCGCCGAGGCATCGTTTGTGAATGGGCTGGCGGGGATATTTTTGTTGGTGCGCGGGCTCGCGAAGACGAGTCGAACGCCGAGCAAGCTAGGGCGGGCCGCGCCAAAACAACAGAAACAACGACAAAACGAGCGGCGCCCAGAGCAGAGCGGAACTGGGCACAACGCAGCCAAAATGGCGCGGGAGGCATCGCAAATCAGCGCCGAGATCACGTCCACGGAGGTGCCGATTAGGACGCAGGTGCAGTGTAAGAGGGCGACCACACACATGGAACGTCAGCAGTTCGGCCTGCCCAGGACGTACTTGCCGCGCATGCCCGGTAAACATGCGGCAGCCAAAACGGCAGGGCACAACTGGCGTCCATAACATGCTCCCCAGGGTAAGCTCGTCGAACTCGGGGTCCATGAAACTTGACGGCTCGCACGCATAGAGAAACGAGCAGGCGATCCCGAAGGATCGGGTCGGGCGAAAGGGGGGGATAGCAAAGGGGGGGGGTTGAGAATCAGCTCACGTAGCTGATTTTCCTGGCGCCTCCTGGTTCTGGAGGCGGCTATGTATCGAGGAATGGGCCCCTCGGTGGGGCCGAAACCAGCTGCATGCAGCAGATTTCGTAACCCCCCCTTTCCCAATCCCCCCCTTTCGTCCGGCCCGAAAGGAGCAGCGCGAACGACCCCGAGAGACGGGCGCGGTCCATGCGAAGAGACGCGTCGAGCGAACGCCGGGGAGACAAACGGCCTCCAGGCCCCCCCGGGCAGCAGAACGCGCGCGGTCGGGGCAGCGACGGCGCGGCGGAGAGCTGCTATACGAGGAGGAAGCGGTAGTCGGTCGGGCTCGGGCCGGACGAAAGGGGGGGATTGGGAAAGGGGGGGTTACGAAATTTGCTGCATGCAGCTGAGGTTTCGGCCTCACCGAGGGGCCCATGCCTCGATACATGGCCGCCTCCGGCGCCAGGAGGCGCCGGGAAAATCAGCTACGTGAGCTGATTCTCAAACCCCCCCTTTGCTATCCCCCCCTTTCGCCCGACCCGACGGGCTGCGGCCGCTCCGCGCCCTCCAGCAAGCAGGTCGGAGGCCCCCCAGGGCTGGGGCAAGCGCAGAGCTGGAGAGAGAAGCCACGAGCAGTGCGACCAGCCATCATGAAGGGGCCCCAGGACACACAAATAAATACACACAAATAAAGATATTCCCAATATTTTCCTATATTTTCTGGGTTTCTGTCTTCCCCCCCACTTCCCATATTTTCCCATATTTTCTGGGGGGGCGACGATTAATTGTGTCTGTGTGTTTTTTTCCCTCCTGAAAGAAGGCGCCCCGAGGCGACGGCGAACACGCGGCGCCAAGAAGACGAGCGCGGCGCCGCCGCAGCGGGCAACGCGCGCGGGGGCGCGGCGGACGTCCTGCAGCCCCGCAGCAAGCAGCCCGCAATGACAAGCCCGTGCCGAGGTCCTGAGCCGAGACCGCCGCCGAACCCGAGCCTCACCTGGGAAACCTTGCCGAACAGCGCCTTCAGCGAGCGGGGGGGGTCCCCAATTATTAACCAGCAGCGCGCACTTGCCGAACATCATCGCCATGAATCCTTGCGGCCATCGCGCCGACGAGGAGCAAGGAGGGCGCCGCCGCCAAGTGCGTAGACTGCAGCGCGCCAGCCATCCGCGACCCAGACCCGGCAGCAGCTGCAGCAGTTGATGAGACGCCGCCAGCCAGGAGGGCGGCCCAGCGTGCATCGCCGAGAGCAAACGCCCGCCGGCGGCCGCCGCCTGCGCGCAGCAGGTGCCCTGAGTGGCGGCGGGGCGGGCGCGGGCGGCCCCGGCCGCCGGGGGCGCGCAGTATTAGGCGCCGGCACACGTGCCGGCGCGAGGCGGGACCTCGAGAGGTGCCTGCCAGCCAGCAGCTCCAGGGAGCAGTCGAGAGTGGGAGGGCGGCGACTGATCGTCGCAAACGCAGGGAACGAGGAGCGATGACAGTAGGTGCGGCAGCTGATCGCTGCAAATGCAAGGGAGGAAGAGATAGGTGGTGGCGGCGAGCCCGAGGAGCAGCAGATCGCTGCACAAGCGTGGACAGTGGAAATGGCGAGCGTGGATAACGCCAGGACACAGGGCCAGGAGAAGAAGAGCAGCTGACCGTGGCAAATACATGGTGCGTGGGAGATGAGAGGAGGAAAGGCCCGCACCGGCGGTGATCCAGTCCTGCCACATGTTGGGCTGTGTCGCAAGGGTCGTCCGTGGGCGGGCCCTACGGGCAGTGTCTCTTTTCTGGCGGGTGGCGCTCCAATCGGAGCTGCGCTTGTCCTGCTTGCCGTTGCTCGCGTCAGAGGTGTCGGCGCGGTCGTGGCCCTTGCCTTGTCGCCTGGCATCGCCCCGATCCCTCGTCGCGTGCTCTCGTCGTGCCTGCGCGAAGTTTGCGTTGGGCCCCGGGTGCTGACTGAGCTCATGGGCGTCGCGGCTGCAGAAGTTCCATGCGTCCAGGAAGGCTTCGCAGGTGCGCAGACTCTGCTCCCATGGATTCTTCGGAGCGAATCCGAGCGAAATTTCGTGACGCTCCGCCCGAAGGTGCCAGACCTTTAAAAGTGACACCGAGCTCTGTCTGCATCTTCGGGGATGGACAGACCTCCCTTTAGTAAAACGTGGTTTAGTGAAAACGACCTGAGGCCCAAACCTGGCGGGCGCAAGCCTGGAAAATAACGGCCGCGGCGCCCTCTCGAGAACCGAAAACGGACAATTCACTAATCGACGTGTCACTGTTGGGGGTTCTGTCCACCCCCGAATCCTCTTGATGAAGTGGCGGTCGTTCTCGAGCTTCCCCTTGCGCCTCCACCAGGCGCGTGGGCGCCTTGTGCGCGTGGCCACCGTCTGGGGCGCGACGGTCGCCCGTCGTGAGTGGGCTGGCGGCTCTGTCGCGCCACTCGCCGTGATGCCGCATCCCGTTGGCGCGGCTACTTTGAGAGCGGTCTGACCAAGTGGACCCGCACGCCTGTGCGTTGTCGCGCGCGTTCCAGCTGCGGCCGTGGGATGAGGGAGAGAAGGGGGAGGAGGGGGAGGAGGAGGAGGGGGAGGAGGAGGAGGAGGAGGAGGAGGAGGAGGAGGAGGAGGAGGAGGAGGAAGAGGACGAGGAGGAGGAGGAGGAGGAGGAGGAGGAGCTCTTGGGGAGCCTCTTGGAGGCCCCCTGGGCGCCGCTTAGAGCATCTTTGGCGCCTCGTTGGGCCCTCTTGGGGCGCTCTTGGGAAGCTTGGCGATGCTCTTGGAGCCATCTTGAAGGACGTTGATTAAGGAAGTGAGGAGTTTCGCTTCATTTAGCCTTGTCCCTCTAGAGCCAGTTCGATGCTTGCGGGACTATGCGTGCGTGGCCTGCTTTCTTGGGCCTGCTCGCGCGGGCTACGCGGCGGGCGGTCGCGCCCCTTGCCGCGGCCCAATGCTGGGGCCCAGGCTGGCCTGTCGCGCGACCCCCTTGCCCTCCAGGTGCTTGGGGCTTCCAGCGGTTTCCGTTTGTCAGCGGGGTCGTAGCTGCTGCTTGCTTTGTCGGTGACGCTGGTTGCGACCGTGCGAGCTGGGGCCTTCCCGCGGGGTCCCTCCTCGGTGGCGTCTGCGGGCGCGGGGGGGTCGCTGACTGTCGGCGGCTCGGGACTCATTGGCGGCGCCTCAGTGTCTGAACCCTGAAAGTCGACCGCTGGTGGGGACGCGCGAAGCGTCAGGAATTAAGCACCCCCCTCATCTTGAACCGCGGGGGCCCAGGCGGCCCCGCGAGATCTCCCAGGCCCACCCGCAGGGTCCGAAGAGGGCTCAACGAAGGCTCCAAGAGGGCCCCGTCTACATGTTGGGCCCCCTCTGATAAGGCTCAAGACGATCGTGGCGTTCGTGCGACGAAAGGAAAGTCATTGCATGTACTTAGAGACGCGACGCGTCTCAGGCAGCAGGCAGCGAGTGACGCGCCCAGGGCCGCAAGCAACCAATGACGCACGATGGCAGCAGGTTGCCAGCGATGCGTCGGGAGGAACGGGTAACCAACGACACGTCCTCTGTATTTTGCATGGTGCGCGCGGCCTTTTTGGCGATTGCGCGGGCGAGGCAGACAGCTTGGGGCGCCGGGGGGATATGGGCCACGTCGTTTGTTTCGCGTTGTCTCCAGGTCGTGGCGCCAGCGTTGGCATGCCATGAGAGGCAGTAGTCAATTTCTGAATGGAGGGCGTCCAGATATGTGTCACGCTCAGCGTCGCCCCCCTTGGGTGCGTCGTCTTCTTGGGTCGGGGACAAAGCGACTGTCTCCCTGAGTCCGCGCCTCACCCCGTGGCCTCTCACCGCTTTCTGGGGGGGGGAGGGGGGCTCGCGGGGGTGCCCCCCCCTGGTATGAAATCCCGCGGTCCAGCAGCCGATGCCCGCCTCGGGCCGTCTTCCTCGTCGCTGAGTCCGCCAGCTGGCGCGGCGGCAGCGCGTTCCTGCTCGGCATCTGAAGGCATCCGTAGCTCCGGAGTGCGTCGCCGGGGAGCTTCCTGCATGGCTCTGCCGCGTGGCGTGGCTCGAAGCGCAACGCGGCCGCCAGCTCCCGCGATGTTGCGTGCGAGGTTCCAAAGACCGTGACCATCCACGGGTGTGCCGTCGAGGTTGCCGTTGCGTCGTGTCTCGGCATTGTCGTGTGTCCCCATAGCCTGGGCGGGATCGAATGGGGCGGTTGGGGTGATGTCGTCGCCAGGTAGCTCCCCAGGGATGCAACAGTGCGGAGCGGGCGCACTTTTCGCGTCGTCTTCTTTCCTGGGTGGGCGACTGATCGTCGCAACTACGCTGATGAGAGGTGGGGCGCCCCCGGGCCCCTCCTCGGGCTGACGTCTGACGTTCGCAAAGCCAGAAGAAGGGGGGCCCTCGTGGTCGGGTGTGCGACTGGACATCTAACCGGCATCTGGTGTCCGTTCTTCCCGCGGTCGGCGGCTGATCGCCGCGAGCACATCAAACTTAGAAAGAGAGATAAGGGGGGTGGGGGGGTCATCGCCTCCCGGCGCACGACTCTCGGTCTGTGGCGGCGCATTCACAGCCTCCCCCATCCTGTCAGCACGATCCGATGCCCGATGCTCCGTGCGGGGGGCGTGCGTTGCCAGGGGGGTCGGGGGGTGGGGGGTGGGGGGGAACGCAGCGGGGGGCTCGGGCATCAACGGCACCCGCGTTGGCGCGGCCCGCCCGTGCTCGCAGCGTGCAGGCGCCCCCTCGAGCCCTGGCCCCAGGGGGGGGAACGCCCCCGGGAGATGGCTTGAGCCAGAGGCTACGGAGCCCATCCGTAATGCGCGAAGAGTTAAACGTTTTGGACTCAGCTGGGTCCAGCGCAGAGCGCAGAGCGCAATAGGAGTTTCTGGCAAGCACGAACCTTGCGTGGCCGCGCTCTCAAACCAAGCGCTCACGCGCTCCTGGCACGAACATGCTTGCCAGGCGATGCGTGCCATAAAGAAGTTAGCCGTCGGCCTTAATCTGGCGCTCCATAACATGATTTTCGAACGCATGCGGGCCGAACTCCGAAGCGAAGACACGCGTCAAGTTGAGCGCGCGACGACCGATTATAAAGTCCGGCGGGCCTTCCACAGCCCTTTACGCATTACTTTGGGCCCCATCCCGCAATGCCACGACCATCACTGAGATGTAGGAAACATGTGCTGGGCTATCTGTGATTACCATCTGACCACCCTTAACGATGCAAGCCGTTGCGTTGTGATGTCGGATGTGCCATTCGATTCGACAGCTTCCGTACACTTCTCGCGTCGACGTAGCCCGTCCAACGATTTCTGGACACCAATAACCATGAACTCACAGTGCATGGGGAAACCTGGCACTGGAATGGACCAACAGGATCGATGCCTGGCTGCATCCGGCACCAGGGCGCTTCAAAGTACTCTGCTTGAGATGGTTGGCGAGCAAGCAGCGCAGGCAGCACTGAACGCATCTGCTTTTGATAACTGTGTGGCGATCCGACAAATGTCAGATCTAGTCTGTGAGCCAGATGAAATCGCGTTCCACCAGCCTGGGAGAAAACTGGACCAACATAGTTTCACATCCTAACTGGATGCGACTATGTGAAACACATCCTTGTAGCGCGCAACCCAGAAGCGTTGGGTTTGACACGTGGGATGCCCAGCAACACATTCAAATGATAAATGCAAGGTCTAAAAAGGATGCGCCCAGCTTCAGAATTCAAAGCGCATTGTGAATGCGATCTCGCCCGTCTGAAGGCAAACTGCGGCCCACTATCCGAAAACCCTGTACGGTTGGCGTCGCAAGGATGGCGCGCAACACCGACCTCCGGAAAGCAGGCTATCCCTCAACATGGAAGGTTTGAGCACAAATTTCGATGTTGCGCGTGTTCTCTCGGACACCAGTGGGGGATATCGTGCAAATAATCTCGGTGACAGCGTGTCGCGTCGCTTCCTCTGTGCACGCTATCCCTTGTGTGGGGACAGCGTACAAAAAAAGCAGGCTGGCGGCGCCACAGCGCACGCGATCCTTGCGACGCCAACCGCAAGCAGCCGCAACCCCACGGAAGGCCCCAGGAGATCTCAGTGAGGCCAGCACCACGCTCTTGGAAGCCGATGCACAAGCCTCTGGAAACTCGAGGGAAACCAAACGACTCCTGCAAACTCTCTGGTGGTGGTTGGAGGCCTTCACTCGCCAAACTCGGAAGCCGTCCAGGTCTCACTGTGGCCCCATTCTTTGGCCCTCCGACAGGCCCTGTGCTTTTGCTCACGCAAGACACCACGGGTGACACAATCACATCGCGAATCCACAAGTCGACAAGCAGACTGGGAACGGCACGGACTCCGACCTGCAGTGGACAACCTCATGCGCTGAAGCGCGACTTGAACAACCAGTCGACACAGCACGTGCGAGCGGAGGAAGGAGGACGAAGGAAGAGGAAATGGAGAAGATCGGACATTCGAATGCTTCATCCCTCTGGAGGGCCCCGGATGTGGCCTGCGCTCCGAGCTGGGAAGGGGCGGGCGGCGTGCCGCGTCACGCCGCCGAGGCGCCCCAGATCGAGCACGGAAAGCGCAGAGGGGCGCACTGGCGTCACGGCTGCAGTGGGAAGCAGGGGGTAGTGACTAGTGACTGTGACCACCTCCCGTTCCTTCTCGGGAGCGGCCAAGAGGGGGGTGTCCAAGAGAGGGGGGTGCAAATAATGACCTGCGGCATGTGCGCGGCCCAGCAGGGGGGCCAGGGACGTAATGAAACAAGAAGAGGCGCCACGAAATCTGGGGAGATATCATGGCCCACGCCATGATATCCACCCCCCCCTAGTCATCACCCCCCTCTTTTCCGCCCCCGACCTTCCGCGTCTCTTCCTTCCGCCCGGGGGAGTGACTGTGATCCTCCTCGTCTTCCTCCTGGTCTTCCTCGTGCCCAGATTCTCCCCCCCTCCCCTGCAGCGGGGGGGGGCGCGGCGGGTCCTCCACGCCGCAGGGCTTCTCCTGAGCATAGGGGTGAGTGGCCAACACCGACGTGGCGGGGATCTGCACTGTCTTGAAGGGGAACTGGGACACACAAATAAATACACACACATAAAAATATCCCCCATATTTTCCTATATTTTCTGGGCTTTTGTCTTCCCCCCCACTTCCCATATTTTCCCATATTTTCTGGGAATCGCCGATTAATTGTGTCTGTGTGTTTTTTTCCCTCCTGATGTCTGGGAGACCGACGCGCTGATCAGAGCCCCGGGGCCCAGGTCGTGGGATAACAGCCACGGCCGCGGTGAGTACACTGCTGATCAACCTACCGAGCAGATCGCGCGCCCGAGCCGAGCGGACCGGCGACGACCTATAGCTCATGGAGAAAGCAATGGGCATGTATACGTCAAGGTGTTTTTGGTGGTGTCGCCTGGGCCATACTCTGTGTGGTTCCCGAGGCCTGAGACAGCCCGCCTCGGGGCTAACTTCGATCAACATGATTTTTCTCCAGAGATGAAAGTGTATACGCTGTCGAATGCACCGCTACGGTGAAGCAATCGAAAACTGCCAAGTGGTGCAGGCACATAGCCTTGACAACCAAGCGAAAAGAGCACGACAGCGGGGAAGAGCGATCCCGAGGCCTGAGCGTAACAGGCGGGGCGAGGCGAACGGGGAGATGCGAGGAGGGAATCGCAGAGAGAGAGAGAGAGAGAGAAAAACGAGAGACAGGTCGGCAAGGACAGGAGGGGACCTGAGCCGACACGAACAAGTACAGACGGAGGGAACACTGTGGAGCGGCATGGGGGGGCAAAGCAGAGCAACAGCAGCGAACGGAGGAAGCGGAGAGAGCGGGACAAGGAAGAACAAGCAGGGGCAACAGTCTGGGGGAAGAAAACAGCAGCAAGGCAGAAAAGAGGGATCAGGCTCGGGGGAGAGGACGTGGAGGAAGAGGAGGAGGAGGAGAACGAGGAGGAGGAGGAGGAGGAGGAGGAGGAGAAAGAGGATTGTGCTGGATGTGTCCTTAGGACACGAGTGGGCCTCCAACACCTGAGCCCGTCGGCAAGCGCGGTGCGGTGCATGGGGGGGTAACTCTAACAATGGCCGAAAACAAGAGATGATGTATAATCACGGCGTCGAGGTGTCTGATGCGGATCACCCGGCGATGTCCCATTTCCCAATGACCGCATCGGCTGGCCATCACCCCCTCCGCACTTCAATGCCCTATGATGATCCTCTCGGATCTGTGCCGCTGTAGGGTGGCATCCCCGAAAACGGCTACGAACATGCTGCTGCAATGGTCCGCCATCGGTCTCCTGACTCGAGGGAGTGTGCGGCACTGTCTCTGTGACATTTGCACTGGGCT
Organism: Prorocentrum cordatum; assembly: GCA_963575745.1. NCBI lineage: Eukaryota > Dinophyceae > Prorocentrales > Prorocentraceae > Prorocentrum > Prorocentrum cordatum. Next base: position 359,377 of record CAUYUJ010007646.1, read on the forward strand.
TCATCGTACTTTTGCAGGTTTTAGGTGCTAAATAGACGGTGCGGCGCCACCCCTGCGACAACCCCTGCGTGCATGGCCCAGTGGGTCCCCCTAGTGGCAGCCTGGTCCACCGCGCGAAGCAGGAGGTAACTCGGATGCCACCACTACTGCAGTTGGGAACTGCTGCTCCCCGCAGAACGCCTCGCTTGCGCCTGCGCATGAGGGGCCGAACCCCCTGCACGCGGGGTCAAGAGGAGGACGAGGAGGAGGGGAAGAAGGAACAGCAGGTGCACTCATAACCCGAAGCCAATACTGCTCGCCCCTGGTCATGCCAAGTGGTGTATACTGATGAACGCGGGACGCGTAGATCGAGTATGGAGGGCCGCTGGAACATGACTTGTTGACTACAGGAAGAGAGGCGGCGCCCAGTCCATCCCAAGCGAGCAGGGACGGTAGGTGGAGTCGCGGATCATCTGCGAAACGGCCGTGGGCAACATGCAACTCATGTGCGACGCTGACTCTACTGGTTGGACAAGCGTGCTGGCCTGCGAGGCTGCGGCGGAACGAACGTCGCAATTGGGGCCCCACCACTGCCGCGAGGTCTCGCTTGTCGTACCCCCCGCCGCGACAAAGCTCCTAGGCGCAAGCGCAGTCACACCGTCATGGTGGTCGCGCCGCATCGTGCCCCGCATGGTTGTTGAACCACTCTACGGCTGTTTGCCCCGACGTGTCCCAATCGCGCGGGAGGTCGCGGACATCCTGCTCCCCGCCGCGTCCTGGGCAAATGCGCAACAGTGCTGGAGTGCCACATGCTGCAGGTCCCGTTGTCGTGCTGCGAATCGTGGGCGGGCCCTCGGCAGTGCATGTGCCGCTGCGCTTGAGATTCCAGTCGTGCTGGACATATCGGCCTCTGGACGTAGGTGGTTTAGCGGATAAACTTTTCCAAGACGAGTCCAGTGGGGGATCCGGACAAAAGAAGCAGTATGGTGTACCTGGAGTACGGGGCACTTTCCTTACGCACGGCACACGCAAAACTGGAAGATCATTGCCCACCCCCGCGGAGCTGGTGGGGTTTCCATGGATGACGAAACGCAGAGTTGGGGAGGCTGGTGAGCCAAGAAGGAGCCACAGGCTTCCAAACATTGGTTCGACAGGCCCCCCTCGTTGTTTCACCAGTGTTCACCCGCTGCCCCTCTCATGACTACTTGCCTGGGATCCCTCCATCGCACAAAGCAGGGCTATGATGATATCGTGAGCACTGGGCACCATAGAGCAACGATGCGACAAACACCGGAGACTTGAGACACGCCAAACACTAGACACAAGGGATCGCTTGATTTCGAGCGAAGCCGACATTGCCCCAGGTAGGCTGGAGCAGAGACGGGCCTGCGCAAAAGAAGGGATTGTACAGGCGACCGAGGGCCGCGGGAGAAGGGACCACTGCATCGCGGAAGTTCTGCGCTGCAGTATGATGGCGTTGCAACCCAGAGACGTTGTGCCGTTGCGTCGCAATTCGAACGCGTTGCACTTGCAACATGCAGACGATGTGTGCAAAACGGAACAAACGATTCCCATCACGGGGGCGTTGTACTTGCATCGCGGAGACGCTGCGTTGCAACATGGGGATGAGGCGTCACTGCGACAATGGCCCCCGCCCCTTAGCCCCCGCAAACCCTGCCGAAGGAGTAGGAGGAGGAGGGGGAGAGGGACTATAGGAATAAAGGGCATGCGACAACGAACGTCGAGATTTAGTCCCAGAGGGAGGGTTAGGGCCTAAATCAGGCCCCGCTTGAGCGCCAGACCCCCCCCTGGCGGGATAAATTCTGCAACGCGAGGATCTGTGCCGCGCAAAACCGTAGGGCAACGAATCTCATTGGCGCGGATCCTCGAAATTAGCTGCTGTAGCAATCTTGGGCGGGCCCTTCACACGTGGGTGGAGGCCCCGAACAATCCGCGCCAGATTCTGTTTCCCCTTGGGGGTTGGTGTCGCGCAAGGCTTGCAGAGGTGCCTGGGGTCGGTGGTCGCGGACATCCCGCACCTACTGCAACAAAAACGAGTTTGTACATCCCCAGGACGAAAGTTTTTTCCAATTGGGCCTGCAGCGAAGGTTTGAAGTCTTAAGCAGACGCGTGTGAAATACCCGCCGTCGGATCCAATGGAGTTCGCACGGATCCAATGTTGGTTTTGGTTTGTGTTTCGGCGGATCCGATTTCCGTCCGCGCGGATCCGATTTCGGATTTGCTGGATCCGTGTTCGGTCTTATTTTTTCACGGCGGATCCGATTTCTACACTGTTTTAAATTTATATGATTAACTTAAAACAGGGAGCCGGAAGAAATCGGAACCGCGGGCCCCGCAAACCGCCCGTGTTAAGATTCTAGGGGGGGGGGCCTCGGTAAGCAACGTTCCACGATGGGCGCTGCGTCGTCTCGCGCACTCCCATCAACTCCCCGCGCGAGCGGGCCCCATTCAACATGAATACATACATCCTTCTCCCCCCCCCAGTTGCTGCAAACAGCTCGTCTGCCGTCCGTTCGGCGGCGCCGACGTTGTCTCGCGAACTCCTCATGGCCATTTGCACCTCAAGAGGAACATCTTTCGTCCTGCGTAAGTATTCACCCCAATACTGAAGGGCATGGGACTCGCTCAGAACCTGGCCTCCCAGAGCCCGCCTTCCGTTCAAGGGCGCGATTCTTGGGGGAGGGGCAACATGGGCACACTTCGTGGGGGCCACATCTAAAACACTGGAGCGATTCACGAACATCTTGCACTTGTTTTGCAATAGAACTTCGTGCCTGAACCTGCGCCATTCGTGCTGGGAGGCTCTCTTGGTCTGCTCGATCTTCGGGATCCGAACGGGGCGGGGGCCGAGGGGCGGGTTTTGGTCCACGGGGTCTGCCCGAATGGACTCCACCAGAACCCTCCTCGCACGCTTTCGGATCCGATAAGTGCCCGTGGCCGCCGCGTCTGTGGTAGGGGCCCTCTGGGCGAATTCAGACCAGCCTGTGGGCGTTCCTCGGGATGCAAGCTCGTCGGCACACTCGTTGCCCACGGCCCGCCAAGGGCCCTGGGGCGCGCGGGGGTCCTCGGCCTTTCGGTGGGATGGGGGTCCAGGCTAGAGTGGCAGGGTGGGGCCCGCGAGCTCTGGAAGCTCTTGCTATCCTGAACCAGAGATCGGCACTGACGCCACTGAGCGACGTCGCCAGGTGCTGACCTCTGTTCCAGGCGCGCACGAGCGGAAGGTGATCCTGCGACACAGCGGAGCGGACCCTGCGAGCAGTTCGGGGGCCTGTCTGGGCGCCGTGAGCTCCGCCCTGGGGGCCGCTTGCCGGGTGCCTCCAGGGCTGCGCGCGACGTCCGAAACAGGGGCCCATCCACCTGCTGGAAAGGCCTCGGAGGCGCGCGCTTCTGAGCCAACTCTCCTGCGACGTGGGTCCGACAACTATTGCCCCCCGAGCCATCCCCAAACAGCGTAAGGAGCCCGTCGGGGCCTCTGGGGGCTCAGGAGAAATCGCCGATTTCGGGGCGGGGGGGGAGGTCGGGGTCGAAGGATGGGGTTGTGTCCTCGACGCTCGGGGGGCCTCGCAGCCAGTGCGAGGGCCACGACTGTTGGCCAGCGATCGTCCGAGGGAGGAGGCGGGCCGACTTTCCGAAGTCAGCATGGCCAGTGTTGCAAGGACAAGTCCACGCTCTGTGGAAGAGTGCGTCGTGCTCCTGGCCACAGCGCGGGCACTGCACGGGGACCTCTTAGCCCGCCTGCGCTCGGCACTGGCGGGCCCACTGGCCGCCCGAGACGACCGCCGCGTCGAGGGCCCAGAGGTCGTCGTCGCCGCGCCGCCACGCGCAATCTCCGTCGAGCCCTGGTGCCAGGGCGCCTGCCTCCAGAGCTTCCCGTCGATGGGGCGCTCGTGCTCGTTTGGCAGCTCGACGTAATCCTCCGCCGCCTCCGCGAAGCCGTCTTGCATGGGAAAGCGCCAGCCGACGTCGTCCTCGGAGACCCAGAAATCGTGGTCGACGGCCGCCCAGCTAGCATCGATGGGCGTCGCGATCGTGGCTGAGACAGGGCCTCGCACACGTCTCCAGCGGCGCTTTCCAGCAGCGCGGAGCCTCTTGGCCAGGAGCTGCCGGGCCTTTGCGATCCTGCTGTGGAGCCCAGAGTGGCTGAGCCAGTGGTCCAGCCTAGCCGCGAGCTGCTCGCGTGGCGCACTCTTGTCTGGGTCCGCCCTGCCGTAGACCATGTCGAGGTTGTTGGTGAGGCACTTGCCTGGGCCTCGGCCCGCGGCCGGGCTGTGTGCCTACCTCCTTGGCCTGAGGATCTCGTAGTGCGGCAGGCCGCGCACCTGGTGGCCGTCGATGCTCTGGGCTCTCGCTCCAGTCGTCCAGAGGCCCCTGGTGACCGCCTTGAGCCTCGCCATGTTCCTGAGACGCTTGAGGGCGCAGACCCCCGTCGTGGCAGCCCTCTGCGTCCTCTGCCTGCCCTTGCGCCTGGTGCGCGTGCGGGCCGCCTTGCAGGCCACCCCGAGGTCGGTGGAACTGCCCTCCGCATATGCTGGAACTCCTCGCCGCTGAAGTCCCTTGGCGATGGCGCTGCGGCCGGCTTCGAGGTGCTCGCGGCAACCGTGGTCGAGGGGGGCTGCGGAGCCAGCGTCCTGGAGGCAGCGCCCCAGTCACGACCCGCTCTCTATCAACTACTCCTCGACGTTGGCCTCCGCGCCCTGCGCCCGCGACGCGGCGTCGCCCGCGAACGTCCAGAGCCATGTGTCCGCTTGCTTCGTAACCGCTTGCTTCGTAAGCTGCGCCCGGTGGGGGATGGGGCCCATGAAGGCCCTGGCAAGCCGCGCTCCATGTGGGGGGCCTGCCGCAGTGGATCGCACCGGCTGGGCCCCCCTGCTGATCCGCTGCCTCTCCTTCAACAGCCTTGGGGCCAGGGGCGCCTGCAGCTCCAGGCAGAGCGCGATGGGCGGGAAGCCCTGGGCCAGAGCGTGCAGGGCCAGCCTCGGGTTGCTGATGCTGGCGAAGAACCTCGCCAAGTCGAGCAGCGCGGTCGCCGTGGCGATGCCGAGCTCCTTGGCGGTCTCGTCGAGGGTGGCGCGGGGGGGCGAGGCCTGGGGGGGCGACGACCCACGCGTGGCCGTATCCCAGAGCTCGCCCAAGGCCTCGCTCCACTCACTGGCGATCCCGCTCCTCAGCTTGCCCCGTGTCTTCATGGCGGAGTGGGCCTGGCCCAGCGCCCTGTCGCCGCCGCCCTTGCCCTTGGGGGCGATGTCGCCGATGGTGGTCAGCATCTGTCTGGGCCATGCTCCTGCCTCCTCGATGTCGCTGAGGAGGTTGATCATGCCCTGCCTGCACTCGGTTCGGTGGGCAGCGTCTGGATCAGCGTGGGGCCGATTTTGTCGATGCATGTGGCCTTGGCGGCGCTGAGGGCTGGGAGCAGGGAGTCCAGCTGGCTGAGCGCGAGCGGGGCGAGGGGCTCCTGCCGCGCGCGGCCCATGGCCATGTGGATGCCATCCTGGCGCATGTCCTGGGTGTCGCTGTCGTCGGCCTCGTGCCTCTCCCACTCTTCCGCCCTGCTGCTCATGAGCAGGTCGGGGGCCGCCACTGTGCGCCTCTCCTGCTGATTCTCTGTGGTCTCTGGCCTGGTGGAGGGGCCGCGGGGCCTCCTTCCATATCTGCAGGGCCCAGCTCTGGACAATCCTCCTGGACTTGGCGAGCGCCGTGGCGACGGCCCCCGACTGGTGGCGCTCCGCGATCAGGATGATGGGGGCCACGTCGTCGTCTGGGAGGCCTTGGGGCCTCCGCGTGGCATCCTTCCTATGGCCAAAGTCGCCCCCCTCGTCCTTGTCGAAGATCAGGTTGGGCTGGGTGTCGTCGGCCTTCTGCGTCAGCTCGGCGGTCTTGCTGCTGCAGCTCTGCGCCTCGTGGTTCCCCCCCGCGCGCCGTAGCATCTCGTGCCTCTTGAGCAGGGTGGCCGCGATGTGCTACCACTCGAGGTGCTGGTCGCGCAGGTGTGCTCTCGCCGGCATGGCCGAGGACCTCGCCCGCGTGGTAGCGTGGCCGCTGCCCCTGCCAGTGTAGGCCACCCTCTTGTCCTGAGGACCTCGTGGTGCTCCGGCGTGGCCGGCTCCGGCGCCGTGGCCCACCTTGCGAAGTGGTCGTCGACGCGCTCCTGGCCGCGGGGGCTCCTCGCGAGCAGGAAGTGGTCCTCGTGCTGCGCGGCGCCCTCTCGAGCCGCTGCCCCGTGCTGCGCGCGGGCGTGGTATTGGGCGGCATCCTCCCTCGCCCCCCCCCTGGCGGCGGCGCTCCTCTCACCGATTGCGCCGCGCGCTGGGGGGGCGGCCCCTGCAGGCAAGGCCCACTAGGACAACGGCGGGCCCACTTCCCCCGCAGGCTGCCGCGCCGAGGGCGGGTCGCGTCTGCGGTCCTGCGCCTTGTGTCGGCCGCCCGAACGGGCGGGGCACGCGGTGGGCGACCTTTGCCAAGGGTCTCTCCTGGGGCCAGGTTCCTCGTCTCTACTGTCGCGCGCGCCTCTGACCACGGCTCGGCTGGGATCTGGGTGGCGGTGGTCGGCGCAGGCGCTGCATCCACAGGCTCGCCAACCTCGTCGTGGATCTCGTCGAAGGCTTCCTGGCCTTCTGCAAGGCCTACTGCCGCTTGCCGTTGGGGTCCGCCGCCTTCTTAAGTCTGGGGGCCGTCGGGGGCGCGTGCGCGAGGTCGAGCTTGCGGTGCCGCCAGTGCTGCTTGCCGCCCGCTATCGCGAGCTTTAGGCCGACGTGATCTTTCCCCGGGGCACCTCCCCAACCGCCTGCCACCTCATGCTGGCCGCGACAACGGCATACTCGATGACGTCGCCTGGTCCTCTATTGCGCGCGGCTGTGCAGTTCTCCGCCGCGAGCCTCTCCGCTTTGAGCTTGGTGAGTCACGGGGTCTTGTCCCGCTCCTCGGGCACGACGTTCCAGTCGCCTCGGATGGCCCGCGGGCCCCTCAGAAGGCTGCGAGCCTGGCGAGGGTCTGCTGGTTGGCGTCTCTGAAGCTGAACTGCGGCTGTAGATAAGCGCTGGTGACGATGGGGTTGCCCGACTTGAGGTGCCTGCGCGCGGGGCATAATCCTGCGAATGGGTCCAGTCCCAAGGCGCCTCTGGCTGCTTCTCTCCGGGCCTCGAAAGATTTGGTCTGGCTTCTCGGCGAGGATCAACTCTCCCCCCGTCGCTCCTGCCGCTGATCGGACAGCGGGCCGCGCGCGCGTCGCCGCAGGCTTCCAGCCGTCTCGCGGCAGGTCCGCACGCGCCTTGCCGACTGCCTCCTCGTTCCCGCGGGGCTCCGCCATGCCGGCGATGTCGTGCGTGCCGCCTGCGCCCCGTGAATTATCTGGCCTGCGGGCCCGGTGATGTTTGCGAAAAACACCGTTGCGTCCTTGGTTCCTGGCCTTGCGGCCTCGAGGTTGCTGGCTACATCGTGTCTCGGGGCATCTGCGGTCTGGGCCCATGCGCCGGCGGGGGGGTGCGCCCCGTTGGGGGGCCCCCGCCGAGCGCCAGGTTTGGCGCGCTGCTAGGGGGAATCGCTGCTGCCGCCATGCTGGGCAGCAGGCGCAGTGGAAGCAGCGGGGGCAGCCGCTGCCTCATAGCCAAGGCTGGAGGCTGCCTGCGCGGACTTCGAGGGGGGCGGGGGGGGGGGGCGCGGGCGGCGTCGATGGACTCCTGGAGGGTGGCTGCGAGCATGTCGGGGCCGGGGTCGCGCAAGCCTGGGGCCTCCTGGTCCTCCGCGGCAGGGGCCTGCATGACCGTGTCCTCGGCGCTCTGGGGCGGGTCCGCTGGGCGTGGAGAGTCCACCCTCGCCCTCTAGGGCGGCTTGTCCCTGCTCTTCTCAATCTTGGCCCACCGCTCCCTGACCTTGGCGCCCTCCGCGACCGCGGCCTGGTGGTGGGCGTCGAGGGTGGCGCGGCGGGCCTCGAGCCCCCCCCCCTCTCCTCGTCGTCGAGCTTGCCGAGGCCCTGGTTGAGGAGGGACATGTTGAGGGCGAAGATGACCTTCTTGCCGTCGCTGGCGGCGGCGTCGTCCGCCTGCCCGCGGTCCACATCCGTGGCGGGGAGCGTTTGGGCCGCGCGGGCGCGGTCCCGTCTCGCCTCGAGCATCTCTTGGCCTGCGTGGAGGTGGGCCGCCCTGGTCTGATTCGCGAGCATCTCCGCCTCGACGAGGGTGTCCGCTGCCTCCTGGAACGACGCTGTCTTGAACTCGAAGATGCGGGCCGTGGACTGGGCTTGCTGAGGGGAGGTCATCGACTTGGTCTCGGAGGCTGTCTTGGCAGCGAGGTTCTTCTTGGCCAGCTCGATGGCATCGTTCGGGGGGATGGGGGTGGGCGTCTCGAGCGCCTTCTTGATATTCTCTGCCTCCTGCTGCTTGGTGTAGCTGTCGCTGTCGCCCTTGCCGTTGCGGCTGCCCCGGCGGCGGGCCTTGGCCTTGCGCCGCGGGGGCTTGGCAGGCTGCCGCTCGCCGCCGCGCCGCCCGCAGCGCCCGCGCGGCCCGTCGGGCGCGGCTGCAGCTTCGCGCCGCACTTGATGCACTTGCAGGTGTTGCGCTCTGGCCTGAAATTGAACGTCCACTGTCCATGTGCACGCGCCGTGAATGGCTGCTTTGCGTTGCCATTCGCATCGCATGCCCCATGGTAACTCGTGGAAGCGGGGGTCCGACATGCGCTGGCTGTCGGTGGACTGAGACTCCCGGCCCCAGCAGCGCGCAGCTCGACAGGGGTTGCCTGGGGCAGAAGCCGGCCTCGGACTAAGAAGCATCCGCGCTCTGTCCGAGGGGCAAAAAACATCTCGAGCCAAAATGGCCACGGAGAAGGGGGAGGGGGGGAAATGGGGGGGGAGGAGGAGGGGGGAGGAGGGGGGGAGGAGGAGGAAGAAGGAAAAGAAAGCAAAGGCGGTCGGAAGGAACGAGCGTCGACTATTCGCTCTCGGGGACTTTGTGTTTCAATCCGGCTGCGCAGCCCTGATTCACTAATTTACGCTCGCGGGCCGGCCTGCCCCGGGCAGCTGACCCCCTGTGGAGCGAGCCGCCAAGGCGTCGGCCGAGGGCCCCCCCCGTGTTCAGCGTGGCCCAGCAGCGGCGACGAGGGCGCCCCCTTCTGTTTTGCGATCTCCGCCGCGAGAATCCGTGCTTTCCGCTGTCGGGCCAAGGGTGAGGCCTGGGCCTTCAGCGGCGCAGTCGATCTCCTTCGTCTCCAAGCGAGGAACCAACGCCGTTGTCTGAGCCCATGGCTCCACGACGTCGAATCGCGTAGGGTTTGTTTGCGGACGCGCCGGTCGGGGTGCAAGAGGCGTTGATCATTCATTTCGAACTGGAGGTCTCGGGGCGCATCCGAAAATCGAAATGCCTTCCAAAGCCTGAATGCACCATCGTGCCGGTGGCTCCGATATTGCTGGGTCTCACTTCTCGCCCCCCTGGCATCGTGCAGCGCTGATGTGCAAATCCGACTGTGCTAGCAAGGTGTTGGGTGATCTGCCTGTTTCTCTTCCAGCCGTGGAGGAGCCACGAGTCATTGCTCTATTCAGCAGGGCTTAACCTGGTGTTGGGTGTTTCGGTCGTCGTGCTCGCCTCCGCCGGTGACCAACCAACTGTGCGCGCAGTCGTGGCACAAATACCTTCAACGCGCAGCGATGAAGAAATCCATTGCAATTCACAGATTTGCCAATGCCCCTCCCCTGACGCGCCATTCTTGCAATGCGACTTGCACGCGAACAGCCAAACGTGTCATGCGGATTGCGGCATGCGGCGAAATGGTCTATACTCGGCTGACGCTGCTGACCCCTCTGTCCCTATCATGGATCCAGATATACTCCGCGCCAACCGCTTTGGCAGATCGAGCGGGATGCGCCGCTGCGCGGGGAGGTTAGATGATTTTCTACTCCGAGCTACTCAGCATGGCTGCGATGGTCGTGAACGGGGATCGAAAAGACACTTTCGCCGCCTCAATGCACGAACGCAATCGTGCTGGATGGCCCGCCCTGCTGCACAGCATGTCCAGGTTGTCGGAGACCTAAAACTTGGTAGAACGAACCATCGCTGGTTGAAGCAACCGTCGTACTGGAGGTTCCATCCATGTTGGTTGTTCTGGAGCCGTGCTCCCCGCTATGGTGAATCTCTCAGCTGCAACTCCAGTCTAGCTTGCGCGTAGAGGCACGCTGCAACTTCTGGTTGTGGGATTCCCAGTCGTGGCGTTACCCTCGGTGATAATACGAACAACCATCCCCATCGCACTAGATGCCTCGACTGCCAGACCCCCCTCCTCGCGATTGCGGACGCCGTCCTTGTCGTAGGCTCAGCGTTGCTGAAGTCTCGGCCGTCGTAACCACATTGTGGCAACGGATTCGCAGGTAGAAACGGCGGCGTTGCAGGACCTCGTCGCGCTGCGGGTTCCAATCGCTATCGCACCGTGGTCGTGTGCTGGAACATTCAATTGAATGCGCGGTCCTGGCGTAGCCTGATCGTGACTGGTGTACCCGTCGGCGGCTGATGCGCCGTCGTTCTGAAGGTCACATCCGTGCTGAGGTCCCACTGGCCTTACTTTCCGACACGCTACAGCATCAAGTTAACGATGCAGTCTCATGGGAGGGCCCAATCTTGCTGCAAGTTCCACTCAGCATGCCGCCAGTTGTGGTGGGGTATGAAGCCCTTTGTTGTTGGTCGTGCTGCAGGATCTCGTCGTGGTGCAAATCCTGGCTGTTGTGCTTCATTGTCGTGATTGTGAACACCCTCGTCATTTAATTTTCTGCCCGTGCTGGGAATTGCCGTTGACGTAGTCCCCGTCTTGGAAGACCACCCGATTGCACCCACAACTTTGCTGCGCGTAGAGTTCCCAGCTATCGTGCTCCCAGTCGTGGCAAAGCCCTCGGTGGCACTGTGCACTATCGCACCGAACACACCAATGGTATTGATAGTCTTGCCTATGGTGTTCCCCGTGGCGCAGACACAAACCTGCTTGAAGGCAACCACGCCTCGCAATGGTCCCGGGGATCGTACTGTCAGTTCAATCGTGCGGAGGCATCGTCGGTCAATCCGCGTCGTGATAGAATATCGAGCCGCAGATACTCCTGCGCTGGAGGACCTCAACGTGCCTCGGGCTCCAGGGCGGCGAACTCCAGTTTGTAATGGAGTGCACAACGCGGTGAGCACTGTCGGACTGGATGCCCCGCGCATGCTGGAGATCTATATCGATGCGTTTCCTTACCGCGGTAGGGCACACGGTGCAAACACAATTGCGCTGGAGATCTCAGTGCAACTCGCTGGATTTAGAACCAGATGCCAAACTGTTTGAATCTTCCAATCCTGGAGACTGTAAGAACCGGAAACCAATATGCTGTCCTCGGATGTTGCAAAATGGTCGCCCGTTCAGCGGCGTCAGAGGGAAACAGGGAGAGAAGAACGAGAAGAAAGATGCATAACCAACGATATGCAAGAGGTCCCATCCGCTGTGATACATCATCTGACTGTGTCACAGCTTCGCAAGCGTCTCTGGGAAAGGGACGCGAGCAACAGCTGTGCTTTCGGGACCAGCCGTACCGTCGACAGCGGGGCTGCGGCTGGCCCCAATTTTTGCCGGCGTCGTATGTGCCACAGGTCACAAACGTGTTGGCAGATGTGCAATCGACAAGAGAAGTCCAGCACGTTGTTGGAGAATGGCGAACGTAGCACGACACGGCCCGACAGGTGCGGGATGCCAAACCATCGGGTTGCGTGGAGGTGGTGCAGGCGGGCCCACCCTGGAGGGACAGAGAATGCGGAGTTTGGGGCACGCCGATGTCGACGGAGGCGAGGCCGCAGAGCGAGCGGAGGAGCCGGAGAAGGTGCACATGGCCGGGGTTCTGTGTCGCAGGCCGCACAGGCACTCCATGCATTCGCGCGTGGAGGAGGAGGGGAAACAGGAGGAGGGGAACGGTATGGAGGGAGAGGAGGGGAAGGAGAAGGGGGATGGGATGGAGGGTCACAAGATCCTCTGCCAATGCTTGCGTCGCGCTCGGCGAATACTCGACTGCTCCCCTGACCAGGGCGGCAAAGCATGTATAATGCATGTTTACACAATTCGCTGTGCGCAACTTGCCATGAGATGTGTCACCATTGTTTGCTCGTATATGAGAGATGATGGGCACCGAAAGCGCATGGTTGAGGACAGCTCAACCTTCCCCCACCCCCAGCCAAGACCCCACTTCCGACCTGGTGATCCAGAAAGGTCCCGGCTGGGGGTGGGGGTGTTTCTTTTTTTTAGGGGGTCTTGTAGGCCGGACCCCCCCCCCCCCAGCCAGACCTCCTGGATCACCAGGTCGGGAGTGGGGGTCCTGGCTGGGGGTGGGAATGGGTTGTGCTGTTCGTAGTGTGGCGGCGCGCACAACGGGGCAAGGTGAGAGGGGGACGGCTTCTTAGAAGGAGGCTGCTTCTCGGAAGGCGCTAGCCCTACATCTATAGACAAAGCCCGCGCCTACTAAGAAGCAGGGGTGTTTCTAAGAAGCCTTCCCCCATCCCCCTTAAATCCCCTTCTGTGCGTGGCCGATCAATGGTGCCGCAGCATCCTCGTGTGGTAAGAGAAGGCCACCGCTCTCTCGGCACCGGCAAGGTCCATGCACGAGCAGGCAGCTCGGTCCTTGATCTTGATGTCAGTGCCTTTTGTTAGCATGAGCTTGTTGATCTGCCCGCGTCCGCGATATCAACACGCGGGCATCCCCGAGCCGTGCTTTCTCTTTCACCCTCTCGCATTCTCACGCGCTCTCTCTGTCTCTCCCTCTCTCCCTCTTAACGTGGACAATGTGACTGACCTTTTTGACTGCGAGCGCGTCCTCAGCCGCAATCAGATCAAGCCGTACATGGTTGACTAGCAAACAGGGGCCATACAGAGAGAACGACCTGCACACATACGCAATGGTGCGGGCACCAACTCTTCAATGTGTGCAACTGCACCGCGGCTACTTGAACAATGGGAAGAATTACTTTATGCGACCAAGAATGTGTAACCAACCATCTCAACATCGGCAAATCCAAATTCTGAACCGGCCTGTTCGGATGAGACTGAATGTCAAACATGCCCGATCCCTGTCTCAATCTAGGGACCACTTAGGTATAACAGTGATCACAACCGTCATTTTACTGCGGGCAAGTGGTCGACTTGATCCGTTATGAAACTTCAACACTACGCATATGCATGCCCATTGCGTGCTGCATGCGGTCGTCATTGCAGGGGACCCCTTGACCAGACATCACACGTGTGCATGCCGACCCTTGAGCACCTCGAGTTGAGGTGATTCTGCTCGGGGGGAGGGGGGACCCCAACGCAAATCACCCCTCAAGGCAGATTTTCCTGGATAGTGCGTCCAGGGCAACATGCAATCACATGGGTAGAAGCCAAATGAGCCGGGTGCTCCGCACGCTCGCCTGGGAACCGTGGGCGAAGTGGAGCTTCAAGAGGCCAGTCTCGTCTAATGCGAAGCCGCGGTGCACTGTGAACTCTCCACTTTTGGCAGCTCCTCTGCCTCCGAGAACAGTGAACTTGGAGCCTGCGGGTTTGTTCCCCTCTATCTTGCTCGCCAAGTAACAACTCTTTCACCATAGCAAACAAGTCTTCCTTATTAGCAGCAGTAGCTTGACTTACCCAAACTCTATCATTAACGAATGCGGCAGCTGCCAGCCTGCGCTCTCAATTATACGACCCCGCCATGGGACACTATCGCACGACAACACATCTGGCTAGCCCTGCATACCGACAACTGGTGTACGTGTCCATAGCTGGCAGCGACAAGACAACGGTACACATCTCTATACTGGACATGAATTCAGCAACAAGGACACTGACATGTTCGCCTCCGCAAAGTGAAAGGCAAATGCAATCCGCTGCCTGCCAAAGACTGCCGTGTAATGATCTTGCCTTCCTGGCATATGTGATAGCGACGCTATCCGGCAATATGCTGCAGGGCAGACGAAGCAACCACATGCTTCACACAGCCAACGCGAATTTCTCATGATTCCGATGTGGCTCAGACCTCGAACCCTGCGCAAACCATGTGAGAGACCTCGTGCGACGAAATTCATGGACCCGACCAATGTTCGCTCTTCTCGCCCCATTGCTTCATAGTGAACCAGATTTTCAACCATGGCATTTGCGAGCATTGTATGTATATAGGGCGGCTGAACACCGAACACCTTGCCATGACTCCGGCTGTGTGGGTGGTCTGGGTCCCGAAAGCAATGTGTGGAAATGTAAGGGGATGGACACTGAAGGAAACTCTCTTGCTGTCCTCCTCGCCCTCCTTGCCCTCCTCGCCCTAGCTGTTTCCCCTATCATCATACGAATCCTTCTCCTCCTGCTCCCCCCTGCTCTTGCGGCTGCTTGTGATCACCCTTCCGTTCGTACGTCTGACATCTATCCTGCTCCTGCTCTTGTTTCTGCTCTTGCAGCTGCTGCTGCTGCTTCAGCTGCTGCTGATGATGCTGGTGTTGGCGCTGATTTCAAAGGCCCGCGGACACCATAACTGGTCTCTCACCTCTCCGCTGAGGGGGGGCTCGGGAGGGCCAGAGGGCAGTGGCGGGGGAAGGAGGATCGACAAACAGGTGGACGGGCCACACTGGACAAACAAGAGAGCTGCGGGCCGCAAGTCTTGGGCCAAACAGAAGAGCTGACAGCCAGCCGGCCCTCATGTCACCGAAAGGAACTGTTGAGCCCACGACAAGGCCACCACGTGCGAGTCGCTCACCTCGCCAGAGAAATGGATGAGACGATGCGTGGAAGTGGCAGCGCCACATGCAACGCCGCAGAGCTGCCACTACACGCAAGGGCATCCTGCATCGACTGGGGGTCCCAAAGTGGTGCGGTGGCAGACCGCGCGGTGATGTCGAAACCCCAGAAAACCTCACCGCACGGTCTGTCACCGCACGGTTTTGGGACCCCAGAGGTCCCAATCGCCCATCGCCCAAGTCCGCAAGCCGTGAGGCCGCCCCGGATCCCCACTGACTCACCGCGCCGTTTGGCCACCTCATCGTTTGGGGGACCCCGAGTCGACGTGACTGGCGGCACCTGCTCTCGGCCGACCTCTTCCTCCCGGCGTCCCTGGGCGCTCCTCGCCATACAGCCCCTCGGGGCGCACGGTGACCACGAGCCCGCCGCGGGTAGGCCTCGCAAAGGGGGGGGGTCCAGCAGACGGGGCACCGGGAGAGAAGGTAGAGGGACTCGGAAGAGGAGCACGAGGAGTATGAGGTGGAGGGCGGAGGAGGAGTAGTAGGCGGACGAGGATGTTAAGAGGAGAACGAGGTGCAGGATTCGATTTGAGCCCATGGACTCTAAACCAACAACTGTGACATTCAACCTTGTTTTTGACACTGCTTCTGACGCGTCATGAAGGACT
The DNA here is from genome assembly GCA_963575745.1 of Prorocentrum cordatum. Lineage (NCBI taxonomy): Eukaryota > Dinophyceae > Prorocentrales > Prorocentraceae > Prorocentrum > Prorocentrum cordatum. Next base: position 374,735 of record CAUYUJ010007646.1, read on the forward strand.
CTCATGTGCTGCCTGCTGATCTCCGCCTTGCAAGATCTGGCCGAGTGCTGTTCTGCAAGGGGGAGACGAGGAAGTTGGCCTGGAGACACAGGGCAACTCAATGGGCAACTCCGAGTCTTGAACATATGCGTTCAGGTCTTGAGAAGGCTGGCTTGGAGCCCGTGTGTGCTTCACCCGCATCTAGCGGCCCTCTTGTGGCCAGTCGTAAGAGACCCTTGCCGCGGCCACCTGTCCGACCCTGCCCCCTCCCCCCCCCCGGGTAGAGGACGAGGTCGGACCAGTGGGTGTACAACGATGGAGCGCATCAGAACGACGCGGCCGGACGCCGTCCACTGCGAGGGGCAGCGCATGCGCACGAACGCCTCCTGCGGCAACGCTGCACAGTGTGACACCGAATCCCCCCCCCCAGTAGGAGGAGGGGGAGATGGAGCAGCAGCACAGCAGGAGGCTGTCGAGGAAGAGACCCTCAGGACTATTCTGAGAGGCTGTGAGCGCTAGATGTTCAACAAGGGAGCCCAGAATCGAATCGATGAGTCGGATCGGCGATCGAGATGAATATGACCGGCAGAGATCGGCAGCCAAGTCAAGAGAAGTTGAATCGGCTGAAATCGGCAGGCTAATTCGGCATCCGTTGAGAAACCGAAGTTCAAATCGGAATCCGCAATCGAATCGAATCGCAATCGGAATCAATCGAAATCGAATCGAACAGAGTCGGACGAGTCAAAATGAGCCCGGTTCAATGCTATCAACAGATAGCCCTCCCTGTCAGGGGGCCTTTTGTGAACTTACTTTCCCTCTCGGTGGCCAGGGTCCGAACGGCGTGCCACCCTCGTTTCCAAAGCGACCCACCTCGTTCGACACTGCACGGCCTGCTCGCGGGCAGCATCGGCGGCCGTGTCTGCGGGGAGACCCTAGTGGGTTTTCCAAACGAGGCCCTAGCCACGGTCAAACCCAAGCTGTAGGTGTGCCCACATCCCTCTCCCCCCCCTTCGCTTCAATTCACCCCTTCCTTCCATCCTCCTCACTCTCCTCGTTGCTTTGCGCGGCTGGCGAACGCAGCCATTGGAGCAACCACTTGGTTCCTACGACATCTATCCGTCGAGCGCAGAACCAAACACTACGATAGTGAAACGTTGCAATTGTTAGGTAATCGTCGGATCACGGAGGTCGCGAATACACGAAATGATGATCACCACCCGTAACTGGATTTGGCGAGAACGCAGCCACTGCATCATTCAGTTGAGTAATGCATTGTCTGGAAAGAGCACTAGCAAGAGGATCGCTGCCATCGAATGCCGACCAATCGACCAATCGACTATGATTTGCATCCCCCTGTAGGAATCTCACCCCACAACGCACATTGGAAGATGACACGTGGTTGGCTGCGGTCGCACCGATATCGAACAAGTGGGCTTGCAAAGACAAATCTATTCTCTCTTGACAATCGCATATTTCGCGCAAGTGGACGCAACACGGCTAGCATCTAGGTCTGTCAAGACATCCTGCTTTTAGCGACTGCGCGGATGCAACCGCGGCCAGGACTGCAGTGCCTTCGATCGTGGGAGATTGCGAAAAAAACACTCCCTCCTCCTCTCCTCCCTCACGCCCACTCCGTCTCCTTTCTTCTCAACCTCCTCCACGCCCCCCTCCCTGTTCGCCTGCTTGTCCCTCGTCCTCCTCGTCCTTTTCTCTTCATGCCTCGTCTTCTCTCCCCGTCCCCGTAGTCGTCCCCGTCCCCCGTCCCTTGTCCCCTGTCCCCCTTCGTCGTCGTCGTCGTCGTCGTCGTTGTCGTCATCGTCGTCCCCCTACTCCCTCTCACTGCCTATCGAGAACGAGCGCCGTGGGCTCTGGCTCCAAGACGGGCGCCGAAAGCTTGATGATGTCGCCTTGCCTAGGGCACGGTAGCAAAACGAGCACGCGGGCCAGCATCTGAACCATCAGGGACGAACGCGCAGCCAACCACTCGCGGGAACAATCATACTATACCAACCCTCCTCCTGGGCTACCAAGCGTGGATTCCGCCACCATGCCGTGGGCAGTGAATGGAATGCCCTCCCGTACCTCCCAGTTCTCTGTGTTGAATCTTCTAAGTGTTGTTTTAAGGGGCCCCGGATTCCCAAGCGCTCTCGCACGTTCCTGGGCGCTCCTGGGATTCCCGGTATTTTCTGCTACAGATATATCTATATATATATATATACATCTATACATATATACATTTTTTATATTTATATATATATGAGAGAGAGAGAGAGAGAGAGAGAACGCGTTTCACGGGCGCTTGCCTTGGGAACATTCGGCGGCGCGTTTCAAACCGGGGGGGGGGGTACCCCGAACACTCGGCGCCGTTGATCAAAACCAGGGGGTCCAGCTCGTTGCTGAGGGATTTGCCGTTGGGACCCTCGGAGGACCTCCCTGCGAGACCTGGAGCACGGCCAGACATCTTGAAGTCGGGGACACCGAGCACCCCCTTCGGCCTCTCCGATCCCCCCAGGACCTTTGGGGGCTTCCCGTCATTAGTGCGTGCGAGGCCCGACAGATCGAACTGGGCAGTGCCCTTTTGAGAACCATGATTCTTTTTCCTGTTCAGGCGTGGAAACACAAAGTGCCGTGTATCATGGAACACCCTGCCCCCCGCCTCACGAATCCTCAGATCCCTTCGAGTTGGTATCTTCCGGAGCTCACCTTTCTGGTGAGGGCTGAAGGAGTGCAGGCTGTGGACATTGGTCAGTGTCAATTTGGCAACAGTGCGCTGAAGCCTACCCATCTTCTTTCCGTCCATTGTCCCGCCTTGCGAGGGCTCACGGATTGTCGACCGAAAAGGGGCAGGTGTGGGGGACACGCTCATGTCAGCCTCAGGGGCCTTGGGGAGAGGAGGCAGTTAACCACTGCCCAGGCCAAGGTCCACCCAGAACCCTTGCGTCGTCTGCTTTCCTCTGCCATGCTCTCTAATGTCCATCGTTTGTTTCCTTGTGTCCATGGCTCCTCTGATTACTGGATGCTCCACGATTGGGCCGCGGATTTCTTCATCCCCCTTGACCCCTTCATGATCCATGCTATGGCCAACGACTGCATGGCTCACAAGGATGTTGGATTCAGAGGGTCACCCCCTTGAGGGTGCGCGGAGGCGGTGCTCGGGTTGCGGGTCCTGTACCCCCCCTTCTTCTCCACTGCACGTGCATGCGTTTCACGTGTTCCGGCTTTTCTCTATGCGCAGCTCCATCTTTGTACAGGCTACGAACCTCCAGCCTTACGACCGACTGGCCGACCGATGATGATGATGATGATGATGATGATGAGGAGGAGGAGGAGGAGGAGGAGGAGGAGAGAGAGGAGTATGAGGATGAGGATGAGGAGGAGGAAGAGGAGGATGAGGAGGAGGAGGAGCAGGAGGAGGAGGAGGGGGAGGAGGAGGAGGAGGAGGAGGAAGAGGATGCGGATGAAGATGATGATGAGGAGGATCAGGAGGAGGATGAGGAGGAAGAGGAGGAAACGAGGCCGAACGGCGAACTGCTAACGACTTCGAATCCTCGAGGGTGCAATTGCCATGGACCCAGCACGAGAAATCGCATGCATTGCCATCGCCAAATGTTTGGACACCCCTCGTGCGGATCGTGCCCCACAGAGGGGTCCCCCCAGTTCGGTACACCCACACACACACCTCGCGCGGATGGTATCCCCATAGGAAGCTCAACCCATGGCCCCAGTGGGGAAACTCGCACGCACTCAAGGGCGGCTCATGACACCCAGGAGGTAAGCCCAAGGGGACCCCCCCGCCCCCCCTGGCACCGCCACGCCCAGAAGGGTGAGCCCAAAGGGCGGCCCTCCCCAGCGCCGCCACACCCAGGTGGAGTGAGCTCAAGGGGGTCGTCTCTGGGGGTCGACGTTATGAAAACAAATATGACGTCGGGGTTTTTGGCCAGGACCCGAATGCCGCTTCGTAAAGCCAGTGGGCATCATCCCCCCGCCCAGCACCCGACTGCCCCTTTGCAGAACTCGTGCGCAACACACACACACATCAGTCTTACTTCTCCCAATCCTCCTGTGCTTCCTCTCCTATTTTTTTTGTCCTGCTCTTGTCCTCCTCCTCCTCAATTGTCCTCTCCTCCTCCTCCTCATCCTCCTCCTCCTCCAGTCAGTGTTCCTCTTCTTCGTGCCTTTCCTCCACGCCTGCTCCTCCGCCGCCTCGTCGCATGGCAACGTAAAGGTGGCGGAAATACGCATAACTCTACCCGTCATGCGGCAACGCAGGCGGGCCAACAACGAATACTCCTCTACTCTATTCGTCACGTGGCAACGCGGGGGGGGGGAGATACAACTCCATGGTGCCCGTCGCGTGGCAATTTAAGGATGGCATGTGCTGAGCCGCGTGGCAACGCCAGAGGCGGCGGGAACGCCTAACATTACACTCTACTCATCACGTGCAAACATCTGGGGGCAGAAACGAGAGCAATTCTGCTCTACTGGTCGCGTGGCAACGTAGAGGGTGGTAACAATATGACACTTCTCTACTGGCCACGTGGCAATGCAGCAAGGGCGGAACTATGGTAATTCGACTCTACTCGTCACGTGGCATCGAAGGGGAATAGAACAATGTTCGACTCGTTTCGTCACGTGGTAACGCGGGGGGGCGGAGCTCTGTTCGACTCGATTCGTCACGTGGCAACGCAAGGGGATACTATGCCACAGCGCAAGGGATGCGAAACGTATCATTGAACTGTATTCACCACGTGGCAACGGAGAGGCGCATTAACAAATACAATTCTACTCAACTCACCACGTGAAAACGGAGGGTGGGCGAAACCGTCTACTATCCAAGAGGCCTCCCAGATGGGATCGGAGTAGATGGGGTCGGAGGATCTCGCAGCATCGGCGATGCATCGGCAATGCAGCGGCAATGCATCGTCGATGCATCGCCGATGCATCGGCGACGTCGGCGATGCACCGGCGACGACGTCCGCGTAGGGACGATCGGGCTCTACATCAAGCCGCATCGCCGATGCATCGGCGATGCGGCGCGATCCTCCGACCCTATCTGCTTCGAACCCATCTGGGAGGCCGAAATATTCTACTTCTAGTCGGCTCGTGGCAACACATGGAGGCAGAAGCTGTACTGTTCCACTCTACCCTTCGCGCGGCAGCGCCAGGATGGCGGGAAACATATCACGCTGCAGCGCAGGGGCTGCGAAAGAACTATTCGACTCCACTCGACACATGGCTACGCAGATGGGGGGTGGGTGGTGCATGCTATTATGACGGGGCCCAGGGACACAGAAATGAATAGATACACATCCCAGGATTTCAAATAGTTGTTCATATGTTCTGGATGTTCGTCTTCCCATCCACTTCACATCTTTTTGATCATGGGTGTCGATTTCCCTTCTGAAGATGGGGCGGGGGTACATGTTATCATAACCTACTCGCCACGTTGCGAAGAATGGGGGCGTGGCGGAAGCAACTGCTACTATGATCCCACTCGTCACGTGGAAGCGCATGGAGGTGGAACATACGCTCTTTTGCTCTACTCGCGACGTCACATCACAGAGGGACGACTACGAACACAATCTACACCACTCGTCTCGCGGCAAAGTTGCACAGCGGAAGCAATGACATCTTATCTTAGGCGTAACGTTGCAACGCAACGGGGCGGAACACATTACAATCCCAAGAAACCCGTCACGTGGAAACGCAAGTGGAGCGGAAACACATACTACTCTACTCCACCGGCTACGGGTAAGCGCAGGGAACGCAACAAACGTGCGCTCTATACGTCACGTCGCAAGGCAGGGGGCGAAACAATTGAGATTCAACTATACCTGTCGCGTCGAACCAGGGGGGGGCATCATTAAGTGGCAACGCAGGGGGGCAGGGAATCTATTCATCAAGTGCAATTTTTATTGAGCGCCCCGTCACATCCTCATGCGATCGCAAGCTGGCGAAATGAGAGCGCCAAGCGAGAGCCTCTCCCCTCGGAGCGGCAACACCACATCAATAACAAGAGGGCCTTGGGAACAACTACTGCGCAGGCCTCTAAACTATACATCAGCTGGTATCGCTCGGACGCCAGGCGCTCACGATGCGCCGGGGCGCGAGCCTTATCCTGGGGCACCGCAGCGTCTGCGCCGAAAGGTCCTCCGCCTGCCCCCTGCCCCCTCCTTCCCGCCTGGACGGGCAGATCCAGTTTCGGGCCTGCGCGAGCTCTCGCGAATTGCATCGTCCAGTACGGTTCCTCCACTCTCCTCCGTGGCCCTACTACCTCCCAAGATAGGCCGAGCGCCCCCCTTCCCCTCTCCCAAGTGGAGGGGACATGTGGGACAATTTGGGGGCTTTTTGTCAATGTCTCTCTCTCTCTGTCTTTCTCTTTTTTTCTTTCTCCTGTTCCCTCTCTCTCTCTCTGTCTCTCTAATCCGCCACACAAGGAATCCTTTCGTAAGCCTCCACATGCAGAACCCTTTGCTGATCCACCTCACAACAATTCCTTGTGTGGCAGACGTACGAGATGGCTGAGGACCCGGGGGTACCAGCCAAGAAATAAAAACATACAACAAACAAGCACCCATCAAACTCAATCGAAAAAAGCACGCCAGGAACTCGCAGTTGTTCTTGCTTTGTTTTTGTGGCTGGCGGCCCCGCAGGCCGTGGGGGCAGTGGGCCGCCAGCCACAAGAGAAATCAATAACACCAATTGGGGGTTCCAGGCGATTCTCTCTGTGTTTCATTATTGTTCCTTTTATGGCTGGTCCCACTCTGGTTCCTGTGCCATCTTGTATAGTTGTTGCGTTCCTGCTGGAAGAGGGGATCGGAAGGGGGGAGACCTTCGTATTCAATTCTAATGTTGGTTCTATTGCATTCGTATGTGAAGAAGAGGAAGGGCGGGGGAAAGAATTCGTATTGCATTCTAATTGTATTCCGATTGTGCTCCGGAGGGAGGGAGGAGGGAGGGGAGGATCACGTCCCAGTCCCAATTACCATCTCCCCCCCCGTCCTCCTCCCTCCTCCACATTGCGTTGCATTCCGTTGCGTTGCTTTGAACTGGATTGCGTTACGTTACGTTGCATGGCATTGCATCCTGCTGCGTAGCATTTGCGTTGCGTTTGGGCTTCGTCTAGGCCATCGGCCTAGGCGGTGCCCAAGGGTTGCAGGGAGTACGACGTTGCACTGCGTTGCATGTTGTTGCATTGCATTGCATCGCAAGTGCATTGCATTTGGGCCCCGCCGAAGCCCTTGGCCCAGACGGGGCCCAAGCGTCGGATGGAGGGGGGAGGGTCCTATTGTATTATGATCATGTTTCTGTTGTAATGCTATTGTATTCTGATCGGGGGAGGAGGAGCAAGGGAGGGGGTACTAGTTCCTTTTGTATTCAGGTTGCAGCCCTACTGGTGGGGAGCGAGGGGAAAACACATTACTTCTAATAGTCCTGTCGCGTTCCTGTTGGAAGAGGAAGGGAGGGGGGCACAATATGGAGAGGAAGGCCTGCCTCCTATGTTATCAGTGTGTTCCTCGTGTGAAGGAGGAGGGGGGAAGGGCGGGCGTATGAATCCTTATGATATGTTGATTGTATGCCTGGTGTGCGCTTGTTGGGGAAGGAGCGCGGTGGGTGGATTTTGATGCAACTGTGCTCCCATGAGGTCCTTCTGGGAAGAGGAAGAGACGGGGACATACTACGCCCCTTGTCTTCGTGTGCATCGTGTATTCCTCATGGGTGAAATGGGGGGTGGAGTGCTTCCAACACACAAACAACCCTCACGCCAAAAGGACCCTCGAGCCCATCGGCCGTCCTGGGGGAAGTGAGGGGGGGAGAGGAGGGCCAATCCCCATTCACATTTCCCCGCTTCCCTCCTCCCACGTCCTCCCTTCTCCCTTTCCCTCCAACGCACCAGACGTTTTGTTGTTGTTGTTGTGGTTGTTGTTGGTGGTGGTGGTGGTGTCGTGTGTATCTTGTACGTCTGCCACACAACGGGCTCTCCTGAGGCGGATTACAACATGAGTTGTTTGTCGAATATAAGCGGATTCCTTTGTTTCGGATTAGAGAAACATATATATATATATAGAAAGAGAGAGGGGCAGCGAGAGAGAGAGAGAGAGAGCTACAAACCACACACCAAACATGAACACGATACAAATACATAACGTCCCCACGCAGTCCCAGCTGTCACCCCCCCACGCACACGCACACGTTCCATACGGGCCCGAAGCCAGCAACAATATATGTCCCACCTTTGCCTTGCACACACACACACACATATATATATGTAGTTGTACATGGCCATATAGTAATAACAAGTATGCGCTCACACGCCCATACATCGACACAACCGTATGCATCTAAAGTAACACGGTCTTTTATATATGTACATGTATGGATGGATGTGTGTATGCAGGAATGTTGGGGCGCCAGCGTACATGTAGGACTGCGCATCCATGGCAGTGCACACGTTTGTATACATGCGTTTGCGCACGTATGTGTATGCGAATGTGTAAGTGTGTACGCATGTTTGTATGTTTGTATGTTTGTTTGTTTGCTTGATTGCTTGCTTGCTTGTTTGTTTGTTTAGGTGTATCTCTGTATGTATGTAATTCTGTATGTATGTACGCATGCGTGTATGCCAATATGTGAGAGAGCGTGATCCACCGCCGCTTTACTGTGGAAACTTGCCCCCCCCTCTTTCTCCGGAGCCCGGGGTCCCCCCCCCCGCCCCCTCCTAAAATCCCCCCCCCCCCCCTGCTGGACCCCCCTCCCACTCCGTCCCCCCGGCAAAACCCCCCCCTCCCGTAACCCCCTCCCCCCTCCCTCCGGAAAACCGGGGGGGGTCACTACCGGTTCGAGCCCCCCCCCCCTCCAGAAAACCGGGGGGAGGTCACTATCGGTTCGAACCCCTCCCCCCCCCCCTCCCCCAGAAAACCCAAAGGGGGTCACTACTGGTTCGAGACCCTCCCCGCCCCCGCTCCAAAAAAAAAACCGGGGGGGGTCACTACCGGTTCGAACCCCCCCCTCCCTCGAAAACCGGGGGGGGTCACTACCCGTTCGAACCCCTCCCCCCCTGCCCCCTACGCTCACCGCCAGCAAACGACTCCCGGGTCCCTGCCACCGTCCGCAACACATCCCCCACTGCTGTCTCCAGCACCACTGTCCTCAGCACCACTGTCCCCACTGCTCCCACCACTGCCCCCACTGCCCCCACCAGTGCCCCCACCACTGTCGCACTGTCCCCACTGTCCCCACAACTGTTCCCACCACGGTTCCACTCTCCCCACTTTCTCCACGGTCCCTACAAGTGTCCCACTGTCCCCACTGTCCCACTGTCCCCGCCGCTGTCCTACTGAGCTGTCCCACTGTTCCCACCACTGTCCCCACTGTCCCCACCACTGTTCCCACTGTACCTCTGTCGCATTATCCCACCACCGTCCTCGCCACCGCCCTCACCACTGTCCCCACCACCACTGTACCCTCCACTGTCCCACTGTTTCCACCACGTTCCCACTGTCCCCACACCACTGTCCCCACCACCACCGTCCCCACCACTGCCCCACTGTCCCCACTGTTCTCACCATTGTCCCCGCTGTCCCCACCAGTGCCCCCACCAGTGTCTCACTGTCCTCACTCTCCCGACCATTGTCCCACCACGGTCCCGCTCTCCCCACTTTCCCCACGGTCCCCACCACTGTCCCACTGTCCCCACTGTACACACCACTGTCCCACTGTCCCCGCCGCTGTCCCACTGTGCTGTCCCACTGTCCCCACTGTCCCCACCACTGTCCCACTATCCCCACTGGCCCCACCACTTTCCCCACCGTACTACTGTCTCACCACTGTCCTCACCACCGCCTTCAGTACTGTCCCCACCACTACCGTCCCCACCACTGTCCCACTGTCCCCACCACTGTTCCGCTGTCCCCTCACCACTGTCCCAACCACCACCGTCCCCACCACTGTCCGCACCACTGTCCCACTGTCCCCGCACCACTGTCCCCACCACCACCGTCCCCACCAGTGTCCGCACCACTGTCCCACTGTCCCCGCACCACTGTCCCCACCACCACCGTTCCCACCTCTGTCCCAGCTTCCCCACCATTGTCCAACTGTCCCGAGGAGCGGGAATCGTTTGCCGGCGGCGAGGGGGGGGAGAGAGGGGGGGGGGTTCGAACCGGTAGTGAACCCCCCGGTTTTCGAAGGGGGGAAGGTTCGAACCGGTAGTTCGTGACCCCCTCCTGGTTTTCGAGGGGGGGGGTTCGAACCGGCAGTGACCCTCCTCCCTTTTCATGATGGACTGGGGGGGGGGGAAGGGGTCGAACCGGTAGTGACCCCCCCCGGTTTTCGAGGGGGGGAGGTGACGGGATGGACCCCCCCAGTGACCCCCCCGGTTTTCCGCCAGCAGCGGTACAACATGCTCTTTCATATATGTGAGTATACCTGTATATAATGAATGTATGTCTGAATGTATATATGTATGCACGTATGTATGTATGTACGCTTGTCTGTATAGATGTATACTGCCTGTATGTATGTTTGTTTTTTGTGTGTGTGTGTGCGTGAATGCTTTATGCATGCATGCATGCATGCATGCATGCATGTATGCATGTATGCATGTATGCATGTATGCATGTATGCATGTATGCATGTATGCATGTATGCATGTATGCATGTATGCATGTATGCATGTATGCATGTATGCATGTATGCATGTATGTATGTATGTATGTATGTATGTTTTTTTCTTTTTTTCGATACACAGTTTCGACTCCAGGGCAGGCCTCGCAGATTTCCGCCGTGCCCTCCAGGGGCCTCTTACCCGGCCACAGGCTATCGGCACCAACGCGCGAGCGGCGGCCAACGCAGAAAACTGCGGAACAATCGTGAGCTTACGGTGGTCCGCTTCCCCTCATGAGGGCTATAGCCGCACCCATCGATGAGCAAAGGCCGGCCGAGTAAACGTCACCACATTCAGGGGGGAGGAAGAAGGAGGAGGAGGAAGGAAGAGGGAGCAGCCGGCCAGTCAGCTAGACTCTCGAGACCCTCCCAGCTCAGAGGAACGAGAATCCCGCCCGCTGCGCTTCAAATGGACTGCGAGAGGTGGCTGACGCAAATGGTCTCTCATTGTTCCAACCCGGGGCTACAGCCATGCAGCCGCCCCCGGCACTCGGCGTCCAGTCGTGGCTCATGTCCCCCAGGGCCCAATCAGCCGCAATACATAAGACCTACATGAAAAACAATGCGAACAGGCGGAAAAGGCCTCAAGTCGAGGATAGGCCGGTACGCCCAAAATTGACCTGCCGTTGGCGCCGGCCGGGGCGGACAAATCCTGCCCCCCCGTAGCACACAAAAGCAAGCAGATCCCTGGAGGAGAGGAGGAGGGGAGGCAGAAGGAGGAGGAGAGGAAGCAGAGGGAGAAGGAAACCACGCACAATGTACAGCAATGCAGCCGCCCTCGGCCGTCGACGTCCAGCCGTGATTTGTACCCCCAGGGGCCTATTCAGCCGCAAAACAAAACTACGACGTACACTGAGTAGTGCATCTACCACTGGAGCCACAATTGCAAATGCGCAGCATCCGTGCAGAGGAGGGAAGGAGGACGGAGGAGGAGGAGGAAGAGGCCGCTATACCCCAGCAGCGTGCATCTTGAAAGTGAGCTTGTACGGAACATGGTGTGCTTGGGCACCCGAGGAGGTGGTGGACGGCCGAAAGCCGCAATGACGAGCGGACCGCCCTAACCATCTCGCCAGGTTCGCGCCCCAGCGCCAATCGAGGTCCTCCAGACCCGTGGGGGCGGCCACCCACCACTCACCCCAAAGCCAACGCCCAGCCACCGTCGCCGGCCGCGCAGCAAATCAGCATATCGACACTTCTCAGTTTTTCGAACATGCAGCGTGCACCACATAAAAAACTATACCTGCATACGCCCACGACCGGGGGGGAGCAAGAGGGAAGGAGGAAAGGGGGGAACGCCAACAAGAATGGAGGACAGCGGGAGGGTGGGCAGAGACGTGCCAACCCTCCTGCATAGCAAGAGGCCGCCGCGGCGGCCGAGCAGGCTAGGCGGGGCGGCCCCCGCAGGTACACCGCCTCGCCGCCCTATACAAGCACCCCCAGCTCCCGCAGGTACACTGGAGTCGCCCTGTACACGGCGTGGAGACCGCAGAGAGGTGGACCGAGACAGGCCAATCTCTCCGCTCGAATAGCGCAGCAATGCGGTGGCAGGAAGCACCGGAGCAGACGCTCACAGCTAGGTCGGAACGCCCCGCTGGCAGAAAATCTGCGCCGCAGCGTGCCACATAGGGTTGCAATTCGGACTTGGTGGACAGGCGGCCACCGTACCAAGGGACCAGAGCAGAGACCCCAAACAGCAGGAGGACCAGGAGAACAGGAAGGAAGGCAAGGAACGGCGGGGAAGGCCGAGGAGGCCAAGAAGCAAGAGGGACAGACAAGCTGTTTAGGGAACGATCAAGCCTGAAATAATTGATCGGGGCACGCGCCGGGAAATCTGGGACAGACAATTGCACCGCGACCTCTCGTCGCACGACCGGCCTGGACTGCACAAGTGGCAACTCGATTCGGAGGACGAGGGGGGGGGGCGAGCGAGGGCGAGGGAGGAGGGAGGGGAGGAGGACAAAAGCGTGCTGAATCAAGAAAATCTGGGCCGCACCCGGCGTCTCTGGCGGTCCTGCAGCCATTGGCGGAGACGGCGGACGCGCGCCGCGCCGACCTGTCCAGGCCGGATGGCAGTCCGCGCGGCCTCAGTTGCCCATCGCTGCCGAAGGATCGCGGCCGCGCGCGGGTGGCCCTTGACGCCCTCCTTGACGGCCTGTGCCAGCGCCTGGAATCTGTCCTCCTCTGTCTGGAGGGCCCCGCCAGTGGCATGTCGCAGGGCGTTCGTGACCGAGTAGACGGCGAAGATGCACAGGGCCACGCAGGCCAGGTCCTCCTCGGTCTCCAGTGCTGGCGTGCAAAGCACCCACGCATGCATGCCGGAGAAGGTTTGCGGGTCGAGGCGAAGTCTGGTCCTCATGAGCCTCCGCACCACGCGGCATCGGCTGTAGTGCCTAGTGCTGTCTTCACTTCCCTCCACCGCGCAGAGCAAGCACCGGCTCTGGTGGCGGCGCTGGTACCGCGCAGCCGTGGTCCAGCTGTTCCAGATGCACCCCCAGGTCGCGCAGTGGACTCTCGGTGGGACGAGCGGGCGCAGGGCCAGGAGGTTAGAATGACCTCTGGTGGCCTGGACTCGCGGCGTCTGTTGGCGGGCGCTCCCTGGCATCCGCCCATGCAAGCCGGCGCCCCCCAGGTGCCAGACTGCAAGTTTTTCTCGGAAGCGGCCTTCCGGGTCGCCCAGGCTGTGAGCCACGTGGCAGTCGTAGTAGGTGGCCTGGAATTGCTTGCGCCACCACGCGTCCTCCGCGGGAGACGCGGGGGAAGCCCGCCGGGCCGCCCGGACCTCGTCCACCTCACCAAAACGAGCTCGCAGGTCATCGTCTGTGTCCTGGAGTCGGAGCAGAAAGCTGCGAGAATACCAATCGATCCATCCCAGGGCGTCCGCGTTTGCCCATGCCTGGCGCAGTTGGGCGCAGTCCTCCCTGAACTGCCGCTGGCCGTCGATGCCTCTGTCGCAGCGCAGGGCCCTCATCTGAGAAGACGCGGCCATCCATGCCAGGTTGTGGAAAGACGCGGCACCGCCGAAGGCGTCCCGCAAGAGCCAGAGGTCCGTCGGGGAGGCCCAGGCAGTGGGGCCGGAGGCCAGCCGGAAAAGCGCCGACGGCGCAGCTGTTACCCGACATCCTTGCACCTCCTCCAGCACGAAAGAGTCTGGCCATTCCAACTGGGCCACATATAAAAGCGTAGGCAGGATGAAAGTGTTGAACACCCGCGCCTGCCAGTGTAGACCCAGCGGGGCATCTCGCCACATGTGAACGCGCTTGTGAAACTTGGCCAGGGGCTTGTGCCAAGTCTTGTTACCCTTGCCAGGGCCCAACACGAATCCCAAATACTTCGCCGACTGTTGAACTGACATGTCTTTCCAGGCGGCGGCGCGCTCCAGAAAGGACGCCGTAGCCTGCTCCAGTGGCGCCCGCGTGAGCGGAACCACGACTGACTTTCGCATATTGAGTCGCAGACCAGATATGGCGCCAAATTCCACGAAGAAGCGCTCCAAACCTGGGAGCGATTGCAGAAAGTGCTTCACGATTAGGACCGTGTCGTCCGCGTATGCGCGCACCAGGATGTCGCTGATATCCAACTCGAGTTTGTCCAGAAGCACCTCCGCCACCAGCGCGTGCGCCAGCGGCGACAGCGGGCAGCCTTGTCGCACCCCCGCGAGGAGCGGAAATCCAGCGAAGGTCTGACCCTTGAGCGACAGGACACAACGGCTCTGCGTGTAAAAGAACAAGAAGGCGTTAAGCGCGTTCTCCGGGATCCCCGCCCAGCGCAATACCCGATTGGTGTAGTCGTGGGCAATGGAGGGGAACGCCGCCTCGAAGTCCAGAAACACAGCCGCGCCCTCGTCCCCCTCCAGACCAGTGAGAAGCATTGCGGTGTCCACCTCGAGCAGATTGCGCAGAATTGAACGGTGCTTCAAAAATCCTTGCTGGCGGACGCGGATGAATCCCTTCAGCTGCTTTTCCCACTTGATCCTCATTGCGCTGGTCAGGAGGCGGTTGTCGCTGTTGACGATCGAAAGAGGGCGCGTGGCAGCACCCGTGTAATATGCGCCCAGATCAGGGTCCTCCCCAACAGCCTCCTTTGGCAGACAGACTAGCGTCGAAAGGTTGAAGTTGTGCTCGTCGCTGCCGGCTTCGTCTGAGTAGGCCTCGTTGAAAGCGGCTTCGGCGCAGCCGGATTCAATGAGTTTCGACACGCCCAGCAACACTTCGGCACCGAGTCTCCCTATGGCGCGCCAGGCGCCGAAAGGGATGCCATCCGGGCCAGGCGACGAGTTGTTGGACAGTTTGATCGCAGACAGAATGTCCGAAATACCAACAGACCAATCGCAGCGCCGGCGGGAGAGCCGACCGCGGGGCGCACGTCGTCGTTGCAAGGGGAGGTCTGGGGCAGAGCCTCCCTGTGCGCCGTCGTCGCGGGCCTCCGTTGGCAGCGGGAGCGAGGCCAGCCATCTTTCCAGGAGGTCCCCGTCAATCGGCTTGCTGCTGAAGACCCCTCGCCAGTGCCGGCAGAGCGCCGCCGCCATTTCCGCGGGGTCGGCTGTGACGGAGCCGTCTTCCTGTTGCACTGCTGCCAACGTCGTGGTTGTGCCGGGCAGAAGACGTCGGAGTTTTTGCAGCACACTCGCCTTCTGCCGAGCGCGCCCCTCTGGGTTTTCCTCCTGTCGCAGCTGCTCCATTTCATCCGTGATGTCTTCTCTAGATAATGAAACCACCAACTGTTTGAGCTCCTGGAATCCAGAAGTCAGCCGGGCCTCCGGATTGCGCGGGTCGCAGTGCTGCAGAATCAAGGGACACGCCACAGCGCACTGCCGCATGCGCCGGAGGTTTTGTCTCTCGCACGCACGGATGAAAGCCATGATCCACTCAACCTTGTCCAAAGCGGTTCGGGCGCAATCCTCCTGAGTGCTGTGCTCAAGATTCCGCGACACTGCCTGTATGGCTCTTTTGAGTAGAAGCAACTGCCTCGGCGCCGTGGCAGGAAGCACGTCGTGTGCCAGAATGCGGGCGTACTCTAACACAACCTGCCGCTTGAAGTCCGGGTGCTTGAACACAGCAGGCCCGACAAAACTTGCCTTCAGCGGGGACCGGTCGCCAGACCGCCGCGCAAAGCTCACGGCCTTGTGGTCCGAGCAGCCCGTGTACGGCAGCGCGAAACACTCCATGTGTCGATCCAGCTGCTCGTGGAGCTCCTGATTGACATATACTCTGTCCAAGCGTGACCGGGCAAGACCGTTGGCGTGGGTGAAGGCTTCCTGCTCCAGCTCGTGGAAGTGCTGGCCCTGCCGGAGAATGGCCTGGAACTGTCTGGCTTCGACCCTGTCGTGGTCGCCTGTGGGGCGCCCAGTAGCCTTCGCGACCCGGTCGGGCCCCGACTCCACGAAGTTAAAATCTCCAGCGACTGTTGTCAGCACGCGCTCCCGTGGCCGCAAGGAGCACGCCAGGGCCTGGACGTACTGCTGCCTGCGCTGCCGCGTCTCGCCGTCGTTGCCGGCAGGGAGATAAACGACATACATGTCCAGGGAGCCGCGGGGGCCGTTCAACTCCAGCTTGGCAATCCATCCCGGGACCACGTGGACCCAGCTATCGGCGCTGACCGGATTGAAAGATGCCAGGAAGTCTTCCTTCACGTGAACTGATACACCTCCTGTGCGGTTAGTACCATGCGACCAAAAACGCCGACATCCAGGAGAGAGCTTCGCAGCAAACACTTTGCCATCGTTGCTGTGGTTTTCTGTGAAACACCCGAAGTCCCGGTCGACCATGATCCTGTCCACGTAGGCCTGCTTTCGTTTCTCCAAGTCTGGGTCTGAAGCGAAGTACGCTTGCGCGTTCCAGAGAATGCCCCGGAAGTCACCCAAAAAGGGGCGCAGAAGAGGCGGTAGGGCTCCACGTCGTATCGGAGGCGCTTGAGACGGCACCGAATTCGAAGAATTACTTGAATTATGTGAATTATGTGAAGTGTGCGTAGATGCTGCTGTGCTGCTGCTGGCGTCGGCCGCCGAAGGCATAGACTGTGGGCGTGAAGTAGATGAGGCAGAAGATCCCATAGAGCTGGCAGGAGACCCAGTCGGCGCCGAACATGCAAATTGAATTATCAGACGCCCTGGGGATAGTCAAGATCCCCCTCCCGCGCCTGCCCCTGACGCTGGCAGCGGGCCCTGCGAGCCCCAGTCAACGTAAGACGACGTGACCTGCAGCATGGTGTCGGCCCCGCTGAAGGTGAGGCGCTTCCCGTGCAAGAGCCGGTGAAGTGCGTGAAGCTCCTCCTCCGACGAGAGCTGCACGAGCTCCTGCTGCATCCATCGCCCCTCCGTGTCGTAGTTGAGCCGCCACTCCCCGAAGTTCAGGGCGCCTCGCGGCCCCGACGCCCGGACCAGATTGACGTGCATGTCCTGCCCGACCTTGGCCATGAGGGCGCCCACCCACTCCTCGGCAGGCCCCGTCGTCCCGAGGCCAAGCGCCACCGTCGCCTGCAGCGTCTTGGGCTGGCTGCTGGAGGGAAGCACCGGGGCGAGGCCACCCCGCAGACGCGAATCCTTCACCTGCTGCTTCGTGGCGTCGATTTGCGCGAACGTGATGCCTTGAAACGTCGACTGGCGCCGGCGGAGGAAATCCACCGAGTTCAACGGGGTGGCCTTCCACTGCCTAGTGAGGCGGTGCGTCCACTCCGCCTCCGTACCCAGCGTGGCGACAACGAATCGGGTAGGAGACAGCGCCAAAGCTCCAAGAAGAAGATCATTGTGTGCAGGGAGCGCTGCAATGCTGGTGGCCTCCAGGATCATAGCCATCGGGTCCTGCACAAGGTCCAGGAAGCCCACGATAGCGCCGAAGCGCTGGAGCTGCTGCACAAGCCATGTCGTGGTGGCATCCCGTAGTAGGCTGCCGGCCTCCTTGGTGCTGAAGTGCAGGTGGATGGAACTCCAACGCGTGTCCTTGGTGTTCGCCTTGCTGGGGGTCGGGGTGTCCACCGCGATCATGGCTGGCAAGGTCAGACCTTTCAGGAAGTAGTAAGCCGGCCATTGGGCGGCAGCCGGAACCTCGACCAAGGCTCTGGTGGAGTCGTTGGTGGCGTAGTAGTCCGTGGCCCACTGCATTGAGACCAGGGGGCACGCCTGGCTCGGCGTCCCGAGGGTGCACATGAGGAGGCTCCGCTGGCCATATATAGGACCATGGGGGCCCTGTAAGACCATTGGCACTGGTGGGATCAGCAGGCGTTTGGCCACCATGACGTCCTCCCAGCGCTTGTGGTGCAGCGGGTGGGTGAGGAAGTCGACCACATCGGCATCCGATCGGCATCCGTACAACGGGTGAAGTGTGGAGGCCAGGGTCATGCTAATTAGGTGGGCTCGTTTTCCGGCAGTCGCCCGCCATGCCTGCAGGACCTTCTGCGCCTGCCCGGGATCCTCGGGAGCGAACGTGATCAGCTTCGGGTGCGGGTACGTCTTCATCCACTCCTCGATCTGCGTGGGGCCCTGGTGCAAGATGTGCTGCAGGCCCTTCGTGGCGTCAGCGTCCAAGCAGTTGGGGTACTCCTGAAACGTGATGTTGAAGTGGTTCGAGTGCTGGAGGGCCACCCGTCCATCGGGACACTCCGAATGGAGAGTGTCGCACAGACGCCGGAGACATGCCCCGATCACTTCCTTGCAAGCCGGAAGTTTGGGCGAGCGCTTGCCATGCAGCATGCGCCTCGCTTGGAGGACGTCGGGCAGCGCCACCGTGCACTGCGTGGAGGCCTCCTTCAAGCGGGCCTGCCACCGCTCGATGGTCGAGAGCGCCGCGGCCGGATAAGCCACAGCCGTGGTGGCGTAGTTCATGAGCCTCATGGCCGTGTGGTAGCGCGTGGCGATGCCGACCTCGGTGGGGTCCCCGCCGGAGTAGGCGGCCATGCCGAGTACCGCCCAGGGGTCGGTCGAGTCCACCTGGTACGCCAAGGCGGTGAGGAGCTTGTTGATGCTGTCGGCGGTGCAGTCCTGCAGCAGCTCCTGGAAGGTGGGCGGCCGCAGCGCTCCGCCACCCAGTTGAGAGTGAGCCTGAACGAGTTCGCTATCTCGCAACATGGCCCCCTCGATGAACTCCGCCAGGGCTCGCTCCAGCCCACCCTCCAGCGCCGGCGTCGGCTGCGGCGAACCGGAGGCCCCCTCTGCAACGGCGCCAGCAGCATGTGCGCCAGGCGCCTGGGTAGCCAGCCCCGGTGGGGCGGCTGGCGGGGCTGCGGTTCCAGCGGCGCCGGTGTGAGCCGCTGCGCCGGGGGCGGCCGCGGCATGCGTGGCGCAGAGGGTCCCCCCAGGGAGAGCCGGTGCGTCCACGCCTCCGGCGGTGCACATGGCGCAGCGTCCGGCCATCGCGGCAGCACTGGCAGAGGATGCGGAGGGGGAAAGTGAAGGATGAATGGAAGGGAGGGCTGCGGGCTGCCCGCTTGCCCGCTCCGCCGCTTGAGGGCTTGAGGGCTTGAGCCAACGGGGCTTGAGGGCTTGAGCCAATGTATGTATGTATGTATGTATGTATGTATGCATGTATGTATATGTATATGTATATGTATATGTATATATATATATATATACATATATGTGTACAGCTAACCGCCTTGTCGCGGGGCACGACTTGGAGTGTTCCCAGGTCCTTTGACCTCCGCCCTCAGTCCTCAGGATTGTGGATTCAGGGGCCCGGGACCCACATTGATGGTTTCCCCGAGGCGTGTCGCGTGGTCTCGCGTGTCCCCGCGTGCCTTTTTTCCGGATGTAGACAGTCACCAAGACGGGCCAAGTGGGTCCCAACGAGCAGCCCAGACGGCCCGAGGGTGCCCCGAGTCGACCGACGGCCCAAGAAGCCCCAAGACGCCCCAAGACGGCTCCGAGAGGCCACTCAGGCGCCAGCGGCGGCGGGGGCGTCGCGGGGCGGCCTGCGTCGTCGTCGTCGTCGTCGTCGTCGTCGCCGTCGTCGTCGTCGTCGTCCACAAGTTACCCAAATCACTGATCTTCCTCAGGTTTGGTGTCTCGCCTTCTCGGGCTGGCCCAAGAGACGCCCAAGACCGACCTGGACGGCCCAGGGGGGCCCCAGACGGCCCAGCAGGGCCCCAATATCCCAAGAGGCCAACTAGACCGCCAAAGGCGGCCCTAACAGGGCCCCAAGAGGGGGGAACTCGAACTGACATTTCGCGACCTCCGCCCCAAGATGACCCCCGAGACCGCCAGCAGGCCCCCAAGAGGCCCCCCAAAGCTCCAGGAGACCTCCAAGAGACCCATATCAGGCCCCAAGACACCCCCTAAAACAGCCTGAGAGGTCTCCCCCAGAAATCCCCCCCCCCCCCCACACACACACACCCTAAAAGCCTCTGAACTAAAACCCAAGCGCGGTGGCATGGGTCCGCTTCGCCGGAGTCCCGCTTCGCCCCGACCAATTTCGTCAGGGCCCTTTTCGCCAGG
Organism: Prorocentrum cordatum; assembly: GCA_963575745.1. Classification (NCBI taxonomy): domain Eukaryota; class Dinophyceae; order Prorocentrales; family Prorocentraceae; genus Prorocentrum; species Prorocentrum cordatum. The sequence continues at coordinate 394,803 of CAUYUJ010007646.1, forward strand.
GCCCGCCTCGCAAGCGGCCCGCTTCGCTGGGGCCCGTTTCGCCGAAGCCCGCTTCGGCGGAGGTTCGCTTCACCGGAGATCCGACTCGCCAGAAGCCTGCTTCGCCGGAGATCCGCTTCGCTGGAGGACCGTTTTGTCAGTGGGCCGCCTCGCCGTCGCCCTCGTCCCCGTCGTCCCCGTCGTCGTCGTCGTCGTCGTCGTCGTCGTCGTCGTCGTCGTCGTCGTCGTCGTCGTCGAAGGGAATGGTCCGTGCGCCCCTGCTTGCGCTTTTGTCTAGTCCCCGTTCTGGGGGCTTGTCCGCATCATCCCTCCCATTCCAACCTCATTCCCCCTCCACGCCTTCCTCTAGCTCACGTCCTCCCGCACTCCTCCTCTCCTCTTCCTCTTCCTTACTCCCTCCTCCCTCTCCCTCCCCATCTCTGCTCCTCCCCATCTCCTCCTCGAGCAAGCGAGCACCACCGGGCGGGCCGGGCAGGCGGACCTGAAACGGGCGGGTCGGGTCGGGCGGGCGGGCCGTAACGGGCGGGTCTGGCGGGCGGGACACGAGAGCGGGCGGGCGGGCCTGCAGGAGCATGAGCGAGCAGGCCGTGACGGGCGGGTCGGGCAGACCAGACCCTGACGGGCGGCTCGGGCGGGGGCCCTGACTGGCAGGTCGGGCGGTCGGGCCCTGCCAGGCGGGTCGAGCGGGACAGTGGAAGCGGGAGGACGGGCTTGCAGCACACACACGAGCGAACGGGCCCTGACGCCTCACAGGCGAGTGGGGCGGGCGGGCGGGCCCGAACTGGCGGGTCGGGCGGGCGGGCCCTAACGAGCCTGCCAGGCGGGCGAACCCCAATGGGCGGTTCGGGCGGGAGGTGCGTGAAAGCGGGCAGGCGGGCTTGCAGGCACCAGAGCGAGCAAGCCCTGAAGGGGAGGGTCGGGCGAGTAGGCCCTCATGGGTGGGTCGGGCGGGCGGACCCTAACGTGCGTGCGGTTCGGGCGGGCGCACACTAACGGGCGGGTCGGGCAGGCGGGACTCTAACAGGCGGGTCGGGCGGGCGGAACCCTGGCGGGCGGGCCTGGCGGGCGGGCCTAAAATTGCGGGTCGGGTGGGCGGGGCTTGACGGTCTGTCTGGCGGGCGGGGCATGAAAGCGGGCAGGCGGGCTTGCATGCACACGAGCGAGCAGGCCCTAACGGGCGGGTCGGGCGGGCGGACCCGAACGGGCGTTCCGGGCTGGGAGGAAGTCAAAACGGGTGGGCGGGCATGGAAGCACAAGGGGGGCAGGCCCGAATAGGCGGGTCGTTGGGGCGGGCGGATCCTGACGGGCGGATCACGCCAGCGACGGCGAGCGACCAAAAGAGGATGAGTCGAGCAGGTGGGCCACGTGCGCCAACCCAAATGTGCTATTGAGGATACTTGGAAGCCAGCTGTGACACGGCTTCGAGGTAGCCGCGGATTTCGCGAAGAAGTGGGCGCCCAAGTCACAACTCGGGGGAGGCCCAGATCAGCCGGAGCAGACGTGTCGAAATCAAGCGAGCAATCGGCCTGGGCACCCTCGGTGCGACTTGGAAGAACATCCAGAAAACCGAACCGAGCCTCATTCACAAACGACATGCAGCTGCATCGCTTTCCTGCGGCGTCGAAGGAACCGCGCACTCCGACGCACAGGCGAGGCTCGAGTCAGACCGTGCCAGTGTTGCGGCCAGAATTCTGGGACGAAGACTGGCCCGCCATCAACACTTCGCTCGACCGCTCGCACTCCCCGTGATGCATGTCCTCGAATGTGTCGGGCAACCTCCTGCCGCGCGTCTCGGGTAACAGGAGGTCCAGCACACCGGTCGCAAGACATGGCGCTGCGAAGATAGCGATAGCCAGGGCTGGCCTCGTCGCGCCTATGTCAACGACGAAGGGTGCCAAGATGGCGCCGAATCGCCCGGCCAAGGACGCGTAGCCCATGACCCGCCCCCTGACGCACGTGGGGAACAGCTCAGAACTCCATACGTAGATGACGGCAAACGCCAAGCAGAGGAACCCGTTGGCTGCATAGTAGACCACCATGGACACGATGGTGTTTTTGATGAGGGTGCTGCCCAGAAGGCCAGCCCCGCCCAGCACGAAGCCCCCAGTGACCGCGCCCTTGCGGCCGCACCGCGTGGACCCGATCAGAGGCTGCCCGGCCAACAGGAAGGGCACGGACACCAGGGCGTTGATCGCGTTGGCGGCGTAGGCGTTGAAGGGCAGGTTGGGGGCGAAGAGCCCCAGGCCGTAGAAGGCGAAGGAGATGCTGAGCCAGCTCAGGCACACGAGCAGGAAGCGCGTGCGGAGCCTCGGGCCCCACAGGTGAGCGCAGACCGCCTCGAGGCCGAGCTCGGGTGCGCCCGCCCCGTGGGCGGGCTCCCCCGCCCGGGAGGCTGCGCAGGCCTCGGGGGGGGGAGGCGGCGGCGGGACGCGATTGGCCGCCGCCATCTCCCTCGCTATCCTGTACGCCTCCTGCCCACGGCCTTGCAGAGCAAGCCACCTCGGAGACTCGTAGAGGCAGGGCGCGTAGAGGAGCCCCGACGCGGCGATGAGGGCAACCACGAGCAGGACATCCCGCCAGCCGTAGATGGCCCAGCCCACTACCGACGGCAGCAATTGGGACAGAGCGAAGCACACATTCGGGACCCACGCCAGGACGGGGCGCAGTCTGGGATTACAGTACTCGGTCATCCACACGAATGTTGTGTTCCCAGCTCCAGCGACGCCGAAGCCCAGAATCGCTCTTGCGATCGCGTACACAGCCCAGCTCCACGCGTTTGCTGCCAGGAGCCCGCCTACAGCCAAAGTGCCCACTGAGAAAAGATATCCTGCCTTGCGGCCCCTCGCGTCCGAGACCCCCCCGCATACGATCAAGCCAACTCCAAAGCCAAAGAAATAGATGGACCCTAGCAACGGCACTAAATGGTCGCGTGCGCAAACCAACTTGAAGTCTGCAATGATTGACCTGCCGCTGGCATCCGGCACCCACTCTGCGAGGGGCACGCTGCAGTTCTGGGGCGCGGACAGCACGGGGCATCTGGCAATATCAGGCCCGCAGTCGTGGTGCCAACTCCATGGTGGCAAATACTTGTCCCCGCTCATTCGCACAAAGATGTCCGCGTATGTGTGGGCGCTGGGAAGCCCGTACGCGAGCCCCAGCAGGGCGATGTAAACGAACTGGAATCTCCCTGTGCCAACCCGACTGTCGAGAACCCAATTGGCGTACTCTTCTGGACGCTCGGGTGTCCCCCCACGCTCGGTGCTGCCCATGAGAGGCCCGGCCTTGCTGCCACGGGGCGAGCCAGCTGCGCACGCCTCCCGACTCCTGCCCACGGTCACCCGCAGAGCGATGTCGCGGCAAGGGCCAACCCTTGAGCAGAGGATGCGGAAGAGAAGGGGCTGATGCGGCAGAGGGAGATGAGGAGAAAGAGGGTGGAAGAGGGAAAGAGCCCTCACTTTCGGCCGGGCTCACACGGAGCGGGTGCACGATTGGGGAAGCCGGCGCAGGAGCGCCAGAAAGGCACGGTCTGGTTAAGTCAGGTTTGCGCTTTGCGCCGCGAGAAGCGCGATTACCTTGTGCCCCTGGGGTCGAGGAGGGAGGAGGGAGGGGACAGACACGAGGGACTCGGGAGGGAGAAGCGCTCAGCGCACCTTGTCTTCGCCTGCCCCTCCGTTGACCTAGATGCCAGATTCCGTGGGGGAACGTCGCAGACAAGCCAGGGTAGATCAAGGAGACACCCAAACAAGGCGACGAAGATTGCCTTTCGCGCATCTCTGCCCTTGCAGAGCTTGCACCAGAGCGCGATAACCATCCGACAGCTCTTTGCTGGCCCCGCGTCATACCAACGCCAAGGGGTGAGCATATTCACGTGCGCGGCACCACGCCGCATGCGCGATCTCAGGGTCGGGTACGGTGGGGGTATTGGATAAGGAACCCTTAGATCAGGAATCCAGGGTCTGAAGCTGGCGGCACTCGAATCGTGGATCGGCCATGGATATCATCGCCGCCCTCATCAGATAAGGAACCCTCCAGGGTCTGAAGCCTCCTGGGCACGTTCCTTAACGAACGCCCCCACCGTAGTGATGATGCTGAACGACATGCCCGAGGAGACGATGTAACACATGTAATCCCACCAGCCCTTTGGGCACAGGTGGTTCTGCGTTCACACTCTTCCAAATCCCTTCTTCTCCTTCGGGGAATGGGGCTACCCCTCCCTCTACCCCTTCCCCTGAGTCTGGACCGGGGGGCTCGCGCGATGTGTCAGAGGGCCCGTTTGGGTCCAGGACGGCTCAAAGATGGCCCTAATTAGCTACCCCAGAGTGGCCTCCAAGATGGCGCGAACCAGATCAAGTTGGACGAACATGGCGTCCAGCATGCCTCCAAGAGGCCATAAGATGCCTCCAATACGACTCCAAGGAGCCTCGGAGCCTCCCAAAGATGCCCCCACGAGGCCAAAACCACTCAGCAACCCGATGTTTTCAATGATTTCCACTTTTCGCTCGCTTCTTATGGGTTCCTGAGGCCTCAAGGTTGCCCCACGATCGCCTAAGGCAGCCACAAGACAGGCCCCGAATTGCTCGAAGGAGCTCCGCAGACCGCCAAGAGCGACCCATGGCCGCCACAAGAGGCGCTTCTTCGCGATCCAAGGGGAGGAGCGAGGGGGGAAAATTTAGGCCCCCGTCTTTTTGGATCGATGGCATCCAAGCCAGATGGCCCCAAGAGGCCTCTCAGGGAAGTGTGGAAGCGAGACGGCGGCTGCCGCCCCTCCCCGTCTGCTTGCGTCGCCGCATACCGTCGCACTTTCCTGGTCCGGCTTGCCCTCCTGGGACTCCTTCCTTGACGGGCTTGGGTTGGTGGGGATGCGCGAAGCGCCTGGAGTTAGGTCGGGCATGTCCTCCTACAGGGGGATTTTGAACGAAACGGAAAAATAGCCCAAACATATCCAACAATTTCCAGAAATGATCAAAACAGTGTCCCCATTTTTTTTTTTTTTTTTTTTTTTTTTTTTTTTTGAAAATTTTTGAATTTTCCTCCCGTGGAGCGACATGCCCGATGTAAGTCTGGAGTTTGTCGATGAGAGCTGGGCCGACGCTTCGCGAGAGATGCGGGGCGAAGCGCCAAGACCGTGCGTGCGTCCTCTGGGCCGTCGGGGCCGTCTGTGCCACCGGGGCCGTCCAGGTCCTCTGGCCCTGGGCCGTCTGAGCTGGGCCGTGCGGGGCGTCGTCTGCTGCCTGGGCCTTGCTCGGGGGCAGGCGAGCAAACGCCAAGCACGTCTCGTGCAAAAGGGTTGGAGAAGGCTGTGGGTCAGCCTGGACTGGGCGAGCGATGCACGGAACCGTGGCAACGGAGACCGGGCACACACGCTGTGTTCGGCCAGCATGATGAATCCAACGGGCCAGGATGCAAGAATTGCAGAGGGCCTTTTCCGACTACGCTCAATCAACGATGACTCTTGGATTTCACGTACCTGCTTCCAACACCCCCCAAAAAACCTTACGCATTTCCCCATAAAAGCTTCCGGAATCCGCCCGACCAGATCCCCAGCCCTTACAAGCACACGTTCTCGAAGTATCTCTCCCCTGGGGTCACTCCACATGCCCACGACAAGACCCCCAAGTAGTGCACTCATTGAAACTGTCGTAGGTACTCCACGCCAGCTCGCCGCGGCTGCTTGCCGACTTCAGCCTGCCCTGTCGGCTGTATATCTCAATTCGTTCTCTCGTAGTTTGATTATTTGTTTTTTGTTGTTGTTTTTTTCATCTCTCTCTCTCTCGGTTTCCCGCTTCCTCAACTCCGTCTCTCTCTCACACCCTTTCGTTGTGTATAACTCTATATATGCTCGGTTTGCCTTACCTACACTGTAAACTCGCTCTGAACTCTATTCTCTTGAACTCTGCTCTGAAATTTCTACCTTCTATCCGGTCTCTCTATGGACTCAAGTATACGCCGTACTATTCTACACGTGGTCGCACATACTCTATCTCTCTACATATATCCCGTCTCTCTCACTCTCTCTTTCTTTTTCGGTGACTGCTCTATTTACAGTTTTTATCCGCTGAACTCGCTCTGCTCTCTGTTATCTAAAATTTGCTCTTTTGTGTCTGATGTGTACTCCCGTTCTTCTATTACCTGCTCTTTCATCTTGACCATGGTCGCAAAATCCCTGGCACTGGCTGCCACCAAAAACTCGAAAACGTAGACTTCACAATGCCAAAGAACACGGGACCCGGATCCAGGAACCACAGAAAAGAATCCGGCCGCCCGCAGGAATCGGCCTGGAACCTATGAAACTGGGGAACCAACCGCCCACCGAAATCGGCACAGAGCTTTCACCAGAACCCAGAACCAAGAACCTGGGAACCTGGCCACCCACCGAAGCCGGTCCGAAACTTACGCCAAATCTTTCGGTATCCGCTCGGATCCCTTGACTGCAAGCAAGCACCGACTAGGACATTTCCCCAATTCTCACCCGAAGAATCCCCGACTTGACGAAGCAACTGACACCTAAATCTCCCATCCTTGGCAAACATGGCAACTCCACAAACCTCCGAACAAAAACATCCCCACCCTGGTAAACAAACGCCACACGCACACACACGGAAACCACAACCACACGTGTAAGTCTCTTAAACAAGCAGCCGCACCCCGAATGGACGGACACACTCGCCCGAATAACACCAACCCACCGAACTCTAAAACGGCTTCAGAAATATCCCCACCGCCTGGCTATAACTGGAACGACTTACACACATGTTTACCCCTCTTCTAAAAACTGCCACGTACCAGTTGTAAAACTGCAATGCCTTCTGAATGCCCATTCAAAACCAATGAAGCCTGTGCCGGTTACATGTAGCGAAGACGCATTGGCGCACCACGGGAAGGACGAGTACTTGAGTTATCCCACTGTTGCAAGTTATGGAAGTCTGAATTTCCACGAGCGCCACAGGCAAATAATCAGCACGATTCACCCCTCTCTGTCACGAAAGTTCGGGAAGATCATCCAAGCAAACTGTTCGATCCACGTCTGGTCGACCACGCCCGCCCTCCCCGTGGAATGCTGTTTGAAGGTGGGCGCGCGGAAACAATCGAGGGATAGCCTGGAAACGCCCCTGGCACCCGAATTTGGAAGGTAGTACCGCAAAGACCTCGCCGTGAGAGTGCTTCTCCGCCCAACCCGCCCTGCTTCTTCCTCCCTCCGCCTCCTCCTCCCTCGCCCTCGCCCCGCTCGCCCTTCTAGGAATCAGAGACCTGGGGCCTTGGGATCACAGAGTCTTTCTGACAGAACTGGTGCGCCTGGAGGCTCCAGGATTCCATTCGAGATCGAGATCTACACCAGCCAGTGGGGGAGGCAAGCTAGGGAGAGGCGTCCGTCTGTTTATTTTGCGTCTGCTGTACGCTTGCAGATTGTCTGGATGCCTTGGCTGCTTCACCCACGCACTCATCGTGCACTGCCCAACTGACCTTGCACATTGAGAACGCTTTAAATATGTGAAACTGCCAGCATGCCCGCGAGATGCTACAGTGGCCCACTATCGCGCACCACTTGCCTGCCATTGCTGCCTTGCTTGCAACCTGACTGACCTCTAGCGATGTGCATGGCAAGCCTCAAGTTGAGCGCGTGGAAAGCTTCCGCACCATCCTGCACAGATGCTGAATGCAAAGGCAGGGCTAAGATCCTGCAGCTGCAAATACACAACATATCGGGAATCACACTTCAGTCGCGGCAATCAAACTCCCGTCGCCATTAACGAACTAATGCGCCTAATCGGTTAGCACGGGTGCAACTCTTTTTGCTGGCCCTTGGACAATTGACGATGGACGTGCGACTTCTTCGTGTGAAGAATGTCTGGGGTTCAACCTTCAATCCAAATGCGCTGCACAATCCTGTCATCCTATGCGTTTGCCGTGCGTCTCGCGTAACGTGCACATGTTGAAGCTATGTGCCATCACTACTTGCTTAGGCTGCGCCACTTACCCATACATCTATTTCGCCTGCCCTCCTGAACAACCAACTCCACTTTCAACTATTCTGCATCCTTCGGCACACCACACTCAGAATTCATGCGGATCTGTTGGCCAAGGGTGGACAGCCACCTGATTTCGTACATTCGTTAGTACTTCTCGGGCAACACCATCAGCAACCATAACCACGTTGTAGTCAAGTGAAGGAGCCCGAGAGATGGAATACACGTCGCTTGGGCAGAACATGAAACACAATAATGACGTGGCTGGAAGCCTAAAGCGCAGGGGAGGGGGAGGAGGTAAGGGGGCAAGAAGTGCACGACATGGGGTTACCATATTGCCGCCTGCTTCAATTCGATATCAATGAAGCGATTGTCGCGTACCATAAGCTTGTGGACCTGTGGCCCAGAACCACGAGGGCAATACGCCGTCATCATATTATGATGTATGAGCCTCATCTGGAACAAGAATCATCAACAATCAACTTTCGATCGTTCCACTTGGTCACGCCACTGGTTGCTTGCAAATGCCGCTGGTACCATTATGACCGCCACATCGGCATGCACACTATTTTTTCCTGAGTTACGAATGGCCCAACTCCCTGGGACAAGCAATCATGCTGTGAACTCGTGCGTGCAAGTGCATGGGCGAAGCTGAAACATACTGAACACATGATTCTGCGCGCTGTGTGGCTCGAAACGCCACGCAAATCGGGTCGTACAACGACTGCGCGTGTTGGAGAACAACCACTGTACGGAACGAAAACCAAATTCATCTTCGAAACGGCTTGTGAGAACCCGCGCGCCGGGCCCGCGTCGACGCGCGCGCGCGAGCGTCGGCGAGGTCCCCTGGCGCATTGTGTGTTTCCATGCGATAGCGGAGGCCAGCGCCGACGAGCACGCAAGTCGGCGCGGGCCCTGAGCGCATTGTGTTTTCCAACAGGATGAGCCCGCGCCGACGCGCGCGAGTCGGCGCGAGCGCAGGCGCACTGTAATCCCACCAGCCCTTAGGGCGTAGGTGGCTTAGCAAGTTGCTTCTTCCAACCTCCTTCTTCCCCTTCGGGGAGAGGTCTACCTGTCCTCCTACACTATCTCACTGGGTCTGGAAGGGGGGGGGGGTTCGCGAGCGACCAGAGCGTCCAAAATGACAAAAGATGGCTCCAGATTGCCCAAGATGACCGCCAGCATGACATTATATTTCCAGGAAGGCGCAAAATGGCCTCCAAGATACCTCCAAGAAGCCCGAAGACTGCTCCAAGACGGGTCCAAGAGGCCACGGATCCTTCCAAGGAGGCCCCCAAGAGGCCAACATCCTCAAACCATCTGAAGACCATCAACGATGCTTGCCTTCTGACCTTTTCGCTTCCGATGGTCGTCAGGAGCCTCAAGATGGTCCCACGAGGGCCCCAAAGAGACCCAGGGGGGACCCAAGAGGGCTCCAAGGCGGCCGCAAGAGCGCCCAAGAACGCTGCAAGAGAGCTCCAAGCGGCGATCTCAGGAGCTCTAAAAGGGGGGACACTGGTTAAGGAGCCCTCTTCTTTCGATGTTTTCCGAATGACGCCACGCTCTCCCGTTCAGGGCAGCATTTCTGGGCATCGTGTATGAATGGGCTGGTCGGGATACGCGAAGCGTGAATAACTTCCATACAAGATGGGCCCGCACGGGCTCCACATGAGATGGGTCCGTGTCATGGCGCGCAGGTCGGAGTGGGCCTCAGGCGCGTTCTGTGCTCTTCATACAGGATGGGAGCGACGATGCGCAGGCCCCAAGCGCATTCATATTTCCTCTATGCAGGATAGACCCGCATACGACTCCATTATCCATTGCATTTTCGCCTCCTAGCCCGTGAAGGATGTGACAGCGACGCAGGCGATGATACAACAATCGTACGACAACGCGAAGTAAGCAAGTGATACTTCTGCGAAGCTGTTCAGAGAACAGCGAATCGTCAAAACCACGAGGCCCCCGCTGCGAAGCGGCGCGACGAAGCGTCGCGATCGATCCCCATTGCTTCCCTCTCCTTCCCCGTCCCGCCCCCTGCCTCACCTCCCCTGCCTCCTTTCCCTTCGATTCAGGTACCCCTCAATTCTCGAATACTAAACGATGGCATAAACTTAACAACTCAGAAGTCCGCGTGGATTTCTTGGATCGGCGCCAACCCCCCCCCCCCCGTGGCGCCGGAGCGCACCAGGGGCGGCGCCGGAAGCGCCGCCAGAGGGGCCCCAGCGCCGATCCGAGAAACCCGCGCGGAGCTCCGAGTTGGCCTTCCAAGGAGGCCCTTAAGAGGCCGATATCCTTATACCATCGGGGGACCATCAACGATGTTTGCCTTCTGACCGCTTCGCTTCCCATGGCCTTCAGAATCATCAAGATGGCTCCAAGAAATCTGCGCGGATCTCCGAGCCGTTCTGCTTTTGCCATCCTTCAGTTCTCTGAAGCTCACAGGCTGCAAGGCGCTCGCCGCTCGCAGGAGGCTGCTCCACCCGCGCCGCCAGGGGGGGCCCAGGCGCCGATCCAAGAGATCCGCGCGGAACTCCGAGGGGTTACGTTTATGCCGCTGTGTCTTACCTCCCGGTGGACTCGAGGAGGAGGAGGAGGAGGAGGAGAAGGAGGAGAAGGAGGAGGAAAAGGAGGAGGAGGAGGAGGAGGAGGAGGAGGAGGAGAAGGAGAAGGAGCGAGGGAACTTTGCTGGCCACGGCGAGCCTCGGCCACGACCGGGCTCCCCGACCTAGACCAAGGGAGCGGTCCGAAAGCCAGAGCCCCCCTCCTCCTCCTCCTCCTCCTCCCTCCTCCTCCTCCTCCTCCTCCTCCTCCTCCTCCTCCTCCCCCTCCTCCTCCTCCTCCCCCACTGAGTCCAACGTGGTCCCTATTTCAGCGTCTGGACTGCACCCTTCAGCTCACAAGCTACCAGGCGCTCACCGCTCGAGGGAGGCCGCTGCGCCCGGGGTTCCCCGACCCAGACCAAGGGAGCGGTCCGAAAACCGGAGCCCCCACTGAGTCCAACGTGGTCCTTCAGCTCACAAGCTGCCAAGCGCTCACCGCTCGAGGGAGGCCGCTGCGCCCCGGGTCCACCAGCCTCCCCCCCTGTCCGGGGGGCGCCACGGGGGGAGGGCGCGGAGGGGGACAGCTGATCTGCCGTGCGCGCTCTTCCCGTGCGCGCCCGTGGGTGGCATGGCGAGGGAAAGGTTTAACGATTGAGCAAGTAATTTTCTTGCACGCCTGTGTTCTAGAGCTCGCAGTCCTTTATGTTCGTCGTCGTTCGTTCGTCGCCCCCCAGGCCCCCCTTCCCACCTCTGCCTCCCTATGACGGCCCCAAGAGACCAGGGCAGCCCCCCAAGAACCTCCTCCCCCCATCCTCACCCCGTGCAGGAGCCAGGGCATGTGTGCCACGCGTTTCTGCCCAGCGGTTTGTGTTAGTCGCCCCCCTGGCAATCACTAACATGGGCCCTGGACCAGCTTTGCTCAAACATAAAAAACGCCACCCTTCTCTAAGTGTCATGGTGTAAAGGGTGAATTTCGACATCGTACAACACCTCGGATGTCTGCGTATGTGCTGCAACAATTCAGGACACCACTGATTGGAGTGCCGTGTGGATGAGTTCTGGACGCTGTGCTCAGCCACCGTCAAGTGAACTCACACTCCTCGTGAATGGAACCCCCAAACAAGCTGCCGCCTACACACTCTTATGACGCAGAACGGTGGCATGTGTATCACTCGTGTCCATCAATCCTCGATTGCATAATTTGCCCTGCTAGTCAGTTACAGTCCCACCAGGCCCTCACAACAAGACTTCTTCTTGCCATCGCTCGAACGTCCATTCCCCGTGCATTTGTCGGTTTCGTGCGTGTCTTTTTGCTACATGATCCAGGGTGCTCCTCGATGGTCCCCACAGAGGAAAATGCACACGACCGAGCGATGCCAAGTATTACGCGTCAGGATACCACTCCATCGCCAGAGACCTTGCACCTCTTGGTCTCCTGCACTCCCCCCTCCCCGCGGAGACCGGCACCGGGGGCACGAGCTCCGGATTGGGGACCGCCATGCCCCTCGGGCCTCCGCGGGTGGGGGCGGGGCCGCGGTCGGGTCTGCTCGCTCGCCCCATCGACGTCGTCGTCGGCGTCGTAGGCGCCGTCGCTGCCACGGCCTCTCGCTACTCGCTCGCTGCTGCCACGGTGCCGCTCGCCCGCCCAGCTGCTCGCTCCCCTGCAGGGCCTTTGAGGCGCGAGGGCGGAAAGCCAGAGCCAGAGCGGCCCATCTATCATGACTACCTGCCAGACCACCCCAACCCAACCCGAAGACCCGAATTTCGCCCGAATTTCGGGTTGGGGGGAGGGTACGGGCTTCAAATGCGTTTTTTCAATGTTCCCCGACCCCCCCCCCACCGGAAATGGAGGGCCAATCGGGGCCTTCGGGTTGGGTTGGGGTGGTTTGGTGGGCGGTGACGTCCCTCATCCCTTCCTCCAACCCTGGGGAGGGGGGCGTGGGTGAGGGGATGGTGCGTAAAGAAAGGTTGGTCTGAACGGCGAGGCCCGTGAGCCAGGAGAAAACGCAAGGCCAACCGTGCACATGTCGGCGCGCCCTGCACGCTGCCGCTCTCCCCATCTTTTGCCTTCTATGGCTCAGGACACGTGCAGTCGTGCGAGCCTACGGCTTTCGGTCTCCCTCGACGAAGCCCCGACCAGGCCCCATTCTTGCCTCCGGCAGGGAATCCCTGGTGATGTGTGTTTGAAAGCGCTGGGAGCCAGAGGGAGGGAGGTGGGAGGCGTCAAGCGTGTTGTAAGGATGTGGTCTCACAATAGCTTTGCTAAGAGCAGGGTGCGATCAGTCGTGGTTCGGGCCCGTGTGGTTGTGGGCGGTTGGACGTATGACAGCGACAACGGCTCTGAAGATACACTCACGGATGATTCATAGTAGTGCCGGTATGCAGCGACATGTCGAAGAGAACATCGCAATCAGCATATGGCTTGTTACCACTGGTTGGAAGCGCTAACGCGCAAGCTAGAAATACATACATAAACATACACAGAGAGAGAGAGAGGTAGAGAGAGAGAGAGAGAGAGAGAAAGAGAAAGAGAGAGCAGCAACTGGATTCGTTCCGTCCTCAGCTAAGCATGTACGCCCCATTGGCACCTGGCCTGCTGGACCTGTCTATCATACCGATATTTCGACGAAGCCCACCTCGGTTCAGAACAACATCAAACTGGCACCGCAACGGCTGCTACGAGCCGTCGTTCCCGCCGAAAAGTTGAAGACCGGCGCAGAATACCTCTACGACCACCCCTCGGGTGATAAGGAGGTGAGGGCGGGGACCAACGTCGCACTCGATCGATCTCACTATCGAACTCACTATCGATCTCACTATCGATCTCAATCGATCGAGTTCACTATCGATCTGACTATCGATCTCACGATCTAACTCACTATCGATTTCATTATCGATCTCACATTCGGTCTCACTATCGATCTCACTACAGATACCCCAATCGATCTCACAATCGATCCCACATTTGATCTCGCTATCGATCTCACTATCGATATCACAATCGATCTCACAATCGATCTCAAACTCGGTCTCAATATCGATCTCACTATCGAACTCACTATCGGTCTCACTATCGATCTCACATCCGGTCTCACTATCGATATCACAATCGATCTCACAATCGATCTCACATTCGGTCTCACTATCGATCTCACAATCGAACTCACTATCGATCTCAGTATCGATCTCAATCGATGGATCTCACATACAATCTGACTATCGATCTCACAATCGATCTCACTATCGATCTCAATCGATCTCACATTCGGTTTCACAATCGATCTCACAATCGATCTCACATTCGGTATAACTATCGATATCATTACCGATATCCCTATCGATCTCACATTCGGTTTCACTATCGATCTCACAATCGACCTCACATTCGGTCTCACTATCGATCCCACTATCGATATCACGATCGATATCACTATCGATGTCACTAGCGATCTCACTTCAGATCTCCCTATCGATATCACTATCGATCTCACGATTGATCTCACTAGCGATCTCACGACGGGACACCGACGGTACACCGAGGGGACACCAGCGGGACACCGGCGGGACACCGGCGCGGCACCGTTTGCTGGAAGGGAGTCTTTTCTTTTGATCCGGCCGCGCCTCAGCCACACGGGACACCAGCGGGACACCGGCGGGACACCGGCGCAGCACCGTTTGCCGGAAGGGAGTCTTTTGGTCCGGCCGCGCCCCATCCACAGGAGACTTTCCTCTTGCCCGCCCGCGCAGCTTCGCCTCGCCCGCACGCAAGGCACGCACGAAGACGAAACCGAAATCGATTTCCCGGTAGGGGGGCTCTCCGTTCCACTTCGATCTCACTCCCTCACCTCCGACATGTTTGCGAGATGCACTTGGGTTCGTCAACGCCATTGCTGGTAAGGAAAGCAAAGGCGGTCACAGCTCTTTGCCAACTACCGATGGTGACGCCAACGTAGGTACCGAACCCACTTGCCATTTGGTTTGCTCATCTCTACTCGTTGCTGCCAGCGCCGCCACTGACATAAGGCCCTGAACGGTCTCTGTGTTTGGTTCTCTCGGGTGATGGCAGTTGCTCCCTTGGGCACCGTCTCGGATGATGCAGGTTAGATCCCACCATGGTGCTCGCAACGGTACTGTGGTGATCGCAAGCTACCGTGGCACTGGCAAGGACCGACTGTTGTCCACGTGCGCCGCGCTCGCAGGGTGCTGCTGGCACAGTCCAGCTTCTCTCGCCGCCACGTGGTCCACGGCGGTGCCCTCGAGCGCGCTGTGGCGCTCGCGGGCTGTCGTGGTTTGTGGTTTGAACAGGCATATCGCTGATGCTCGCTGTGGCGATCTGAAGCTGTTGTGTTACTTGCAGGGTCCTGCAAAGTTGCAGTAGCATCGGCTCGCAAGGTGTTGTGGTATTAGCAGGTTCGGGCTTCCCTCGCCACCTGGTGATCGCGAGCGCTGTGCTATTGTCGATCGTGCTGTAGGCTTCGCAGACGAAAGTGGTGCTCAGGTGCACGTTCTTGGTGTGCGCAAGCGTACTGTGATGCTCCCGCCCTGCCATGGTACTGACAGGGCCTGGCATACTGAAGGCAAGAGTGCAGCGTTCGCAAAATTACTATGGGTAGTGGCTAACATCTACATGCGTTGCTCGCGTGCCATTGTGGCAGCGGCAAGGTTCGGCCTTTCGCGCCGTCAAATGGTCCTTTACAAATTAGGGTGCTCTCAAGCACTCTATGGCGTTCGCAGGCTCATGCGATACTCAGAGGCACATTGCTGGCATTCGCGCGCGTACTGCAACATTTGTAAGCTATCGCGGCATTTTTTGGGGAGCCTAGCACACCGGCATGCATACGCGTAACATTTGTAACATATGGTGGTGCTTGCAATGTGTGGCTTCTCCCGCCACGTGGTTGTCCCAAGCATCTGTAGTACTCTCTGGCACGCTGTGACCTGTTGTAGTTATCATAACCATGTTGCTGGCGCCATGGCTGCCCATACATACTCTCAACAATTTCCTTAGCCATTTCTAGCTCTCCCAAGTAACTCTCGACTCCCCTTCTAGTCCAAAGTGTTTACTGCCGTCCATAGCCAATCCCAGACAGAACCAGTGCAAATCGTGACGTTCTAGCACCCCCCCTCCCCCTTCCAGAAACGCCAGTTATCACCAGAACATAAAAACCATGATCCAGGTCGAGCAAACCAATGAACTGAAACGGGTCCTAAAATCAAACTCATTTCTGCTGCGCTGCTGTGCAGGGTTTGCCAAAGGCAGCTGGATCAAACTAGAAACGACGAAGGCTCGAAAAGTCATGCTCACACTTACAATCGTTCATTGCCTTGGGACCTGGAACTTCTTTTCTACGTATTTTCGCTGCCCGTGGTACCCGAACGCCTGGACTCCCTCCCCTCCTCTCTCCTGCTTTCTGTCTTTATCTGTCTTTCGGGGGTTTGAACGTGCAGTGGGAGAATGTGGATGGGGAGAGGGGACTTGTGAATGGAGAGTGTAAGATGATGAACTGGAATTGTGTGGTGATTTGTCCAAAGAAATGCCCGAAGGCGAAAGGCAAGAGGGCTGTGAATGCGGCGTGGACGGTCAGGAACGGCGATTCGAGACCGACTCCCGAGCACTCCTGGGTACCCCCCGCTGGCGGCCTGGGTAGCTCCCTCCAGAGGATCGGGCCCCTGCACGCTGGTTGCGAAAGCCTGGGGGCCGATGATCTGTGCCCCTCCGCTCGAGGAAGCCGGCGGCTCCGCGCCGAGCACTGTCATGAAGCGGCAGCTCCGGGGCGGCAAGGAGACGGACGATCAGGACAGATCGTTGCTGGCAGCCCGCCCGCCTGGCCCTGCCGGACTGCGGCTTCTGTCTCTGGTCCTTGCCATCTGCCGTGGCTCCCGCACACCCACCGCGGGCGCGGGCGCGTGCCAGGGCGGCACCCTTCGCTGCGGGCACTAACGGCGACAGGGGAAGAATGAGAAACGTCCTTTCCCCCCCCCCCCCCCCCTTCCCCGTCATTTACGCCTCTTCCCACTGAAGTGCGAGCAATTGCACTCCTTCCCCCACGAGCTCTTCATCACATACGTCACCGCAATGTCCAGACTGGGGAAATGCCGGCGCAACATGGAAACACATGCCACCTGTGTGATAAATATGATGTACGAACCTATGAACGTTTGATAAACATGACGCACGAGTACAGCATGTATAGCAACTGCTCGAATGATTCTCGTCTGGCCAGTGCACTAACACAAAAAACACTCAACGCGTAAGTAGCCGCCTCTCTTCTGAAGGAGGGGCAGCTGGGCTCGGTGGTGGAGGTTGAGGGCACAGCTTGTGCGGGGGGAGCGGGGCGGATCGGGGTATCAGCCACTTGGTCAACAGGGCAATGTTTTCGGTGGGTGCGAAGTCCCGAAGGGCTTCGCGGCTTCGCCCAGGGTCGGCAGCTCACGGGCATCACCGCCTTGGACACCCCCTCGCGCATCGCGAATGAAGTTCCCCTTAGATCGAATAGAAAACTCGGAATCGGCTCGGCCAGGCATCGGACTGGAAGGAAATAGGAAAACGCGCGCCGGATCGGACCATAATCGAAATCCCGCCCAACCCTCGGACCGAAATCGGAATCGAAAACTTCGCGCCAAAATCGAAATCGAAATCGGAAGTGCATTCCGCTCAGCTCCGGGCCCTGCAGGAGGAGGAGGAGGAGGAGGCGGAAGAGGAGGAGGAGGCGGAGGAGGAGGAGGTGGAGGAGTCACAGTGGCTTCGGCGAACACGTCTTCCAAGTAAACGATTGGCGTTAAATTAGGGCTCGGGTTGCACTGTAGGCAGATGCGATCGCATCGGCCGTCAGTGAGGCAGTGGACTTCATTTTACTGAAGATGTGGAAAGCGAGCGTCACGCGTGGGGCCGCGCGCCGCAACGAAAGGTCGCTGGCGGGGTCTGGCGGATACGCTGCGGCTGGGCCGAGAGCACTCGTCGTGAGTGTGGATTGGGGCGGGAGGTGATCAGAGGAGCCTCAGGAGGACATATCAAAACAGGTAGTGGGGAAATTAATCTGGCGCTTCTGCGCAGCCGAACACGCAGGGCCTTGGTGCGAGCATGTGCGTGCGGGAGTTGGAAGTCCATCCATCCCCGCTGAAGGCCTTCCAAATTGCCCAGCGCCCGCTGGAACGAACAGCTTGGAATTCCTGGGAGAAGACGGTCCAGCGACTGGAAAACTCTGCCAACTAGGGCAGGTGACGGAAACCCCAGGCCACTAGACGCTTCTGGAGAGTGGCAGCGAAGAGCGAAATGAAAGCGGCACTGCAGAGTGCCAGCGCGATGGCGCGCTGCACGCTGGGACGGCCCGGCGGCTCCGCTGTCGAAGCCTCGGAAGCTTCAAGAGGGCAGCGCGGTTTTCCGCGGTCACGGCGGCCGCTGGGAAAAGGGCTTGGCGGTGACTGTTGGTCGGGGCATGGTAGTGCTGTGCCATGGGGCGCTGAGCTGTCCACAACGGCGGCCACATTGGGCCTGCCTCCGGCACTGTGAAACAATGGGCACTCATCCCACGCGTTGTCACGCAATCGGTCGGGGAAAGGTCCCAGTCTCCATGAACTGTGAACACGGCCGATCTCATAGAGGCGCAATGGATGTGGCGCGTGCGGGCCGAAGGACGGGTGGCGGGCTCCACTCCGTCATTGCAATTCAATTCGCATTGCGGAGCGACTTCGGGGGCATGCTAAGCATCTCGTGAAGTATATACAGCTCGCGACGGGCACTGTTGTTTTCCAGAGGGGAAAGTTTGAGCAAGCTGGCTGCGCGTTGACATAGTAGATGTGTTATACAAGCGCGCGGTGGAGTCGCTGCCGTCGTGCGCAATATTCAAACATATCTCCCCCATCGCCAGCACTTTTGCCCAGGGGCGAGCCATTGACGAGCGTGTAGGGGGGGGCGGAAGGTCCATGGAAAAGGGCCCTGATATACTTGGCTCGCCCAGCAGCCGGGGAACCTCCTCAAGCAGGGCCAAACACGGCCAAGAAGGATTGGGCGCGGGATATGGTGGCTGGGATCGCGTCGGCCCAGAGCGGGGCGACCACGCACTTGCGCGGCTCGAGAGAATTTGGCGCGAGCTCGTCGGCAGCCGCCAGGGGCCCGAGGTCGTCAGCGCAGCCGCCGGCGCAGCCTATGTGGAGTTTCGGGGTGCCGTCGGCGTTCTCAACGAAGGATGCGACGTGGTGGATGAGTGGGTCCATCGCGATGGCCCATGCAATTCCGCTCGCATGGTAGTCCGTCGTCTTTGACGAAGCTGCGCAGCGCGCAGTGCATGGCGTGGAAGAAGTTGAAGAGGCCAGCGGGGATCCCGAAGCGCTCCAACGCCATTAAAAACAAACATAACCAGACTCGACCAAGGGGTCAGTGCGCCGCGGCGAAGTCGAAGCTGGCGAAGACGGGCGCGTTGGCGACAGCGTCGGGGACCAGCCCTGCACGGCGCATCGCGGCCTCGAGACGGACGATGTGCTCGGTGAAGTTGCGGCCCGCGACGAGGCCCTGCTGGGCGGCGTGGGCGCGGCGGGCGATGGCGGACTCCTACCAGAAACTGGCAGGCCCAACACTGGCATTGACGCCTGCGTTTTCGAACGACAAGGGGCGCGTATCTTCGGGGCCTTCGCCGGGCGATGAGCGGCCCTTCGGCAAGAAGGCGAAGTCGGAGTCGCTGAGGCCCGGTGGGCAGGAGTGGCCCGGGCAGAGGTAGGACGAGGGGCCCTCCAGCATGTCCAGCGACGAGTCGCGTGCAGGAGGAGGAGGAGGAGGAGGAGGAGGAGGAGGAGGAGGAGGAGGAGGAGGAGGCCACGCAGGGTACGGCGCGAAAGCAGGGCCGGGCGCCGACGGCTCGGCACGCCCGAGGAAGGCGCGGATCCGGGGTATGCTCGGCGCGGAGACGTCGGTGGCGGTCCCCAGCGGCGCGCGGTCTGCCGCGCGCTGCTTTGCCTTGGTCTCGTCGGCTTCGAAGCGAAGACGGGCTGCCAGTGGGCGCGGAGGGCGTCGACCGTGGGGCAGCTCTCTCTGGCCATCTCTCGGGGCCCCTGAGGGCCGCGGATTGTAGCCCCTTGAAAGGCGAGGCGGCGCTTCCACAGCACCGTCGCCGTCGGCGTCGCGACGCTGATCCACTCCGGAGCCGCCATTGTCCCTCAGGGGCTGCGCGTGCTGGCGCGCCATCTTGAGCATTGTGTTGAGTGCTGTCTGGATGTTCCGTTCTTTGGGCGCTCCCTCTGTTGCTTCCAGTCCGTCGTCCCCGCGCCCTCTGCCATGCCTCCCGCTCTGCGGGCCTTCTGGCGACCTCCTGCAGCCCCGCCCTCGCTCTCTCTCTCTCTCTCTCTCTCTCTCCGCCCGGCCGGTGGCGTTTCAGGAGCACGCTCAGGTCCGTGTCGGCGCCGCTGGAGCCGAGTGCCATGCTGTCGTGCTCGGTGATCCTCAATCTTCGGGTCGGGCAGAGCACAAGGCGATCGGATATGAAACCGTAAGTCGACCAAGTCTTGAGCCGTGTAGCTACATGTCGGACATGATAGGTCGCTCGGCTCAATCACTTCGTGGGCCATATGCGAACTGCGCCCTCTCGAGCACGCATTCTTAAGATAGGATCGCGCCGCGTGCCGCTGAGCGTTTTCTCGAGTACTGCACACCTGAAGAAACCTGAGACGCTGGTTCGTGACCGTGAGTAGGGCAGCCTCGCTTCGCACTTGGTGTACTCGGCCGCCCTGCGTGAAGCAAGAAGGCCTTCGCAGTAGGACGAGATTCGCCGCGCCGCTGTCCGTTGCCGTTTTTGGGTGTACACTGGAACCGTCTCGGTATATCCTCCTTCTCGTCCTCGCCAATTCCGCCCTACTCCGGCGTCGCCCCTCCCGTCGGCGACGGAATCGAATGGGCGAGGGAAAAAACAAGCTCTGATAATCGTGATCTCTACATTGACCCATCCGTCGTGGTCGTCGCAGTAGAGGGGGCGTTGTAGGGGGAAATCTTTTGGCGCCAAATCTCTGAATGCCTCTGAGCTCTCGCGTGCGAAACTCAAGTCCGAACAAACATTGGGCCGCAATGTTAGCCTCTGGGCGCATGCGCCCCTCCGTGGTCAACGAATCCCTGCCCCCCATGCAGCCCGGGACGCCAGCTCGGACCTGGCGGTGGCTGCAAGGGTACTCCAGATTTGGCCCAGCTCTGACACCACTTCATCCGCCGGCGCCTCGGCTCCCCGGCCGCGGGCAGGCTGCGCCAGAAGGTCCTCAACTGCTGCGCCGTCCATCGTCGGAGCTCGTCTTCAGCGTGCTCGTGGAGTCCTCGCTCTCGTAGGCCTCGTCTCATCGCCCTCATCGTGATACTGTCGCTCTCGGTCGAATGCGTGCTGTCTGGGGCTCGCCCCTCCATTCCCGACAGCCAGGCCGACTGCGCAAAAGCAATGATGCTTATGCGTCTGATGCTCGTCGTCGCTGGGTGCACCAGAAAATTCGAAATCAAGCCCAGACCATCCCGGTCCCCCGCTCGTTTTCGAGAATCCTTAGGAATTTGGACCGTTGCCCTGGGTAGGGGGTGCTGCCTCCCGAAGAGCACCCAGTCTGCTGGGCTGCGTTCCCCCCCAACTTCAGCTCAGCGCATCTCAGTGCAGCTCAGTGCCGGCGCTGGTTCCCCCCCCCCCGACGCTCTCCTTGCCGCAGTCGGCGTCTCTGAGTGGGCCCGGCTTCCTCTCCTCCTGTCGCGTCGGGGCTCCCCCTCCTCCTCCGTGCATGGCGGACTTAATTTGCATACAGCGTGTCCCCTGTGCCCACCGCCGACGTAAAAAGTGTGCGAATGCGGGCTTTTGGCGGTGTTTGTGAATCTGAAAGCGCAGGGAGCGCTTTCAAGTGCTATGTGTGCTTAACTAAGAGCCCGAGACCCCTTTTCCTTAACCGTTTGGGTTCAAGGGGAAGGGGGTCCGTCGACTCCCTTCCAGGAGTGCAGCTTGTCATGTACTGAAAAGGTCTCTGCTATCTTTCCCTCTCGTTCAGAGTATCTCAGATTGTTTCAGATATCTTGGCGACCTACGATGTCTTGGGAACCATCCACATGTGGTAAGCGGAGCGACGGCTACGACGGCAATCGTGATGATATTACGTGGGAACGTGTCGAAGACGGACCTCAGGGGAATGATGAGGGCGATGGGGAGAAGCTGAGATGGGCACAGTCGAGAACGAGAGGGCAGCGAAGCGGACAGCACGAAAGCATGAAGGGCGACACCTGGGACCCCTGGAAGACGTGGAATGACAGCTCAGTATCCTGGGATCGAACATGGAGTCAGATGTCCAACTGGGGTGCTTGGAGGTGGCCAAACGAGGACGACGACTCGGGGGGTTCGGCAGGCAAGTACGAGTTGAAAGGTAAGGGCCGCTCAGGGGGCTCCGAGACGGACTCAGAGAGGTCAGTGCAGTCGAGAGGGTTCGGCACACCAGAGCAGGTGAAGAAGATGATGGCAGGGGTGCACGGAAGACTCGAGTCGGGCGGGGAGTACGAGCAACACGACCAGCGACGTGGAGGCCGAAAAGGAAAAGACCCACCTTGCCCGACATGGGATGGAAAGGACCTCAGCGAGTGGCCAGAGAAGCGGCTGGCCATAGACAGATGGAGCAGATTGACGGCAGTGTCGCCTGAGGAGCAGGGCGAGACCCTGCTGCTGCACTTGACCAAGGAAGCGGCGACTGCAAAACGACACCTACGACCAGGTTCGGTACAGTACGCAGGTGGTCTACAAGCAATCATTTTGGCACTGGACACGCTGGCGTTCCCAGAGGCAGACGCGGAGACCTTCCAGCAGCTGGAAAAGACTCTCTTCGCGGCTTCTAGGGCGAGAGAAGAGACGCTGATGAAGTTCACCAATCGAGTGCGAGCAGAGCAGAAAGAGTTAGAACGGCTACTCCCCAACGCACTGAACGACACGGTCATGGGTTTCTTGCTATTGATAGGAACGGGTCTGGCCAAGACGGAAAGGAACCAGGTTCTCATCCAGACGGGCTACGACTACAACGTCAACAAGCTGGTCTCGATTCTGAAGCGGATGACGGACGACAGCACGGTCACCGAGAAGAGTACACCGACAAAAGGGGCATACTTGGCGGGAATTGACGAGGACGAGCCCCTGATGTCCGAGGATGGTGAAGCCGAGAGTGCTGTGTACGACGCGATGGCCAACCTGCTCGGGATCGATGACGATGGAACACCCGACGGACAAGAACCAACTGACGATGGAGAACGGATCCTCACGGAGGTCGAGGCGCTCGACTGCCTCGCGGCCATCGTTCCACCACCGACGAAGCCGCGGACGTGGGGCGAAACTCGGAGGATCGTGGCGGACAAGAAGACCAATCGGGGGTTCCGCAACCTGCAGGACGGCAAGAAGCTCAACGACAAGATAGAGGACATCAAGAAGCGCACGAAGTGCGGCATATGTAAGAAGGTTGGACACTGGCATCGAGAGTGCCCCGACAATCCGAAACATAAGAACAAGCCGACGGGAGGTTTCATTGCGATGACGGTGCTGCAGGACGACGAGATCTGCAGCTACATAGCGACAGAGGCAAAGATGGCGTCAAGATCGAACCTAGTAGAGCACATCAACCTGGCGATCGACATTAAGACGTCGGGCAAGCCAGGCTGGGGGGCACTCGACACGGCCTGTGGTTTCAACGTGGTGGGGCTGGACACCTACGCGAAGTGGGAGACACACTACAAGAAGGAGCACGGCATCACGCTGCAGACGATCCCGTACCATAAGAAGTACAGGTTCGGCAATGACCAGATCTGCACGGCGACGGACGGGGTGATCATCCCGATCATGCTGGGCGACTTTGTTGCCATCATTTTTGTGTGCTTTGGTGCAGGGGGCGGCTCCACTTTTGTTGTCTAAGACATTTGTCGTGGATCTGAAGGCGTCCCTCCATGCATTTCAGTCGGAGCTGGATCTGCCTGAGCAGAGCCTGCGACTCCCATTGGCGCACGCTGGATGGGGAGCACTTTTTGCTGCAGCTGGATAACTTCACGAGACCGTGGAGTAAGCCGGAAGGCTGGACACTGTGCACAAATGAGGTTTCTATGGATTTCAGTTCCAGGACTGAATGTAAGCATCCGTCCACCTTCCCCATCTCCGAGGACCTCTTAAACGACAGTGAGGATCAGAAGGAAAGAGGCTGTATGTTTTCAAGTGTTGGAGTTGGAACAAAACAACAGGCAGAAAGCAGGAGGACAGCAGAGAACGCCAGACAAAAAGCAGCACAAATAGCAAGACTAGTGCAAAAAGGACGATTATCAGGAGGAAGGCATAAACCGAAGGTTCAAGTTAACAAGCAGAGAATCGACAGTAACAAGCACTGGAACAGCACCAACAACAAGCACGTGAACACCATAAACGCCGTGAACAGCATCAACAGCAGGTCCGAGAACAGTATAAATGACGAGAACAGCATCAACAACAAGCACCTGAGCAACATACATGACAACATCGTCCAATTCCGTCAGCAGTTAGGCTCGAGCCGAACTCGCAGAACGTCTTCGGATTTACTTCCGTATTTCCATGTCATGCGACGAGCGCTCGCAGCACTCGTCCTCTTTCATGCAGCAGAAGGTGTCGCCTCTGAGGGGGCGGCAGGCAGGCGCCAACAGGAGCCAGACCAAGACGACGGCGCCGAAGTTCAAGTGGCCCTGGCACGAGGTCAGCTCGGAGAGCCGACCGCCCACAGGAGTGATGATGTGTCGGTACTACGGCGTGGAGAACCAAGGACCTCGGACCCCAGCTGTTGGCACGAGGGCCAGAGATCACGACCCCAAGAAGGAGCATTCCTGCCTCGCGAGTTCACTCACCACGGCGGGAATGCGAGAGCGTTCTGGAGCCAGTGCAGCGGATGCAGGCTACACGTGGAGTTCTACCCCAGGGGAGCTCCCAACATGAAGGAGATCTGCGAGAAGCTCGAGGAGTACAAGACGCTGGAGGCGGAGATCAAGGGTTGGCAACCTCGAGCACCGAAAACATGGACCTCGTCGGAAACTCCGCAGGAGCCTTCGACACGCAACAGCGTGCCGAGGGCCAAGATGAGACCGCGATCGGGAGCCAGATCGACCTCGAGGCAGTCGGGGGGTCCAACTGCAGAGCCGGAGGAGCAGATCGAGGGTCTGACGGAGACGGCCGAGCAGGAGGAGTGGGAGACGCTGGACGAGGAAGTGCAGGACCAGTCACCTCGGAGCAAGGCTCTGATCGCCTTGAACGAGCTGCTGCAGGACGAGAACGCCAACGCAACGACCAACCAGCTGGTGGAGAACCTGCGCGGCCACCTCGGGGCGGACATCAGCGACCAGTAGACGAGCTGACCGAGAAGGAGGAGCGGAAGATCAGCAAGGCGCTCAAGGAGTTAGGTAAAACGGACAAAATGAGGGAGGCCATGGAGGACGCGATTGCAGAGTGCACCGCTTTCCTCGGCCAGCTAGAGGAGCAGGTTCACGATGACGACGATATGATGGAGACTGGCGGGGTTCCCTTACACGAAACTACAGAGCAGAAGCACGTGATGGTCGTGGCAGGACATCACTTACTAGTGAGGAGTGGGCAGAAAGAGGCGTGGAACATGATCAAGAGTGCGAGTCCCCTACTCGTGATCATCAAGCCGCCCAAGGACATCTACAACAAGAAGCTCAAGGAGAAGATCGGCAGGGACGTGGCGACCTTCATGTCGGACATGGCGATCCAGCAGGCGATTAACGGCAGGTACTTCTACTACGAGCAGGAGGAGAGCTCTCGAGAATGGGGCGACCCACTCATCCAGAAGCTGAGGCGACTTCCCGGGGTCTTCTCGGGGAAAGCTAATGCACGAGGACGGGCCTGTTTGACCAACCTACCTGGCCAGGCATCAGAGCACGGGAAGATGCTGAGTCAGGAGTTCGTGCAGGGCTCTCTACAGAACAAGCTGGGGGACGTGCCGATACCCCTGCAGGAGCTGACTGGAGCTCTGGTACGAGCCATCGTGAAGGCCAAGATGAGCGAGCTCGCGACCGTCGAGACGAAGATGGACGAAGAACATTCAAGCTCGCAGTGCGTGTCTTGTTGTACAGCGCCCGTCTCCAACAACAAGGACGAGAGGAGCACGGATCCTCATGTCAAGCAGCAGGTACAGAAGATACACGAGAACATGGGTCACTGCAGTAACGAGAATCTGGTGATGGTTTTGAAGTACGGCAAGGCTCGCCAGGTCTTTATCGAGGCCGCGCAGCATCTGGTCTGTCCAAGCTGTGAGGCAAACAAGCGTCCCAGGCTGGCCAAACCGTCCAAGGCTCCCACAACCTACCAGTTCAACGACGTCATCGGCATGGACATCTTCTTCGTTCTAGGTCCCGAGAACACCACCAAAGTACCGATGCTCAACATCGTGTGTCACGGGACGGGGCACCAAGTCGTGGTACCGCTACCGCGCAGACAAGGTCAGCAGATCAGACGACATTATCGTGCTTTCTGGAAGCGGATGTACGGCACTCCCAGGATCATCGTGATAGACGGCGAGAAAGGTTTTTCAACAGGCGAGTTTCCAGACGCAGCTGAAGGAGACGGCACCGAGGTGAAGGTGACGAGCGCTACTTCGCCATGGCAGGCAGGCAAGACTGAGAGGGCTGGGGGGACCTGGAAGGAGACCTTCTACCGCACAAGGCAAAAGTTCAACTCCAAGAACTGGGGCGACTTCTACGAGCTGGTCGACTCAGTCAACGTGGCGATTGGAGAAAGTGTGCGACGTGGGGGTTTCACGCCTTACCAGGAGAGTTTTTGGAAGACCCTTTCAACTACCAGAAAAAATATTTGAGGAGGGCTCGCCGAGTTTGGCGACGGTATCTCGAGCCATGAATGGGGACGCCGAGCTTGCCAGGAGCATTGACATGCGCAAGGCAGCCATGGCAGCGTACATCGAGGCGGAGTGCTCCGAGAAGTGGCGACGAGCTCTCAATAGAAGGACTCGACCGCCGAGGGGCACTACTTTTCAGCCTGGAGATCGCTGCTATTTCTGGAGGAGTAGTACGGACAAGCTCCCCGTGAGCTCCTGGCATGGCCCAGCCAGAGTCATCCAGACTGAGCTGCCAAGCACGGTGTGGTGCTCGTACCAGGGTGGACTACTGAAATGCTCACCAGAACAGCTTCGACACGCCAATGAGGGGGAGACATCCGCCTGGGAGCAGATCGACCACGCGATGAAGGAGGAGGTGAGCACCGAGAACCGCGGGAGGCGCAAGTACGAGGACCTGACCAAGCAGACCTCACCAGCTGAGGATGACCAGGACGACGTACCTCAGACAGCACCTTCAGAGCTCGCAGCGGATGATCAACCAGCGGCCTCCCTGGAGCCACCGACGGTGGAGATCGAGCACTCCTCCGATGTGAAGTCAGATCCCATTCCCATGGAAACGCAGTACTATGATCACCTCGACGATGTACCGATCACCATCAAGCAAGCTCTAGTTAACCCTGGCGCGGCGATACCGGTGGCACAACGTATCGCGACCATCGAGGAGAATATTCAGAAGGACAGCAGGCTCCTCCCAAGAAAAAAATGAGGGGAACAGCTCAGGGCGCCACCAGCGCTCTGTTGACTAGTGCAGCTCAACGAGGACGCAAGGAGGTCACGGAGAAGTCTCTTGTGAACACCTACAAGTACCAGCCGTGCATCTCAGCCAAGCGCAGGGAGTGGGGCAACATACAGAAGGCGGGTGCAGTACGGGTTCTCCCTCCAGAAGAAGCAGAACGAGTTCGACAGGATCCTGCATTGACCACTCGGATCATGGGCTCCAGGTGGGTACTTACTGACAAGGACGGCGACCCCAACGAGACCGACGCGAGCAAGAAGCCCTTGCTCTTCATGAATGGCAACGACTGGAGGATGGCCAAGGCGCGATGGACCGTCCAGGGACACACCGACCCTGACCTGCTGGAGCTGGAGACCTACAGCCCAGTCGTGGGTAAGGATTCGGTTTTCCTCATCCTGCAGATCCTGTGCACCAATAAGTGGACGCTGCAGTTTGCAGACATCACGTCGGCCTTCACAGCAGGAGACCCACTGGACAGGTCTCAGGGCAGGCTTTTTGTGGACCTACCACGGACGGGCATGCCAGACGTGGAAACGGGCTCGTTGGTGGAGTTACTCAAGGCAGTATATGGACGCGGCGACGCCCCCGTCCAATGGCTGGCCTCTTTCACAAGTTATGCCAAAGAGATCGGTTTTCAGTGCTCCATCTTTGACGGCTGCGTCTTCTACCTCAGGGACGAAGAGGGCTTGCGCGGCGTCATGGGCCTTACGGTGGACGACGTCGTGGGCGGTGGCGACCAGAAGTTCAATGAGGCATGCGAGAAGTTGCGTCAGAAGTTCCCCTTTGGTGCCTGGCGTCTCAAGAAGGGGAAGTACACAGGCAAGGGGTTCGACCAGAACGACGACAACACGGAGATCACCATCTGTCAACGCCAGAGCTCCTTCAATATTTAACTTATCGACATCGCCGCAGAGAGACGTAAGACGCCTCAGTCACCAGTGACGCCAGCAGAGCTGCATCAGGCACGGAGCCTGTGCGGCTCCATCTCCTTACTGGCGCGGGAGAGTCGCCCCGACCTTTCGGGTCCCGTCTCTCTCTTGCAGGGAAAAATGCCGAATCTCACTGTGGACGACTTGCTGGAAGCCAATCGTATCGGCCGCATGAACAAGGAGTTTTGTGACGTAGCACTCAAGGTACGACACATACCTTTTCACGAGCTGGCCTTCGCTGCCTTCAATGACGCGACCTGGGCCAATGCACGGGATGGAGCCTCACAAGCAGGATATATCGTGTTCGCGACGCAGCGTAAGATCTTGAAGGGCGAAGCGGCCACCATCTCCATCCAATCCTGGAAGAATCACAAATTGAAGAGGAAATGTGCTCACCAGTTTGGTGCGGAGACGCTGGCCATATCGGAGGGCATGGCTATGGCGGAGTTCATCAAGACCATGCTGCTGGAGATCGTCGACTCCGAGTTCGATCTGATGCGTCCCTACCTACTCGCTGGTCGTTTCCCCGTCATCAGTGTGACCGACTCCAGAGGCGGTTACGATCACGTTACCAATCCGAAGGCGGGACTGGCGGAGGACAAGAGGGCAGCAATCGACGTGGCCATCGTGCGCTCAGCGATGCAGCGACCTCAAGTTCATCTACGATGGATCAAAGGTGCAAGTCAGCTGACCGACCCGCTCACCAAGCGCAAGGGCGAGAGTACGTTACTTCGACATGCCCTGGAGTTGGGCGAGTATGGTATCACTGCGGACAGCATCGTGCTACGCCGACGGGAACAAGAGCGACAGATGAGGAAGAAGAAGGGCGACCCTACTTATGCCTATTCGGTGGAGTGTTGTTTTTCAGGAATGGACCTGTACGAGATGGACTGTACGGGTAGTCTCAAGCACGACTACGAGGATGACGACCTCAACTACGAGCCCGAGGCCTATCGGTGGATCCGAGAGGCCCAGGAGGTATACCAGACCCAGACCACCGACAGGGCAGTGCATGTGCATGGAGATGCGAGGACTTCATCGGGTTCTAAGCAGTGGACTATGACCAGTGTGAATCTGAAAGCGCAGGGAGCGCTTTCAAGTGCTATGTGTGCTGTGCTTAACTAAGAACCCGAGACCCCTTTTCCTTAACCGTTTGGGTTCAAGGGGAGGGGGGTCCGTCGACCCCCTTCCAGGAATGCAGCTTGTCATGTACTGAAAAGGTGTCTGCTATCTCTCCCTCTCGTTCAGAGTATTTCAGATTGTTTCAGATATCTTGGCGACCTACGATGTCTTGGGAACCATCCACAGTGTTCATGGAGCAGGCACTCCGCGTACCGGTGCCGAGATTAGGGTGCGCCTCGGGCTGAAGATCCTCTAGGCGTTACCCCCGTTCCCTGCCGCAGCTACAAAGACGAAGGGCGATGTGGTCGTGGCAGTGGTGAGCTGGATGATCGCCAAGCAACTCGCAGGCGCACTTCGAGTTGCCGAGCAGGTGGCGCTGCGCCATAGATTCGCGAGTGCCTGGAGGAGAGGGTGGAGAGAGGGGCCGCCGCTGCGGATCCTCTCCGCACCATCCCCACCGGCGTCCCCGACCCTGCCCGCCTTCACCGCTCTTGTCCCTCTCCTTACACTTCTCCCGCGTCGTACTCCCGCACCCCCTTCTCTCCTCCCTCCCCCCCTCCCCCGTCCGGCAATGCATGGGCAGATGCCCCTCGCCCGCTTAGGCGCCCTCTCCCATGCGTTGCCCCGAAAGCTTGTTGAACGCTTTGGCCTCCAGATCGGTGCTGCGCAATCCCACGCTCGTCTCCTGGGAGTTCCAGTGGCCAGGACTGCGGAGGAGAGGGGCGAGCGGCCTCCCACCTCGTGCTGCCTCTCTCGGCTTCTCGCAACAGTGGCTTGTGACGTCGGTGGCAGAAGAAAGACCGCCATACACATAACCTGTTGGCGCTCCGAGCGGACGTCTTGGATCTGCGTTTGACCCCTCTCCCTGGCGCGCGGAGCGCGCCAGGGGCGGCGCTGGAGGCGCCGCCAGGGGGCCCCAGCGCAGATCCAAGAAATCCGCGCGGAGCGCCAACAGTTATGCTTATGGATGTGTTTCTTCTTCGAGTCTGGTACGCCTGCGCAGAACTCGCGCTTCGTCCTCTTCGTGCTTGGCCGCACCGTGCATGCGAGCCACGCCCGAACGGAGGCTCAGCGCATCCCTGCATCTACAGGATGCGTGGAGGCGGAGGCGCTCCGCGTCTGCCCTCGAAACCGATGGGGAGGAGGTCGAGTCGGTTGTGCCCCGGCTCCTGACGCATTTGCTGCGCCGACCCCTCACATCAGCTTCAGCGCGCTGTGAGGCAAGGCGACGTGAAGTGGTGCAGGCTGGGCATGCTCTTCGTCCGTCGCCCTGGCGCCTCGCTCTCCGCTGGGCTCTGCGAAGCAGGGACGTCCAACTCTGGCAGCCGTGCCGAGGGCTCTCGCGGGAGGCTCGCCTGCGTGAGGCCTCCGATGCGGCCCTCGCCTCGGCGCTGCCTGTGGTCTACCCACGGGATGAGCGCCTCGACTCTGGCTCCACCCCGTCCTCCATCCCTCCTCCTCGTCCTCCGCTCCTCCCCCATCGTTCCGCCATCTGTCGCGAAAGGCGCTGAGCGAGTCTCTGCCGCTCGTCCGCGCGCCGGAGGCCCTGCACTCTGCGGCGCATGGCAGCGCCGCGCAGGCAGGCCCCCCCCCGGACAAGGCCTGCCGGCTTCCTCGCTTGACCGTCCCGACTCGATCTTGGAGGCTCTGGCTCAGCGCGGTCTCAATTTTGTCGGGCGCTTTCGTTTACCCGTGGACGATTCGGCACGGGTCCTGGCCACCCCGCCCCCCTCCTCCCTTTCTCCCTTCCCCCATTCCCCTTCCTCCCCTCACCCCTCACCCCCCTCCTCCTCCTCCCCCTCCTCCCCCCAACACCCCCCTCCCCCCTCCTCCCCCTCCGCCCCTTCCCCCCCATCCTCCCTGCCTCCTTTCTACATTTACACATTATGAATACTACTCTCCTCTCTCTCCTGATGACGTCCGGACGATATCTGGCCCCCCTCCGCGAATTATTTTTTACACACAAGATTCCTGTGAACTGGATTTCCGCTTATTTTTTAAATAGTGTTGCTGCCGCTGCTGAAGCGCTGGCCTCATTTTCGGGCTTCCGCTCGTTCCGAATCGTGCTCCCGCTCCAGCGCTGCCCTCATTTCCGCGCTTCCGCTCATTCCGAATCGTGCTCCCGCTGCAGCGCTGGTCTCATTTCCGCGCTTCCGCTCGTTCCGAATCGTGCTCCCGCTGCAGCGCTGGCGTCATTATTTCCAGTGCCATGCCACGGCATGGTTTTCGGTCGTTCCAAACAGGCCCCAAAACATAAAAAAATGCCTCCCGAAAAAAACATCGGAAAGGGATTCCACATTCGGTGCCGATTCGTTGATTTGTTTGGCTGCAGAAGCCCTCCCCCCACTTTGGGGCGTCGCCACGCCATGCTATGTCATGCTACGCGTTGATCTTCAACACCATGCTATGTCATATAATGCTATGCCATGCTACGACATCCGATTGTGCGAACCGGCGGATGGAGAAGAGATCTACGCCATGGTAAGGGATGGGAGGGAAGGGTAGGACGTCAGACATGACGCGCGCGCGTCTACCTGGCCCCTCCCCCCTCCCTTGACCATCCTCCCCGCCAGCCTGCCTCCGCAAGCACGGCGCACGCGCGCGGGCGCGGGGCGGTTCGCCGGCAGCAGGAGCAGCCAAGTGAGGGCGATGAGGCTGAACCTGGGGGATGGGAGGAGGGTAGAGGAAAGAAAACTATGCACATGCACCGATTCTGGCCAGGCCCACCCTGAGCCCAAGATCGGTGCATACGCCCTCCTGCCTTGGCCACGAAGGCATATGCACCGATCCTGGGGGCAAGGATGGGCCTGGCCAGGACCGGTGCATGTGCATAGTTCTCTTCGCCCGAGAGGGGGGGGGGGGCGCGGGGAAGGCTCAGGCTCAGGAGCAGAGCTCCGAATTATCTCTTGCCTTGGATAGCTTCGGACTGACATTGAGTTCGGAGCGTAAAGCCCGACAGGAGGGCCAAGTGAGGGCGATGAGGCTGAACCTGGGGGATGGGAGGAGGGGGGGGGGGCGCGGGGAAGGACCAGGCTCAGGAGCAGAGCTCCGAATTATCTCTTGTCTTGGATAGCTTCGGGCTGACATTGAGCTCGGAGCGTAACGCCCAACAGGAGGGTTCAGGCTCGGGCCGGGGGCGCCTCCGAGGCTACGCCGGAAGCTGGCGTCACCCGTCCCGAACGCCGCCTCAGGAACGCATTGCCCAAAGCGGGGCCCAGCAGGGAACCGCAAGGAAAAACGCGGGCGGGGGCGCCGGGCGCGGGAAAGAGAGGGGAAGCACCAACTGCAGACACCTCAACTTTCGACGGCCCACGCGGATTTTTGGGATCGACTCTGGACCCCCCCCCCCCCTTGGCGCGCGGAGCGCGACAAGGGCGGCGCACGGGGCCAATCACAAACCCACTCTTCTTCACGGGTGTCAACACAGACCCACGATTCCTCACGCAGACACCTCACTCAGACTCACTCAGGCTCAGCCTCACTCGCACTCACTCAAAACCACTCAGGGACCTCGGACGCCCTCTCAGTCATACACATTCGGACTCTCTCACTCCGACACACTTTTCCACACTCAGACTCCGGCAGATTTTTCGGGTGGTCCAATGCTCACCGCGATATATCAGGCGCGTCGATTGGGCATCCCAAGGGGGAGCTGCCAGGGGTGGGGACACTCCAGGGCTGGCGCTCTGATTGGGGTCTGTATCTGGCAATTTATTGGGTATGTCTCTGGCAGTACCACGATCTAGCAGGCGGCGTTGCACTCGGGCACCCCAAGGGGGAGCCGCCAGGGTTGGGGACATTCCAGGAACCGCGCTCTGATGATGGTTTGTCTCAAGAGATTTGTTTGTTTCTGTCCCCCCAAGTTGTCTCTTTGGTGCTTCATTGCCCACCACGCAATAGCAGGCGTGGCACTTGGTTAACCTAGTGGGGGGCCGCGAGGGGTGGGGACGCTCCACGAGTCGCGCCTCGATTCGGGGGATGTTCGAAGCGGTTTGCCTGTTTCTGCCCCCCCTAACGTCCCTCTTTGGCGGTCCAGT
Organism: Prorocentrum cordatum; assembly: GCA_963575745.1. Lineage (NCBI taxonomy): Eukaryota > Dinophyceae > Prorocentrales > Prorocentraceae > Prorocentrum > Prorocentrum cordatum. The sequence continues at coordinate 427,989 of CAUYUJ010007646.1, forward strand.
GTTCGCCGCGATATAGCAGGCGTGGCACTTTGGCACCCCACGGAGGAGCTGCCAGGGGCGGGGACACTCCAGGAGTCGTGCCCAGATTGTGGGGATGTTTCCGGCGGTTTGCTTGTTTCTGCCCACCCAGATTTGTCTCTTTTGGTGGTCCAATGCTCACTGCGGTATTGCAGGCGGGGCCTTTGGACACTTCAAGGGGGAACAGCCATAGGTGGGGACACCGAAGGATTCGCGCCCAGATTGTGGGGGTGTCTCAAGCGGTTTGCCTTCTGCCTCCCAAACTATCTGTTGTGGTCCAGTGCTCGCCGCCATATAGCAGGCGTGGTATTCTGGCAACTGGCGGAGCCTGGATACTTCTGGATTCGCGACCTGATTGTGGGGATGTCGCAAGCGGTTTGCCTATGTCTGCCTGGCAGACTTCTCTTTGGACTTGCGTGCCCCTCACTCATTCACCCACTCGCTCACTCGCCCACTCACTCACTCACTCACTCACTCGCTCAATCACTCACTTCCTGCCTACTTTTTCCCTGCCCAGACGCACTCACTCGCACTCGGGCTCACTCACCAGCGCTTTTTTTTTCCACTCAAACTCGCTCGTGACATTCAAAATCGATCATACTCAAGACCGCAATTTGACTCATTCGTACTCGCTCGATCATACTCAGACTCGGTCGAACGCCGGCTCGCTCGCACCCAAGCTCACATTCAGACCCCCTCGCGCTCAGACTCACTCACGCCGTAAGATTCACCCACACTCAGACCACCTCGCACCCAAGCGCACGTATACTCACATCTGTTTTTGCCAAATGCAAAATCAAACGCGCCTTCACTCAGTCTCACCCGCGCTCAGAACCACTCGCGCTTAGACTCGCTCGCATCCAAGCCCCCGCATACAAAAACCCACTCGCTCTCAAACTAATTATATCAAGATTCGCCCACATTCATGCTCAATCGTGCCCGGATCCGCTCACACTCCGAATCGTTCATGCTCATATCACCCACGCTCTGGTTCCAAAGCTCACACACCAATGGCTACCGGGAGATGGCCATCGTGGCACTTGGGCGCTCCACGTGTTAGCAGGCGCCGCGACTAGCACGCCAGAGAGCGGGCGTAGCAACGCCGTGCGCGCTTGCCTGGGTTGCCGCAGGGAGAACGGCAAGAGGAAGTCCCCTTCGCTCTTCCACTTCTTGTGTGTTCCTTCTTCTCTCCTGGAAAAACGTCCAGAGGAGGAGGACGTCACGTAAGTCGTCGCTGTCGTCGTCGTCGTCGTCGTTGCCGCGCCTGACGTCTACGCGGACTCGCTGTCAACCCAAACTCTCCTAGACAGAGTTCCTCAGCGACATGTGACAGGTGTACGAGATGCACATGTGCGGGTATCCGCGTGGAGGATCGACGAACGACTGCGATCCCCAAGTGCAAGCCTGCGCGCATCCCACGCATTTCATCGAATGGGGAAATTCCCGACTTTGGCGGGAGCCCGCGAGAAAGGCGACCCCAACCTACCCAACCCTTCCCGCGGGGCCGTCTGGTGGGCATGAATGTCTCAGGTTCCTGGCACTGGTGACCAGTATGGCCAGGGGAGGGGCGAGGGAGCGGAATGGGAAAGCCCAAGAGGGGGGTCACCACGACTCTTCCCTCTTCTCTGCGGCATGGCGTCGTGGCGTGCGCGTTGGCCCCAGACGCGTTGTGCGGCACGAGCCCCCGTGCTCCGTGATGTGGGCGCGCCCAGAATTCGCAGCGTGTCAGCACGCCGGCTCGGACGCTGGACCTTGGCCACTTTTCTCCCTCACGTTCGTGCTCCTCAATCTCTTCCCATTCCCATCTGCCCACCTCCACTCTCCACCCATAGCATCTACAATAAGGCGCGTGGATGGATGCCTCCGGTCACCCCATCCGCCAATTCCTTCAAACTTTTTGCGTACGTCAGAGCTCCCGCGCTGCTGCCCCAACTTTTTTGGGGGGGACCGGTGGAAACTCGTTCCCCCAGACCTTTTTCATACTCGGCCATGGTAGAAGCGCCCCCCGTCCCCAGCAGGCCGCCGTATGCCAAGCGAGCGGCGAGGTTGTGGACCCCTCTGATGGCGCCGGGCGCCACTCGGCCCGCGGCGGCACGCCTCAAGATGAGCCTCTTCTTGTCCCCGGAGCTGTCCTGGCATGGCGGCAGCTCCCGCTGCTTGCCCGAGCGAAGAGGCGGAATGCGAGGCAAGTGGAGGCCGAGGGGGTAAGGTCAGGGGAACGGGCAGGAAGGTGTGCGGCAGGAACCCCCAAGTTCCCTTCCGTCGTGTAGGGCTGGTGGAGCCCGCCCGCATATCCCCCCCCAGGCCGTCCCTGCACGTGCGCCTTCCCCTCCCTCTCTGTCGTCGCGCCCTCCCCGTAGCGTCTGGCCAAACAAAGACACCGTGTGCAAACGCGTCCGGGCGCGCTGCCTACAGCAGACCGCAGAGTCCTAGGAGTCAGAGTGTGTCCTTGATATCTATAGGTTTCCTTCCTCCTTCTCCTTTCCTCGTCCTCCATTATGGTCTCGTCGTGCCGCAACTTGAACAGAACGATGGTAGTAAACAGACATATCTTTGATCAAGCGGAATGCTAAATATAAACAAGCGTGTCCTGCACCACCGCTATGCGGCTATAAGCTAGAACCACACGCCGGCAGCTGCACAGTAGCGTGGGGGCTCATTTTGACCCTCCCCTCGACCTCGTACTTCAGGTGGGGTCGGCTGCGTGCGACTTTACAACATTTCCTGAATGCAGATGGCTAAAGCGAGTGGGCGGTTCTCGAATCGATACATATATATATATATATATATACACACAAGACAATCCCAAGAGCGCACAAGAACGCCCCAAAAGCGCTCCATGAGGGCCTCAAGACACAAATTTAACCTCCCTGGGGGGACCTGAATTCCCCCCCCCCCCCTCTTCAAGAGTCATGGGGGCCAAGATGGCCCTAAGAAGCCTCCCGCCCGCCCCCCACCGAAGCCCAAGAGGGCCGGGCCCCAAGAAGGCCCCAAACGAGCCACAAACGGGCTTCAATAATGCTCCGAGAGGCACCGCGAGGACCCCAAGAGAACCCCACGATGACTCCAAAGACCTCAGAAGAAACGCTTAGCGGGCGGTTGTCACACTGCAGTCTTATACGCCGACCTGATCAATGCAACTCGTCTGGCGATGTTCTTCTGGATGGGCTGGTGGGGATATATATATATATATATATATATATTGTTTAAAAATTTTAAATAATAGTTTTATAAAAAACCGCCGCAGGCGGAAGCGCCAGCGGCGAACAGTCACGGACGGGCTGCGGCCGCGACTAAATTCCCGAGCGCGCGCGGGGCCGCGGATCAGGCGGCAAGCAGCGGCGACCCAGGGCGTCTGAGAGGCCAGCGGTCGTGCAATCCCAGGGAGTCTGAAAGGTCAGTCACCTGAGACGGTCGTGCAAGCTGCAACCCAGGGAGTCTGAAAGGTCAGCCCTCGGGCGAGCCAGGCGCAGCCAAAATGGCGCGCAGTACGTCCCAGGCCGCGATCGAGTAGAGACGACCGCGTGGTAGGGAACGGTCCCCGTGCGAGAAAGTCAATCCAGGGAGCCTGACGGGTATGGGCAGACAATAACTGGTGACGTCGTCCAGCAGAAGAAAGGTTCTGACAGCGCCAGCGAACCGTCGCAGCATCAGAGAACGCATCCACGCAATGGGGAAGCCTAAGCCAGAGCAGTCAAAGGAGACCCAACCACTGCTGAGCGATGCGCCTGCGTACAGAGGACCAGCGGACTAGTCAGGACGCAGCAGGGTGCACGGGTAGCCACACAGCGAGAGGCTGGTGGGGATACACGAAGCGTCAAGGATTTGCCTGAGCGCGGATGGTTAAGGCGAGTGGGCAACAGTCGAATCAAGATATACACAAGATCGGCGAAACAAATGGCTGATATGCACAAAGCGCAGCGCGCGATTGACAAGGACCAACGTAAGCACTATGCATGGCGTATGTGACAGAGCGGTACAGCGAATAATCAGAAATATGTCGGGATCTCCATTCTTTGTTATTTGCCACGCCAGCTCTGTCAAATACATTCGCTTGAAAAGACTTGGGCTTATCTGCGATCAACCTTAGAGAGAGAAGAGGTAGGAACATGTTCGAAGGCTAGCTGTCACTCTTGGCCTCCTTGTCCTGATGGGGGTCGACCTCGGTCTCTTGCCCTTTCCTTCGCCCTTGCCTGCGTCGGTGCGCGCGCAAACTCCTTATCGCGGCTACGCTTCCGGGCGAAAGCGCGTCTCCGTGCGTCAGGCTCCACGAAACGGTCATCGTCATAGGCCTCATGCTCCTCATCGCTGTCGTACCAAGCACCGACGGCATTATCGCGGTGAGTCCAGGGATTCTTGCTGGCGAACTGATCGTTGATCCCGTTGCACCTGCCCAGTGGTTCGCAGTAGGCAAAAGTGGGATCTCTAATGAGGGGGGCAGCCCGCCTCAAGTTACGATCTTCCAGCTTCTGCTCGCGCGCCGTTCTCAAGCGAGGGTTGGCTGCCCAAGAATGGTTAAAAGGCCCACGGGTTATCGCCACACAGAGGGCTCTGAGCCCGCCGAACGATTTTCTCTCTCAGGCGAACGCCACGGTTAAAGAAATGCCAGTGACCCCAATCATCACCCTTCCGGTTGTGCATCTGCCTGAAATGCCCTCCCTGCACATGGTCATGGACAGCCTTGCGCGGTGCCAGGTTAGCTCAGGTGCGTCCACCAGCTCGGTCTCGCATGCGTGAAGTTTCCTGACGGTGGCGCCGAAATTATTCTAGAACACATCCAGGTCATCGCCAACGTCAATGAACTCTCGCGCCAGCTCGTGGGTTAGAAACCGAACCGCAACCGCGCCCGTTGGAACACCTCCATGGTCGTCATGGATTGTAAGATGAAACGAAACATTGCGATGGCCAGCGTGGCGGCGCTTCCCAGTCGAACTACTCCGACGGTAGGACCCCACATGATAATCCGTTTCAATTGCCTGGGGATCTCCTCCTGCCCCCTCCCTTCTTCCATCTACTGCTGCCCACTCCTGCCTCCTCCTTCTCCTCCTGCCTGCTCCTCCTCCTGCCTCAACCCATGCCTCCTCCTCGTGCCTCCTCCACCAACTCCTCCTCTTCCTCCTCCTCCTCCTCCTCCTCCTCCTCCTTTTCCTCCTCCTCGTTTGCACTCTCTCTCTCTCTCTCTCCTCCTCCTCTCTCCTCCTCATCCTCCTCCCCTCCTCCTCCTCCTCCTCCTCCTCCTCCTCCTCCTCCTCCTCCTCCTCCTCCTCCTCCTCCCTCCTCCTCCTCCTCCTCCTCCTCCTCCTCCTCCTCCTCCTCCTCCTCCTCCCCCTCCTCCTGTCCCCTCCTCCTCCTCCTCCTCCCCTCTCCCTCCTCCTCCAGCTCTCCCTCCTCCTCCAGCTCTCCCTCCTCCTCCTCCTCCTCCTCCTCCTCCTCGTCTCCATCTTACTCCCCCTCCTCCTCCTCCTCCTCTTCTTGCTTCCTCCTTTGGCCTCCCGCCTCCTTCTGGGGCCTCCTGGGGCCTCCTGGGGCTTTCTGGGCCTCCCGGGACCTCCTGGGGCCTCCTAGGGCTTTCCTCCTCCTCCTCCTCCTCCTCCTCCTCCTCCTCATCGTCCTGTTCCCCTCTGCCTCCTCCTCCTCTTCGTCCTTCTCTTTCTAGTCCTGCATCCTCCTCCTCCTTCCTTCCTCCTCCTCTTCCTCGTGCGGGACACGACCTAGGAGGAAACGCGCGACGTGCGTCCCAGCGGCTATGCGCCGGAAGACGACCCAAAAGAAACGCGCGCCGGAGGACGACCCAGAGAAAACACGTGAGGTGTGGGCCCCATAGGGAGGGGGCTCTCGCCTGAGACTGCTTTGCAGTTCACTCACAGACGAGGCTCCCGCCTTGTGCTTCTTTCATACTCAAATGTCAGGAGCCTAAAAATGATGATAGTTACAGGAGGCCGATGACCCGCCTCGGATTCGAACGTGAAGTGCGAGCTCAATAGGGAGGGGGCTCTCGCCTGAGACTTCCTCGCAATTCACTCACACACGAGGCCCCCGCCGGATACTTCCTTCATATTCAGGCCTCACGAGCCCCAAAGTGACGACGGTTACAAAGAGTCCGATGACCCGCCTCGGAATAGAACCAAAAGCTGCGGGCCCCATAGGGAAGGGCGCGAGGGGGCTCCCGCCTGAGACTTTCTCGCACATAGCTCACAGACGAGGCTCCCGCCTAATACTTCCCCCAGATTCATGCCTCAAAAACCCAAAAGTGACGACAGTTGCAGGAGGCCGATGACCCGCTCGGATTACTCACATGAGTTGCGAGACCCATAGGGAAGGGGGCTACCGCCGCAGACTTCCTCGCAATTCACTCACAGACGAGGCTCCCGCCTGATACTTCATGCAGGCCGCAGGGGCTCAAAAGTGACGACAATTGCAGGAGGCCGATGGCCCGCTCAGATTACTCACGTGAGCTGCGGGCCTCATAGGGAAGGGGGCTCTCGCCTGAGATTTCCTGGCAATTCACTCACAGGCGATGCTCCCACCTGATGCGTCCTCAAAATGAATGTGTGCGCGTGTGGGCGATGATGATGTGAGTGATGATGACGATGTAAACGATGATGCTGATGCTAGTGGTGTGAATGGTGGTGATGATGGTGCCGATGGGAGTGGTGATGATGAGGGTGGTGGTGATGATGGTGTGAGTGATTGAGTGAATGATGATGACATTGATTGATTTAGTGACTGATGATGAAGATGTTGATGGTGTTCTGCTGGTGACGGTGTGTGAGTCATTGAGATAGTGAGTGCGCGAAGGGAGAAGAGCTCATGAGGTCTGTATCGACTCATCGAGTGAGTGAATGAATGCGATGGTGATGATTGTGATGATGGTGTGTGTGAGCCAGTGGGTGGTAGGTGGTGAGTGAGTGTGTGAGTAAAGGAGTGATGATGCCGAGTGAATGTGAGTGTGTGGGCGAGTGAGTGAGTGTGTAAGTGATGATGATGATGTGGTGGAGTGAGTGAGTGAGTGTGTATGTGGTGAGAGAGTGAGTGAGTGAGAAGACAGGGGGTGTTCCTGTTCATGTGTTCCTGCGCGGGGTGTCCAGAGCAAACAAGAGCCCCACTTTGGATGTGGGGAAACATTCCGACCCAAGTCGTGGCTCCTGGAGCTCGAGCATGTTGTGTGGATGTAGACCTGGGTTGTGTCACCCATGTCCCCGTCGTGCCTCGGACGCGGGATCTGGTTGGGCGCCCTAGGGCCAAGGCAACCATCGCGGTTATCGGGGGGGCACGCTTGAATGGCCATCGCCAGCCGTGCCCAATTATCGTGCTCGTCCCTGGGGTGATCCGCCGGCGCGTTGCGCCACTTCGGTGGGCCTTCGAGGTGAGATTGGGGCCGCGTGAAGTACGCTCTGCCGCGTTGCTTCTCGAATGGACCCCAGTGATTGGCGATGTCTTCGCTGGCGGCGATATTGCCCAGAGGGCCTTCCAGGTTGCGTGCTTCGTCAATGGCCCAGCCCTTGATGCGGTCGCCCCGCCGCCTCCCGATCGACGCAGTTGTCGTCGAAGCTCCCCTCGGCGGCCGTCGACGATTGAAATCGTGTCTAGGGTGGTCGGGCGGTGGGGCCAAGGGCCAAGTCGCCCCGCATCTCTGCGACGTGCCGGCGGGGCTTCGCCGGGAAGTCAGGGCCCGCTATCTCGCGAGCGTGCAAACGAGCCTCTCGGCCCTCTGCGCCCCCGAAGGCGGCGAATCCGACTCCGACGCGCCTGTGGGCGCGCCCTCCTCGGTTGTTCCTTCGTCTTTGCCTCTGCCTTTGGCAGCGTCGCCCTCGCGCTCGGGCGTCCTGTCCGACGTTTCCGCCGGCGGGCGCGGCTCCTTCTCCTCCATTGCGGGAGACTCGCTGCGACCGATTTCTGCCTGACGGGGCCCTCGGCTCTCTTCGGCGCATCCGCGCCCAGAGGGTTGGCGGGGCTGGGCGCGCTCGGAGCGCCCGGTGGGCGCGGCGCCGCTGCCGCGAATGGCGACGCGCCACTTGGAGCCTTCGCTCGAGCTCCCACTGGGTTGCCCCCCTGATCGCCGGCAGCGCGCGTCGTGGCTGCGAGGGGCGGGGGCAATTCTTCTGGGGCCTGGTCGAGTTGAGCGCGCGGGCCTTGTTCGCTGCTCAACATTGCACTCTCCTCGTTGGCCTTTTCGACGCCTTGGTTGCTGATGTTGGCCAACTCGCGCCTTATGGCGGTCCTCTCAACGCGTCGCGTCGCCGTGCCCCTGGAGGGCTCGTCGCCTATGCCAGTTGCCTCGTCGTTAGCGTTCTTTGGATCGCGGTTGTGCTCGAGCCACTCCCGGCTGCGGCCCATCACCTCGGTCCAGGCGTTCTGGGGCGAGTCAAATTTCCTCTGGGGATCACCGAACTCATGCCCAGCGGCATCTGTCACGCTGCGTATCAACTGGGATACGCTAGCGTTCGTCATTTCCTGAGCCACATCGATACGATTGTATGATACGATGGCGTCGTGCAATTTGTTGCTGAACCGCACGTAGTACCTCTTTTATCTTCGCTGTCGGTGATGCCGTCTTTGGTGATGGGCCCCGGATTTGCTATGTCGATCTCCTCGCCATTGGTGGTCACCTGCGTGGTCGGCTTGGGCTTGTCCGTTTAGCACTCTGTTGCGGAGGCCACCGAATGCCTCCTTCCCTCGAGATATTGTTCTGCTCCTCGTGCGTGTCCTCGTCCCCTCGCTGCTCGCAGATGTTGCGCATGCATCCGCTAAGTTATCGTTGGTAACCAGCTTGGCACTTTGAAGCATTCACTCCTTGCGTTACCCTACAACCATAGCTGACACACTTCAATCTGCTTTATTGTGCCTCGCCCTCGCCCGCAAGCCATGGCACTCGCGGATGTGGCGTCGCTCGAGTTCGATGTCGGAGGTTACCCCGAAGTCCCCTAATTCCGACTGTGGTCCTCGTGCAGCTGATGCATCTTCTGCCGCGCCGAATTTCCTGCCCCCCGTGATGAGAATGCAAGTGTCGACTGGGTCGTGCTCCGCGACTGTCATGTGGTTGCGCCGCGTTACTATCCATCAACTCGTGGACTTCCACGTTTTCGCACATCCTGGGTAGTCGGTTGCAGTCCGCGCGGTGAGGTGTGAAGATGCTGGCTGATACTTATACGTGCATCTAGTCCCGTCGCGACTCCCCACACACTACCGAGTGTCACTAGCGCTCGCCAAGATCCCACCGCAGGTGCTGGGGCGCGCCTCGCAAACTCTCTCCTAAAGGATTGCATGTCAGACCTACCTGGGTAAATAATTGTCCCGGGCCACTTGTGCCTGCTATTTTTTTCGTGGTCCGCTTCGCTTCGTGCTTCCTCGTTTTGTTCATCCTGGGGTATTTTATCTCCTGGCACTTCGCGCCTCGACTTACTCCAATCTAACCCAAACTCTCTCAAAACTGTCCTTGCATGCATCGCTCCCCCCTTGTCCCACTCCACGAAATTGGATAGAGATCCTGAATGACTCGCCATCCTCCTTCCCAGGCTTCCGCCCTCCTCTCGCCTATGCCTCGCGCTCCTCCGTGACGCTATATTTCGGACCATTCGACGCCAATGTCGCTTACTGAAAGGAGGAAATCATGCCCGTGCACGTCTGGCCAGCGACTCCCGTGTTCATGCTCAATGCACAGGGTGGCGTACGTCCTGATGTAAACCCGGCCGGCTCGCTTGCAGGTATCCATGAAACGCGCCTCCCAATTGCTTGCTGCGTCGCGAGTGCCATGGCTTTATATGGGCAGCGTACCACGCATGTCCAGCGCGTGGTTTTCTGCTGGCAACTTCGCGCGGATGTCATCGTTAAGCGGGCGCGCAGAGGCAGTCGCGTTAAATGTAAATATACATAGATGAAGACATTGACGATCGTTTAGGTCCGCGCTCTCTGTCTTCTCCCCCGCGCCGCGTCCCTTCCGCGCCGGCAATGGAGAAGCGACGTTTCTGCGCTTCCAAGCGCGATGCTTTTGCGCGCATGTTTTCCAAAGAGTTGCTTTGTACCTGTTGCGTCACTCGTCTCGATCTGTCTTCAAGGCAAGAGTCGCCCCTCTTGTTGATGTCGACCCATCCTGTCTCAATCCGCCTTCCCGGTTACATTCTGGCACTCACCCTCGTCGCCGTTGACGTATACCTGGTGCTGATGGAGTTGGTCCGCCCCCCCCCTGTCTGGCTTTGGTGGGTACTTCTGGCATTGGCTCGCTCCAGGTAGCATTGCCCTCGGTGAACGCGCGCATCCCTCACCGTTGTGGAGCGCGCGTATCCTTGGTCGGCCCGTGGCAGTGGCTTGAGCTGTGGCCCAGCACTTCTCACGCGTGGCCAGCGCTTTCATCCATCCTTGGGGGTCGCGGCATGCGCATTTCAAGTGGTGGCTGTGCTTGCCCAGGCTTGCAGTGCGCGAGCTGAAATGTGGTATATCTCGCCGCCTCTCTGAACTCGCGCATCCTTCCACGTCCGGTCATGTGGCTCGCTTTCCGCTTTCGATTGCTTCTCACGTGTTTCGGTCACGGAAAACCCTTCTAATGCAAGGGTCCCATCTGGCCCCCCTGGCCCGGGCAGCATTCATTGGGTGTTTGTTTGTTTTCCTTCATTTCTGCGCTGCGTGACTATTTGCTCTCCTCGTTCTGGGGGGTGCCGATGTAATCCTTAAGTTCCGCATGTCGCATTCGGCGAGATTGACGCTTCCCATAGCATCTCCATCAAATCCGCGTCCGATTCGGTCGTCTCGTCCTCTGCCTAACAAGTGTTTTCTATATTGCTCGGCGCAACTGGTCAGGGTGCATCTCCGATCTCTCGGCAATTCCATCTCGCGTGTGTGCCGGGTGCGGGCGATTCCCTTTCTCAGCTCCAATCCTGTGAACGGCGCGCTAGTCATGCATCTTGCGGGTTTTGACCTCCACATTCTTCTCCATGGTGCTTGGGCGTCGTGCCGTAGATGCGCCTCTGACCTGGGGTGACTTGCCATTTGAAGGACCGGCGACGTCCACTAACATTAGGCTGATTTGGGGAGCTCGCAAAGGGAAAATGCAGCCCGATGCGTCTTTGTATCCCTCGTCGATCCACTGCAAACTTCAGATGCTACTGCAGCGTTTGATTGATTCCCTGGTTTTCTCTGCGCCCATGCTCTTTGATTGACTTTCAACGCTCGACTGAACATCGCGCAAATTGGGCCGGCTACAAGCGGCGCGGCCGCTTTTCTCATCACAATATGTTTCGGTTTTTGTCTCGTCTCGAGCATGTTGTAGTCCTTCGGATGTCCGTGCGCGTCGCGAGCGGCGAGATCCATGGCCGACCCCGGCGTTGGCCGCATCTTATCTGTCATGCCTCCTGCGCGTGCTGGTGAGTAGTCAGTTGCGCTTACGCAGTGGCTTGATTCTTACTATATAGCTAGACATGCTTAGTTCCCCGTTCACATCTTTAGGCGTTTGCATGTCTTGTCTGTTGGCGGTCAATTTCGCCGTGATCTCCCCCGTGCTTACGTCCGTGAGGCCGTGCTTGTTTTTCCCCCCTTGTTTTGTCTTCCTGATCACCCAGTCGATTGATTTCTGCCTCTTGCTGTTCTTCTTCGGACGCGCGTCAGCTGCTCTCTTCGCCCTCGTACTGCGGTCGCCCTCGTGGCTGCTATTCCGAATTCCGCCCGCGTATTATCTGCGCCGTCGAGTGGGCTGTTGTTGTTGAATCTCCATGCGTCACTGGTCTGGATGATCCTCCCAGTCTGCTGATCGATGCAATGGGTGGCCCTTGTGTCTGGGGCGCGTTCTCCCAACTTATATGCAATATGCCAATGTGCCATTTCAGGCCTGGCGCGGCCCGGGCGTCGACATCTCGTTGCGCGGGCGCCGGGTGACCGTCGTTGAGATATTTGTTTTCTCTCGCCCAATGGTCGGACTCCTCAATCGTTGCCCCGCTCGTCGTTCCTACTCATTTTCGGACCCGGGCCGCTGCCTCCATGCTAATGCCTTTTTGTGTTTTTTGGCAGTCGCGTTGAGCCTGACCTGGGCAGAAGCGAGTCTCGTTTGCGCTCGGTGGTCTTCCCGCGCTTCTCATGCCCAGTCTATGGCCCGCGATCTGCATTCAGCGCTGGGTCGCCCATGACAATCATCGCCTCGCGTGACGGCCCTGCGTCCGCAACGTCCAAGGGTGGCCCTAATCTGATGGACTTGCCTCGTTCTGCAACTCTTCCCCTGGCCAGGTGCGGTTGTCAATTCCCGCTGGAGCCGATGGCATGGCTGCGGCCGCTTCAGATTTCGCCCCATTGCTCAGGGCGCTGGGGCCCGGCTGCCGCGGCAGCCCCGTCGTTGAGTGCATGCCATCAAGTTGCCTTTCTCTTCGCTTCTTTTGCGTCGGTGCTCCGATGATCTGAATGCCCCGCTTTTGCGCGAACTGACAAGGACGCCCCCGCTTCCCACGTGGGCCCCCATATGCATCCGCCCTTGGTGCCAGCGTCGAGGTGCGCGGCGCATTCGCCGAATTCAAGTAGCGCCTTTCGGAATCGGCGCCCTCGGCATCTCCGGCGCGCGGCCCCCCCGTCCTTGCCCGCGGCGAACTTGTCAGTCATTGGCGAGGCGTGTGGCGGCATCCATGGCATTTGATTACGATTATCAGTCGGCCCCGCTTGGAGCTGAAATCGTAGTTTTCGCAAGTGTTCCTGCTCGTCCCTGGATTGTTCTGACCGCCCGCTCCGCGAGCCCATTGGCTGCGAAGTCTCCAACTGGACTCGCTGTCATCCTATTGACATGGCTGACGTTGACCGGGCGGCCTCATTCAGGGCGGTCATGGATGCTTTTTCTCCGCCGCTATGAAATGTTACTTCCATGGGCCTGGCGATGGATGTATGTATGTATTCCATCGCTGTCGTCGGATGGACATTTGCGCCAATTTGTAGAGGGCGGGAAATCATCCCCCCCCCCCCCCCCCCCCCCCCTCGTAATAATCACCCCGACAAGCGAAGCCGCCTAGTAAAAGCACTCATGGGAGGACTCGAACAGGGCAGGGCTGTCTGGCAAACGCCCAGGGCCGCTTAAGCAAACGCGAATTGTCGGGCCAAGGTGGTTTTCCCTCCCTTGATCTGCGATTCAGTCTCGACCCCGCGCTAGCCCAGTCTTTCGGCTGCGCGTGACTTGCGTGGCATTCCCCGATTCCGCTACTTCGCTTCGACCCTGCATTTTTGCCGCGCGCGCTCGCCTTTGAGCCGCCCGTGATCGGCGAGGGTCGCGGGTGCCTCGGCAGCGTCGATTCCGCACCTGACGTTGCTCTCCTCGTAGCCTTCCCTCGCGCGCAGTAATGAGGCCAGTTTCTATGCGGTGGGTGGCTGATGCTGCGTGCCTTTGCATTTCCTTCGCTCGGGCGCTGGTCACGCGTTGTCATCTTCGCAGCTGAGGCTTCTGCACTGTCGAACGCGTCTTGCACTGCGCTCATTTCGCAATCGGCCAGTTCGGCGCCCCCCCCGCTGATCGCCGCCGATGTCGCTCGAAACACCGATCTGGGCCTTTTGTCGAGCGGGGATTGAGGGGCCGAATGGAAAGGGCTCTCCCCGAAGAGTCCCCGCCGCGGAAAATCCTACAAACTGCTTTATCTGTTGATTGGCTGCGCGTGCTTCTCGGCTATGCCTTCGTGGACTGCCTGCTGGAGACCGCGTCCGACCCGTTCAGGGACACGCGCAGCGCGGGGCCTCATTCTTCGAGGACGCCAAGAGCTCATCTACACGAACTTCTGGGACCCTGAGCCTGGCCTGGAGCTTTCTGATCTTGAGCCTGCTTCCCTGCACAAGTGGGCTTACGATCCATTCAGCACCTTCATCCACGAGGGCATCTGAGGATGCCACCTGGGGTTGGATACATACTTTGTTCGTATCCATGTTCGAGAGTTGCTTGGTGGGAAGCAGCTCTCCTAATATCATGCTTGTGAGTGTGCTTGCGGTCTTCTGCATTGGGCTTCTAGGCAGTCGGCGAGCACGGCGGGGCTCAACCTCACAGGTGCCAACGCATCGTTATGCAGATTCTTCTCGGCTTCGCCGAGGCTACCTCCTGATGAGCGGGCGGCGCATCTTGGCTGCTCGATATGTGCGTGGTGGACGGTATCCTGACCTTCGTCGGCGATGGCGGCTCCGTCCACGTAAGCCTTTACTCCGTGGGCTTCTACCTCAGCGAGCCTCTGCAGGTCTCTTGTGTGGAGGCCTGGGCTCAGCTCCATTCCTGGTCTGGGATGGTGTGGCCATGTCTTCTGATCCAGTGGGGGATCTGATTCTATGGATGACAACTGTGCTTCAATATGCGTATTGTGCCTGTGTCTCGGCAGTGGCGCCTCCTGGGCCTCTGCAAGTTCTGTGTTGGGTGTTCGTTATCGTGGCGATCGTCGTGCTGATCTTCCTTGCCTGGCTTCGCTTGCGGGGCCGCTCGGTACTCACCCTGGGCCCTGGCCCACGGCTGGGGTCCATGATGCGTGGTGGAGGTGGGGACGGTGGTCAACGCTCTCGGGCCGCCAAGGCTAAGGAAAAGGAACTACTGTAGGGCCTGCAAGCCCTTTTGGAGAAGTTTGGTGCTCAGTCCTCGTCGTCGGCCTCGTCTCTTCCTACCTCGACTACGACCTCGACTGCACGGCCTTCTAAGGCCAAGCGCAAGCGCGCCCAGCGTGAGCGTAAGAAGGAGGATGGTCTTCGGGGTGCTCTTCAACGTACTGTTGAACGTGCCATTGCGCCGAAGGTGGACAAGCCCCCCATCACGGCCACGAAGTTATTGGATCAACTTCAACGCTTGGTTGCTGCAGCTGCTGTGGGGAAGCTGTCTGACTCGGCGAAGTCTTCCAGCGGGTCGCGCCCTGCGGGCGCGGCTCAAGGGAAGGCTAAAGCCAAGGTGAAGGCCTCTCCTGCAAAGAAAGCTCAAGCTACTGAATTGGGTGCTCAGGCGGACTATGCTGATGTCGTACGCAAGTCGAACGCCTTCACGCCCACGACACTGGTTTCTGACCACTGGCATGGCAAGCTCCTGGCGGATGCCGCCAATGAGTTGTTCACGATAAAGAAGAATCAGCACTTTGTAGTGGGTGTGGTCAGCCACTACCCTGGTGGGCTCTCGGGCTTCCAGCTCCGTCCTGAACAGGCAGCTCGATGGCTCTGTCCCGATTCGTGCGCCTGCGTTGGGCTCGAAGGCGGTCCCTCGTGTGACCCCCCTTTTTGTACGACAGTTTGGCGATGTCACACCCCACCTCAAGTGGGAGGCGCAAGCTGGGAAGGCCTTGCCTACGGCATAGGCTACCAAGGTATTACGTTTGGCTTGCTTCCAGGATTTGGTCACGCCCGCCACGTGGAAGAAGCACAGTTCCAACTTCAAGGGTGCAGCGATGGATTGGCTACGGTCTCTACACCTTCCTCAAGATGCGGTTGTTGATCTCTTCAGCCCTCGACGTTCAGAGGACGGAAAGATTATTTCCATCAGCGTTCGCATGTTAGCACAGCATGTTGCTGCCGTGGAGGCGGCAAGCGGCCTTGCTGGCATTCTCTGCCGCCTACTACCTCAAGATGGTGCTCCGCCTCCACCAGTAGGGCAAATCAAGTGGGTCAAGCGCCGTGATGGAGAAACTGGACCTGATCATCTTGCTCGCGCTCGCGGGCTGGCGGAGCAAGCTGCTCCCTGTCTGGGCTTGGCTTTCTCCAATGCCGCCTCGGTTGGCCTTCGGCAGCCTCAGGGCACGAATGCTACCTCATGGAAAGTATCTGGCTTACCGCCCTCAATCACGATACCTCAGTTCAGTGAATGGTTGAAGGAGAACGGTTGGCCCGAGATCGACTTGAATACTGTTCGACGGCGTGCAACCTCTCGGCAGGCCTCCTTTATCTTCCGTGGCTGCAGCCCTGGAAGTGCGAATGTTGCGGCTACGGTACGTGCTACTTGTGACGACCACGATTACCATGTGAATTTCGAGCCCTTCCGTCCCCCTCCAAAAGCGAAGAGTTTTCGGACTCTCCCGCAGTATCCACGGACAAGACCGCGACGATTGATGCCAGTGATCTTACTGCCACGGAAGTTTCGATCAGCGGGTGGGTCCTGATGCAGCTGCTGCCTCTTCTGAAGCTGGGGCAGGTGCAGCTCCTGCCGATGTGCGTGCGCAACGGGTGGAAGCCTTTGATGCTCTGGGCCTCAAGGTCATCAGCGTTCCGACTGATGGAGCTTGTGGTTTTCATACTCTGAGTTACTGGTTCAAACGGGCTCGGAAAAGTACCTTTGAACCTGGCGCTCTTCGCGCTCAACTGGTGGCTCATATGGAAAAGAAGTCTGCTGCCCTCGAGCCGCTCTGGGACCGCATGGACCCCACAGGTAAACTGCGCGCTTCTTGGACGGCCTACCTTGCCGCTTTTGGGAAGCCCGACGCGTGGATGGGAGAGCTTGATCTCCTTGCTGCCGCCGATAAGTGGGCTCTAAGGATGGTTGTCGTTCGCCCTGGCCAGCCTACTATTGTGATTGGAAGGCGGAAGGGACTGATTTGGATGTTATTCCGTGACAAACATTTTGAACCTCCTGAAGCTAACACTGATCCTGCTTGCTCTCTTGCTCGCAGACAGCATATTGATGAAGTTGATCCTTGCTTTCAATACTCTTTGGACTCTGGCAAGCATCCGCGCGATTGGTCCTTCAAGGGTGGTGGCTGTGCGACGAGCACTACAACTACTTGTACACTTCGTGCTGGCTCCAATGGTATGCCTTGGAAGGCGCGAGCCTTGCGGGGTGCGGCGGCGCCTTCTGCACGACCAGCTACCGCGCGAACCTTGAGGACGGCTTCCTGTGGTACTTCTACTGTGGCGACCCCGCCTTGCGTTGCCTTTGGCTCGGGTGGTATCCCTACTGCTACGTTGCGGGCGAGTTCGACGGCGATACGGTCCCCTCCTCTCGTGCCTTGCCCTCTCGTCTCCCGACGGCAGGCGCCAGGATTTGCGCGTCAATGTCTACGTGCTAACGCTGAAGCTGCCCGGCTTGCTCAGGGTAAACAGGCTGGTGTTACATCCACCTATACCAACAGCAAGGTACAGCGTGCACGTGCTTTATGTCCTCACAAGCAGCCTGCTGCTTATCAGTTGAGTGGCTGGAATCGTTCTTGCCTCCCTGCTATCAGCACGTCCCCTGAGGTACTTGTCAAGATCCATGCCACTTGCCGTGCCGAAAGGAATTGTCACTCCGTTTACCTTGCTCCTCGGCTACGGCGCGCAGGTTGTCTGACTACGACTTGCCCTCTGGTTTCCAGGTGTTGCAATTATTATGACTACTGTTCTGCGGCTTCCGATGCTCAGAAGGCAGCGGTGGGGAAGCTCCGACCTACGTCATGCGCGGCTCTTCCTCGGCAGGCTGCCCTCCATGTGCTTCACGATGAGGCTGAACGCCGTCCTGTGTGTCGTTGTGCTGCCGACGACCTGCGTCAGGCGACGAGACTGGCGGTGAGTCAGAAGTGATCGTCATGGTCTCGAATATGCTCACGGCTGTCACCTTTAACGTTGGCAGCTACACTTACAGACGCTCTGCAATTCTCGCCCTCCTAGGTGAACATCTTCCTCACTTTTTGTTTCTCCAAGAGTGTGCGCTACCCCGTGGGCAAGTACACATCTTACGTGCTGACCTCGCGACCCTGGGCTACTATGTTCTGGTGGCAAAGCGTGGTCTTTGTACTGTGGTGCGGCAGGGGCTTAATGTGGCCCCGATTGCGGCGACAGATGCTGATGCTGACTTTCGTGTCCAGCGACTTGCTATGCAATTGGGTACCCACCGCATTCTGATTCGTCACCGCCATGCGCATTCTGGCAGTGCTGCCGAGAGGCGTCGGCTCGACGGCTCCCTCGCGCTTGAATCACAACATACATTGACTTGGGATATTGGTGACTTTAACGAGAGGCCCTTCCTGGAAGAAGGGAGTGAACATGTTGCTGTCTTTCCTTCGTGTGCTACCTTCCGTGCTACTGCTTCCGCTGATTGGGTGACGACGATCGATGGCGCGGTGGTCTCATCCTTGCTGGCAGGTGCGGCGACTGCCGTCGCGCTGCCGCCCGTTGAAGGTGCTCAACATCGACCTGTCCTTGTATCCCTGGGACTTCGACCTGATTTGCATGAACCGCTCAGGTGGGTTATTGATGAGCCTGTGCCTATGGGCGAGTGGTCGGATGCCGCGATCACCCCCTTCGAACGGGCACTACCTTATGATATTGATATGGCGTGGCGGATCTGGCAGGATGCTGCTGGGGCTCCACACGCGCAGGTACGTCGGCAGCCTTCCCACGGAGGATGGCTGGCGGGCCCGCGCGCGGCAGAGCTGGACGGGCTGTGGAAAACATGTCGCAGGCAACTTTTTGATGATCGACGCGAAGCAGCAGAGTGTACCCTCGGCTATATTACTTCGTTGATCGACGACGCCAACTCTATGCGGTTGCGGTCTTGGCGTGAACGTATTTCGACTCGCAGTGGGGCAGCACGCTGGGTCAAGTCCAGAGTTGCTGCGCTACAAGAGGCTGTGTTGCCGTCTATTGGTGAGGCCACGTTTACCTCACGTGAGCTTGCACGGAGGCTGGGCGAATCTCTGGCTCGGCGGTGGAATGCAGGCGTGCATCAAGTGGTGCACCTCCCTGGTTGGACCGTTGACTTTGCACGACACGCTCTGAATAAGGATATTCTCCGTCCTCAGGTTCCTACTCCGCCTCGTGTCGTTCGGCCGCCTGTGGATCTTACGTTGCTGTGAGGATTTCCTGAACATGTGTCCCCTGATCCCTGGACTCCTGAGCATATAATGGAGTTCACGCCTGGAGGGGCGCCTGGCCTTGACGGTCATCGCTCGGAATGGCCCGATCAACTTCATCATCATTCGCTTGAGAGGTTGGCTATGCTACTTAATGAAGCTGATAAGGGGCGTTTGCCTCTCTTCTGGCGTCATGCGCGTGTTACGCTCATTCCTAAATGACCTGACTCACCGCCCAGTGATCGACGGCCTCTTACGGTCATGGCTATCACCTATCGGCTGTGGGCGAAAAGACATGCGGCGTCCCTGAATACGTGGCTGATGAAGTGGAAACCTGCTGGTCTCGCGGGAGCGATGCCCCACCACAGCTGCCCCGAGATCCTCTGGCACGCGCAGACCGAGCTCGCGAAAGCAAGGTTAGGGGCGTCGCCGCCATGCTATGTACTCTCCATGGATCTTGAGCAGTGCTTCGACAGACTGGACTTGCCAAACCTGGAGATGATATCGGCACACTTGGGCCTACCTGTATGTACTGCGGTTCTTCAGAACTGTCGCAACCCTACTCGGCTATTATTTGTAGATGATCAGCCCTCTGATGTCTGGCTGGCTGGCCCGAACCTCCTCGGAGTACCCCAAGGCTGTCCGCTGGCCTGTTTCTTCTGTAATCTGGGATCGACGTTATGGCATCTTCAGCTTCAAAGACGAGTCCCAGGTGCCCTACACTACTCTTATTTGGATGATCGGCTGATCCTTACAGACTCGTGGGCGGCGCTTAATGAGGTCCTGCTCGCTACCATGGACCTCGATTGTGCACTGGGCCCCGTACTCAACTTACCTAAGTGTGCGCGAGGGGCTGTGCAGCCTCGTGGACGGGGGCCTCTGCGATGCACTTTTCATGACTTGGTTCAGATTACTGCGAAGAAGTCGTTCAGCTATCTTGGGATCGTTTTGGTGTGTGGCTGCAGTACTACTGTATCGGTCGCCCCCCCGCCGTGTTGGCGCGTTCGTGGCTCGAGCGAGCATTGTTCAACGCCTCCCTGTGGTCCAACGTGGCGCTGCCGTTGCAGACGCTGTGGCTGCTCTTTGGGCTGAAGGAGGTTACGCTCTGACACAGGCACAACTTATGAAGCTGGGACGTTGTGCTGCCGTTTCCTTGATGGGTCGCGCTCGTGCTGGGACCGTCTCATGACACTCCCGTGCCCTCGCCCACGTGCTCGGCCCAGGGTTGCATCGTACTGACATGGCTTGCGTCTCCGTTTACACTGTTGTACGCCAGGTTTACCATATGCTGCTTGCGGGTATCGTATCATATGCGGACTGGGGCTTTATGCATCAACATCGGCTTGTCCTACGTGCCGGACCTGCGGTACAACTGGTCCGTGCCTGCCGCTACCTCGACATTGATTGGGTGTCGGCTACCAAGTTTACCTGCAATGGACGTGTATTTCGCTGTAGCCTGAGGCATGACCTACTCGCTCTGGCTCAACGCTCATCGGCTCGTACCCTTGCCCGCGCGGCCAAGGTAAAGAAGAACCTGCATGATCTTCGAGTCTTTCTACGGTTTGTGGTGACTCGGGGAGAGGCCTTACGTCGGCCTAAAGACTTTGCTGGTCTTGAATGCGGTCTTTGTGAGCATGCTGAAGCCCGCCTTCACCACCATAGCAGGACCCTTTGCTTTGGTGGGCCCGCCTTGCTGTCGGCAGGTCTCTGGACATCGCTGGCCATTTCACGCATCCCTTTCAGTGGCTCTGATGGTTTCTGCCCACGGTGCGTCACGCAAGTCGAGGCGACCATGCGCAAATTGTGGGGGTGCCCCCACAATGCCGCTGAACGGGTTCTTCTTGATGATGCCGTTCCTGGTAACCAGTTCCCGCTGCACTTACCTGCATGTCTTGCCCGCTCTGGGCTCGTTCCTGAGCACCTACCTGGCAATATCTCACGTGCTGATGCTATTGCTGTTTCACAATACCTTCTTCGTGTGAATGCAATCGCCACGCAGGCTTTGGCTGACCGTCGCTTGGGACGCCCAGTTTCCTTGACCCTGGACGTCCCTCGTTCGCAGCCTCCTGCTGACCTATATCGACAAGCTCTTCCTCCGTTACCTCGGCCACGGGCTCTTCATCTACCGCGACCTGGGCCAGCCCCTCGGCGGGATATGCTTCCTCCACAGCCAGGCCCTGGTGTGTTTCGAGCGCCTGCTCAGATTGCACTATCATCTGGCGGCTCCTCCCACTACGACGATTATGGTGACGTGCCTGGTTGGGGCTTTTGTGTTGCACGTGATGGACGGCCTGCTCTACTTGACTTTTGTGGGCCCACGGTTTTGTCTCAGCATGATCCTGGTTTTATTGGAGCCACGCTCCACTCCAACAACGCAGGTGAACTTGCTGGCATTTACTTTGCACTCTGCTGGATGTGGGAGTACGAGCGTGCTCGTGCTCCAGCCGAGGATGCCTTATTCGTCCTTGAATATGACTCTACGTATGCTGCTGATGTTATTCGGCGTCGTGTGCGACCCCGTCGTAATCTCACCCTGGTTTTGAGATCTCGGCGAATCCTTGACCGTGTTCGTTCGCCAATTGCCTGGAAGAAGGTTTCCTCTCATACTGGGCACTATTTGAGTGAACGTGCTGACCAGCTTGCTGCGCGTGGAGCTGCTGGCATGTCTGTGCAGGGGGCCTCCGTCTTCAGGTGGGCCGCTCTGTCTACTTGATTACCGTCTCAGAGGCCAGGCAGCCCCTGATCATTTCCAACCATGCCTTCGTGGACTTCGCGGGCGAACTGAACGCCCCCTTCTGCTCGCGGACCGCCGCCCCCTTGCTCGAGGCGTTGTGTTCGAGGCAACTGCAATCTACCATGATCACCCCTGTGCAACGCAATCTGGTTTCCCATTCCCACCGTTGTCAGCGCTGGCCCGCGTGCATTGTCAGCGCCGGCGACTTGCGCGGGCGTCGTCGCCTTATCTCCCCCTTCGTTATGCCCAGATTTCCTCGTTGGCCGCGGAACAAGATCATTGCGCCGTTGGCGGCGCTGTAGTGGCGACGATGTTTCGAAGCCTCAATCGGCTTGAGCGGGAAGTGGAAGGCAACGGCGGGTGGGCCTGCGACGACGTGGGCCCCCGAGTCCACGGTGACTAGGATAGTTTTCCACGCGCGACTCGGGGCGGCCCCCAGGGGCGCCGTTTACTTCATCTGGCCGATGATTTCCTCGGACCAACCTTACTTCGCACTCCGGCGCTGCTCTGTGAGCATGCTTGCTTCGCGTCCTCGCGCATCATCCTGCGCCTCGCTTTTCGCGCCATCTTATTTTCCCATCCTCGCTGGGATTCCCCATGGGACCCCATGTGGATCGGATTGGCCCGCGCGTGCTTCGCAACGCCGGGGATCCACGTCTGGCCGCGGCTTCTCAGGGGCATGCGCATGCGCTCTGATCCCCGTTCGCGTGCCCCACTACTTCCGCCCTCTTGGTGCAATTGGCTGCCGCGTGCCTTTCCTGGCCGCGCATGTAACATTCTCGTTCGCTCATGGACGCTTGTCCTTTGCAATTTGGCCTGCTGCCCATCGTGTGCGTCGGCTTGCGTGGCCCCTTGTATCCTCTGTAGTCCCATTTGAAATGCCCTTCTGACCCGCCAGGCTACCCCTTGCGCGTAGCATTGCCCTCGCCCTTGCCTCTGGCCTCGCAGTCCCCTGCGATGCGGCCCAGCTGGCTGCGCCTCTAGCGCGCCAACTTTCAGTTGCCCTATCCTGCGTTAACGGCATCCACGTCCCCATCTCCCCAATGCTGGTTTGCATTCAACCTCTGTATTCGTCATCTTCTGCTGGCCGCCACCTGCCTTCCTCATCGCGCCTACTTGGTGCCGCACAGCGTATGTGCCTAACGCGCCCTGGTCGTCTTTTTTTGCTCGCGCCACCTACGCCCATTGCATCGCTGTTTTTGGCGTCAATTGTTTCTTGCGGGCCCAGTCTACGCACCAGAGGTGCAAGTTCTGATAGCTCTGTGGTAAGTGAACCAGGGACATTCAAACAATCCGGCTGCCAATCGTCGAAACTATCTCCCGCGTAAATCTCGATGATTTCGGGTGCCCGTGTTCTGAAACGGGAGAATGGGGGCTCGTGGGACTTGCCGTGCCTTTTCCAACGTTCTCGTCAGTGCGCTGCTCTGCTCGAGTTGGACCGACGTATTGTTGACCCTTTGGGCCCATCGGGATTCATCGCCAAGCACATCTTAGCCGACAGAGTCACCGCGGTTTTTGCGGAGAACCACTTGTGAATCTTCATGTAGGCGACCACCCCGTCACATTCCCTCAGGCGATGCAGTTTTCCTCGCGCCTCGACACTTTCTAACTTCTTCTGTGGATATGTACCACAGGGCTTCCTCTAACTAGGTTGTGTAGGCTCCGTCCAGGGCGCCCCCGTCTCCCTTCTGGTTTTCCTCTCTTTGCTTCTAAAGCCTGGCGTGATTGTAGTCCGCGCCCGCCATGCGCCCGCTAAGCATTCTTATATGGTCTCCATCTTCACTTGGGTCGGGGGCGGCTCCATCCATAGCCTCCAGCTTTGAAACCAACGTTTTGGAGGCCATGTGATTTGCATTGTTGACCTGAGCACGCGCGCTGAAGAGCCGCTCGTTCCATTAGGAAAATCGGGTTGTGTGTCCATTTGAACTCTTTAAGAACTGAGTTGCCTGGGACTCACGTGTGGGTACCTGGTGCATCTTGTATTTCCTTGGCCCAATGTTGCTTGCCATTTTGGCGAGTATAATGTTCGTGCCCATCTTTCCAGCGAGTACCTTTTCCCGATTCGGCGACGATTGGCTTTACCACAGCCGTTTCCGTATCATGTCGGCTGTCCCGGTTGGTTATGCTCAGTAACGCCGCGTTGAACTTGCCAGACAGATTTACCATTGACGTCAGACGAATCATGGTTGCCTCTGCGCTCTCGCTCATAAAAATAGTTTGTCATCGCGTCGTGATTGGCTTGCAATGGGGGTTTGACGAACTCATAGCCACTGTGTTGGTTGGCCGCTAGACAGTTGAGCCCGAGGTTGGTGATATTGTATTCAACTCACCCTGTCTCGTCGTAGGTATTCCTGTTCCTGGACTTGTTGCCATCGCCTCGCTCCGCTACTATGCTAATTTACCTTAACGATGGTAATGCACATACATGTCTTTAATCAACCAGCGTGATCCGTGTAAACAAAGTGTGTCCTGCACCGCCGCTGGGCGGTTATGAACTTGAGCCACACGCTGGCCAGTGCACAGTTGCATGGGGGCCCCCGTTGAAACACTTACTCCTCCTCATCCATCCTCATCCTCGCACTCCCTCTTCCTCCATGATATCTCTTCCGAGCTCGGCAGGACAGCCTGAGGCATGCCGGAGGCACCATTGGAAACGAAGAAAAGGCCAGACACAGCCGGAAGCCGCTGGATACCCCTGCAGCCCAGAGCCTGGTCTGCAGGGAGGGGGGAGGGGCAGAGGCTCTGCTCCCCCCCCACTGGAGACAGGATTCGGGGCCTGGCACTCGCCACGTTGGCCGTCCATAGGTGCTGAAAGGCCTCGCGGGGAATCGAAACGAGGGGCTGCACTAAATTCAGCTACCTGGCCGTCCCGTGTTCGGCCCCGGGCTCACCAGAATCCCATTTTCGGAACACGGCGCTTCCGCCCCCAGGGCCCCGGTATCATCGCCCTCGGCCCACAACGCGCCTTTGTAGCACCGCCCTCCAGCGGCAACCGCTTACCCCCACCCCCCGTCCACGAAACCATCCTTCGACCCCCGTTGCAATGTTGCACGGCTAAACACACATTGGACATCCTGACGCGCCAACCCCCTGGGAGGCAACGGGCGCACGCACATACACACAGTTGCAATCGGCCGTCACGCACGTGAATGTGGCTGGAACGTAGCTTCGACGAATGTTCGCGCGCGACACACATGTTATGAGTGGACCCCAGGTGGCTCGGCTCCCATGCCTTTGTTCGTCGCAGCGCTGTGCAGTCCTCGTTCGCCAGCTTCATGCCCCGATTAAAACAAAACACACCTGGCGACCGGCACACTCTGGACAAGCAGTGCTCATGTTCAACAATGACGTCAAGGCCCTCACTGATCCAATGTAATGCTGCTGGCGAATGCAATCCGCCACTCTCAGCATCTCTCCCTTGTAGTACAGAGGTGCACAGCACATCTAACTTAGACAAAACTGGGCATGTCGCGGAGCCTATTCCAAGCAAAGCTGTGTAGCAGATCGGCCTCGTGCAAAAGAAAGCACTTCCAAGGCACGCTGTGCCCTCGCAGCGACGTCGCCAGAACACTCGCACCTCGCTCAGACACGGAAGCTAGTTCTCGCTAAAGAGATGCTGCGCGATACATCCACATCACAACTAGCACGTGCGACAGTGTCGGCCGACATGACCAGCCCCTCCCTACAAGGTGACGACTAAAAGGCCAGGGTGCGAACCCTCGTCCAGCAAGTTGTAATCCTGAGCCTCATCCAGCCGTGGCGATGGGGGGGCGCCCGGGTCTGGCAGCAAGAGTACCCCAGAAGAGCCTGTACTAACATGGTTTAGCCTGCTATTCCTCGACAGCCCCCAGTCGCGAGGCGCATGACTCCTTGAAGGCCGATCGCTGCAAAAACACGTGAAGGCCTATTGTGTTCTCGGTGCGCTCTGCTTCTGAATAAAGGCACCACATGAGCAAACTTCAGCGCAAGCGATATCTATTTAAGGGAATGGGGACCAAAACGAAAACCTTGTGGACATGCAGGAGGGGGAGGAGGCCTATTAATGGGAGTGGGAGGAAGATGAGGACCCAACGGTGCGTGAATGAATGGCCACAGGGGCAATCTGTCTCGTCTGGATTCCCGACTGCGCCCTGGGCACGGAACGCGTTGGACTGTCCAGAACGCGTTAGACTGTCCATGCTTCTCTGGTGCCGTGCCCTTGGCGTCCCGTCCTTTCGGCGTGGGTGTGCAGTGCAACGAGCCACTTCGGAAAAGGCGAAGCTCTCGCCGTCCGAGGGCGTGCCGGGAGCTCCACAGAAATCCGATGCCTCTACTTTTTGAATTCGGGGTCCTTGCAAAACCCGACCCTTTCCTCGGGGCAGGATTTTCGTCTCGTCCCGAGTCGTTTTACTGTGCGGCCCCTGGGCGCAGCAGGGCCCTCAACGGCCGAAACCTGCCCCAGACCTGCCCACGTGGCCTTTTCATGACGCGGGCACGGGAGGCGGCGATCTATCCATATCCACCGCCCGTGGAACGGAGAACCGACGTCCTGGGGACCCAGCGGGCGATGGATACGGATATATTTGGGACCGCAGGGGCCAACATATATCCACATCCACCGCCAGAGGGGTCGCCGAACATCGATCCTCCAGGCGGTCGTTTTGTGTGAATCCCCGCCTCGTAAGGCCTGTCTCGGCCTCCTTGGAAAACGTCGGAATCAGAAGCCATCGGGATTGGGATCGAATCGAACCTGAGGAATCGAAATGAGCATTGCTTCTCGGCCTCCTCTGGCCCAACCCCCCATGAACATGCCATCGTTTGGACGTCCATTCCCCATGGACGTGTCGGTTTCCTGCGTGTCCTTTTTCGTGAGATGGTCCAGGGTGCTCCTCGATGGCCCTCGCCGAGAAAACGTACACACGTCCCAGCGATGCCAGGTGAGCAGGAGGCCGTCCAGAGCGACGGGCGCCCCTCTCCGGGGCGTTCGCGCGCTCCCGTGATGGGCCCGCAGCCGGGAGGCCCCCCGGAGGGCGGCGCGCCGGTGCACGCCCGCGCGAGGATGTACGGCCAGGAGGCCGGGCCGCGGAGCACCTGGAAGGGGGGAGGGGCCCAGACCCCCTCTGCCTGGCGCGCAGGGGCGGCGCTGGAGGCGCCGCAGGTAGACAAACGCGCTCCACGACCTGCAGTGTAACTACTCGCAAATGGACTGGATGCGCCGCGCGGGATCCACGATATTTATATATACACATATATATATACATATATATATGTGTATATGTGCATGTATATGTTTATCTATATATATATAGATTCCTTCGCGAGTGTTCTTGCAAGGAGAACCCCCCTCCCCCCCATACATTGAGAATTTCCGGTTTGGGAAGCCCCTCGGGGCCACCCTACGCCGCTCGGGCGGGCCCACGATCGCTTCCCGGACGGTCCCGCGGAGGCCCGAGACGGCCCAAGATCGTTCCAGAGCAGCCCATGGGCGCTCAAGGAGGGCCTAAACTGACTTCAAGTCGGATCAAGAAGCTACACATACATTTTCTGCGTATTCCCTTCTTTGGTCTTCAAAGCGTCCAAGGCGGCCTAGCCGCGCCCCAAGATCGCCCCAATGCGGCCCTAGAAATCCCGAAGAGAGCCCCAAGAGAACCCCAAAGAGCCCCAAAACGGCCCAAGACAGCCCCAAGACGGCCCACATGGAGCCCCTGAGAACCCCCCAAAGCTCACAAGACATCCCCAGAAGGCCACAAGAGAAGAAGGCATCAGGACGGCCCACGCCCCCCAGGACGGCACAAAGAAGGTCCCGCAGCGGGCCACGAGGGCCGCCAGACGGCACAAAAGAGCCCCAAACAAAGCCCCGCCAAGGCCCCGAGAGACCACACTCATTGATCTCCGCAAGGATGTATCTTAGATGCCTTGGCTATTCCTCTAGCGCCACGTTCATACCTTCGGCCCTGGGACCCCTTCATGAGCCCAATGAGCGCAACGGGCACTATGAGCCCTCTGAGCACGATACGCCCTTTGATCCCTATGATGCCTATAATCCCTTGTGTCCCATGAAACCCATGAAACCCAAGCCTACGAGTCCTATGCGCCCTATGAGCTCTATGAGCCCCATGAGCCATCTGCACCCGATGAGCCCTATGAGCCCTGTGAGCCCTATAAGCCTCATGAGCCCCATGAGCCCTACGAGCCCTGTGAGCCCGATGCACCCCACATGACCCCTATGAGCCCGATGGGCCCTATCAGTTCTCTGAGCCCGATCGTTTTGACGAGCCCTATGCACCCCATGAGTTTTATGAGCCCCACGAGCCCTATGAGCACCTCTGGGCCCTCTGAGCCCCATGAGCCCTATGAGCACTATGACCCATACGAACTCTACGATCCCTATGAGCCCCACAAGCCCTATGAGCCTCCTGAGCCCTATGAAACCTATGAGCCCCTCTGCGCCCTCTGAGCCCTCATGAGCCCTATGAGCCTCACGAGCCCCATGAGTCCTCATGAGCCCTACGCGCTGTGAGCCCCGTGAGCCCTATGAGCCACATAAACCTATGAGCCATATGAGCCCTATGAGCCCTGTGAGCCCTATGATTCTTACGAGTCCTATGCACACCATGAGCCCTCTGAGCCCTACGAGCCCCATGCGCCCCTCTGGGTCCCTCTGAGCCCTACGAACCCTACGAACCCTACGAGCCCTATGAGCCACATGAACCCTATGAGCCCTACGAGCCCTATGAGCAATATGTGCCAAATGAGCCCTATGACACTCATGAGCCCCATGAGCCAGCCCTACGCGCGCTGTGAGCCCTATGAGCCATATGAGCTCTATGCGTCCAATGAGTCCTATGAGCCCTATGACCCTTCCGGGCCTCATGAGCCCCATGAGCCCGATGAGCACTATGCCCTGTGAGCCCTGTGAGCCCATGAATCATCCGAGCACAATGAGCCCAGTGAGCCCTATGAGCCCTATGAGTCCCATGAGCCCGGTGAGCCCCATGATGCCTATGAGCCCTCTTAGCCCGATGAGCCCTGGGAGCCCTTTGAGCCCTATGAGCCTCATGAGCCCCATGAGCTCTATGAGCCCGCATGAATCCCATGATATCTATACGCTCTATGAGCCCCTTGAGCCCTATGAGCCATATGAGCCCTATGAGACTCATGAGCCCCATGAGCTTTATGAGACCTAATGAGTCCAATGACACCTGTGCGCTCTATGAGCCCTATTTGCCTTACGAGCCATATGAAGCCTCAGAGCCCTACGAGCCCTATGAGCCCTATGATTTTAATGAGCCCTAGCAGACCCACCAGAAGACCCCCAACTATCGGCCCTATCAGCCCCACGGGCCCCACGAGCCCTGCGCACTACGAGCTTCCGAGCCCATTCAGTCTGACGAGCCCTCTGTGCCCAATGACCCGCACGCCCCTGAGGCCCTCAGATACCATCTGGGAGGGCTCGTGGGGCTCTCTCCGAGGTTTCTCCACGGCCCCATGGCAGTTGTCGTGGGGCTATCCTGGAGACTTCTCCAGGGACCAAGAGAGGCCTAGGAAGAGCCCCACAAGCGCTGCAAGAGAACCCCCCAATTACTGCATGATCATGTAATGCTCTTCGGCCGCTCTTGGGGTCTTCTTGGAGCTCTCTTGGGCTCGCTTGGGGCTCTCTCGGGGTCTTCGCCGAGCCCCAGGCACCTCACAAGTAGCCCAAGAGCGGCCCCAAAAAGCCACATGATGGCTCCAAGAGAGGGACCCCGCACCCGGCATTTTTCAGCAGCTGTCAAAATGCCGGGCGCGGGGCCCATATGGAGCCGCTCTTGGGACCTTCTTGGACCCTCTTGAGCTCGCTCGGGGCCCTCTCGAGGCCTTCTCCGGGGCCCCCAAAACGGCCCAAGAGCGGCCCCAGATGGCCCGAAGAGACCCCCAGCACCTGGTCCAAGGGGCGTCTCGGTGCCGTCTCGGAGCCACTTTCGGGTCAAGCGTTCACCAAGTCGGGCGAGGGGGGCTTTCTGAGCCAGACGAGCCGCAAGAGCCCTGTGATCACAGACGAGCTTTATGAGCCACACGAGCCCTATGAGCCCCATTGACGAGGCGCACCGCGGCAACGACGACTGCCCGTCCCAACGCGCCTGTCTGGCGCCATGCGACCAATACTTTAAAGGCGAAGCGAAGCGAGCCGGTAATATGTGTGTATACAATACACACATATATATATGTGTATATATATATATATATCATCGGTGCAGACCGGTGTTTGTTTCTCGGACGTTTGCGAGTAGGCACTTTGCGAGAAGTGGAACGCGCTCGGTGAGCAAGGGGGGCCCAGGCGCCGATACGAGAAATCCGCGCGGACCGTCGAAAGAAGGCCAGAGTGCTTCAGAGAAGCCCCGCCGCCTTCTGCGAAGACCTGCCCCCCTTCGGACTTCTCCCCTCGGCGCTCCGCCGACTCATGCTGGCACAGACGAGAGGGGGCCAGACCCCCTCGGGCCATGAAGAAATCACGACGGGCGGTTTTTCACAACTTTCAGCTTCTGGGGGCTTTTCCTGGGCCTCGAGAGCGTCAAAGAGCGACTCAGGATGAGAAAACCGGTCGCGGGGAAGGGGTTGAGACCTCTGGGGGTCGGCGCTATGAAACAATCATGACGTCGGGGGTCTGGAGGGGCCGGGGGCGCGTCGTTGTTGCCCAGCTCCGCGGTCCTCCCTCCCCTCGCCTTCCTGTCCGCGGTCGTCTGGCTGCGGTCGGGAACTTTTGCTTGGCGTGTCGCCCCGGTGACGCGCCATGCCTTGCAAGCGGATGGCGTGTCGCTCCGCCTCGCGGACGGGGCTGGAGGCTCGGAAAAGCTCAGGACGTGGACGCCCGGGACGGGGAAGTGAATACAGTGGGGGCCCATGCCAAGAAACACCCTGCTTGCCTCAAGGGTGCCCTGGGTTTCTTGGGTTCCGATGGCTTTGATGTGGAAGGCGCGACGCTTCCACACCACAGATCGATGGACGTCCTGGGGTCTCAGGGTTGGGTTTCTTGTGGAAGGTTTCTTGTGGACTGGCCTCCACTGTAGCGTGTCGCTCCAACGCGCGGTGGGCCAGAACCGGCGGAGCGACACGCAGTCCAAAAAGTCCCGACCGTGTTCATATTCGCGTCCGCCTGGCGGTGCTGGTGGGCACGGGTGCTCAACCACCGTCATCGGGCCCCCCAGCAGGCGGCAGCAGCAGCGGCGCCCAAATACCTACAATAAGCATGATGCAATCGTCGCAGTCACCAGAAGGGGGGTGTCTGCCGGTCTTGGACTCGGCATTGCAGCAGTCTGCGCACCGCCTTGCTGAAGGCTCTCACCCCGAGAGCCCAGGGGAACACTCCTGTTCTGACCGTTCCCCAGCCCCTCCCGGGGAGGGAGGCCCAACCCGGAGTCCCCGACGGCCCGAAACACAGAAACGGGAAGGCGGCGGACGGCGCGAAGCGCCAGAAAAACGACGACGCGGAAAACAAAGAAAGCAACGGCAATGCGGAAAACAAGTGCGGAGGGGAGGGGAACGGGGAGGAGGTGGAGGAAGGACACAGGATCGAAGTAAATAGATTACTGTTGAATGTCGGCAGGCTCTTTTGCGCTTCCCAGAAGCTTCCCGCGGCCACGGCTGGGCGCAACTTATGGACTTGGCCGGGATGGACCCCATTATAGGTATGAGGGGATGATGTCGAAGGGAGGCCAATCCTACTCCTCCAATCCCTCCTTCTGCACCGTCCTCTCTCCTTCCCCCCTCCCTCCTCTCTCTACTCCCCCCTCCCCGCTCCACCTCTTCCCCCGCGCGCGAGGAGAAGGAACGAACGAAACATCGAGTGCGTGCCTGAGATGGCTACACTAGCAGTGCACCAGGACTGACCCTTGCAACCGAAGACTTCGGGACAAACCCGCCCAAAAAGGACGTAGGCAACCTGAGGGGGCAGGAGGCAGAGGAGGGGGAGATAGACGGGGGAAAATGGGTTTCCTGCGTGCACGCGCGGCGGACGCAGGAACTCGGAGCGAAAGGTATTGCGCGCCGTTGAGATCTGGACAGGCAGCGCAGGGATTTACAACGGTTCGCCAAACTTGCGAGATGGGGGCCGGGGGTGGGAATGGGGGCGAACCAAGGAGAGCCAGGGTGGGGACGGACGGCTGCTCCTGGCATCCTGACTTGGCGAAGGCTGAAATATGACGTCCATGTTTCCCTTCGTGCGCGCGCGTAGGCTTGAATGCCCACGTGTGCACGACGGAGGCTGTGCGTGAACAGCGCCACGTGCTATCATAATATGAACGGCAAGCCAAATAATGCGCATAATTGCAGAATCCTCATTCCAATCTGCTTCCCGAAAGCTGTTATCTTGGTGGGCTTGTGCGACCACACAATATAAAAAAGGTCTTCGCATGTTTCGAATGTGTTGGGCGAGAAGGGCACACGACAGGCAGTGCATGAGCCTTCTGCACAAGTTGCTGGGGCATGCCTCGGCAAGTTTGGTGTAAACTAATGGTGGGTTCTCTCTTCCCATTGTACATGGAGGGGTGCAAGAGCTGGTGCAACTTCCCCTCGTTTTGAATTGGCAGATCACCAATCCGAATCGGACGTTACACGTGCAACTTTGAACTGGGTTCGCCTGCGCCACGGGGTTCCGTTTATTCCCCAATCAGAGCTTGCTTCTGTAGGGGTCCTAGCGGATATAAAGCTGAGGTGAGGTGAGCGGCCGATTTCGGTGGCCGGGGCCGGGTGCCCGGGTGCCCGGGGGTGCCCGGGTGGCCGATTTCGGTGGCCGGGCCAGGGTGCTGACCAATAGCCCAATAGCCCAGTAGCCCTATAGCCCTATAGCCGTATAGCCCTGTAGCCCTATAGCCTTATGTCCCTATAGCCCTAATAGCTTATATCCCTATAGCCCCATAGCCCATATAGCTCTATAGCCCCATAGCCCTATAGCCCTATGGCCCTATAGGTCACAGTCCTATAGCCCTATAGCCCGATAGCCCAACAGCCCGATAGCCGTATAGCCCTATAGCCCTAACAATAATCTGATTGGGTTTTTCTCCGGTATCGTATAGAAGTCCGTGACTGAGGCCACCCGGGACTGCTCGGGTGGCTTGTTGAGGCCTGCCAGGATTAACTCCCAGGGCTGCTTTCTGCTCCCCCGAATATCCTGTGCTGTTGGATCCTCGTTTTGAATGCGCAGCGCCGCGCGCAACCTTCCCATCCCGCCTCCCCGTAATCCCGCCTCCTCCTCACCTTCCTGCCCCGTTCGAATTTCGCGACATCCCTCACACACTCCGTGCCCCCAGAGGAAGTTCCACTTTCGACCCCAGGGGGCGCAGACGCATGCGAGCCCGCGCGCGTCTCGGCACACCCCTCCACGCAGACCGTGGGCCTATAGGGAGCAACAACGCCTGCGGTCTGAGCGGATGCAGACCCGCGCGGGCGGGCGCCCACGGCGACACGCCCCCTCTGCAGATCGTGCCCCGCAGGGATGCCCACCCACGGCCGCATTGGGCGCAGACGCCTGCGGGCCCGCGCCCATCTTGGTGTGCCCTTCGCTTCCAGGCGCCGCGCCTCTGCCGATCCCTGCGCCGTGTGCCTCGGCGGGCCCGCCCTGCGGCAACAAGGCCCAGGTCCTCGCGCACGGGGGCGCCGCGGGGCGGGCCGCAGCGGGGGGCAGCAGCGGAGGGAAGGGCGGGGGGGGGTGGGGGGGGGGGCACGGCGGAGGGGGAGGGGGGGGGGGGCCGCGGGCGCGGGGGGCAGCAGCGGAGGGAAGAGGGGGGGGGGGGGGGCACGGCGGCCGGAGGGGTCAGAGGACGCAGGGGGGCCATCGGCAGGGAGAAGGCAGGACCGGTGGGCGTTTTGGGGGGGGTCGAGGAGGAGCCAGGGAAGGGGGGCCATGGGGGAAAGTGAGGGAGTGCAGAGGGGCGGGGGGGGAGGAAGGGGCAACACGAAGGCGCGGGGTAACCGAGCAGGGAGGTAAGTAGGAGAGGGGCGGTGGAAGACGGATGAGGAAGAAGGGGGGTGGGGGGATGCACCGAAAACTGCTTCAGGACAAACGCGAGAAGAGGCGCGGGAAGAGATGCGGAGGGCGAAAGGGGAAGGGGACAGGGCGGAAGGGCGAGGCGGGAGGGGACACGGGAAAGCGAACATGAAACGGGCGACGGGTGAGGGACAGCTGTACCAACGGAGAAACGTAAGATGAACATGAGAGTGGACTGCGGAGCGGGAGAGACGGTGAACACGCGCGGCACCGCTCACGCCGCATCGCTCGCAGAGCATCACGGCCATGGCACTGCGCACGCGACACCACTACACATCGCGGCACGACCAGCGCCTGCGCAATCGCACGGCCACTGCTCGCAGGGGGTGTGCGCCATCGGCACAGACGGAGGCCCCTCCGCCACACGAGACATGCGAAAGGGCCTCGCAGCCAAGCGCGAGCCAGGAGGGAGGCGCCCCTCACAGAGCTGCCTCAACAAGGCCAGTACGAAGGCGAAGAAGCGGGCGGATGACAAAATGCATGGGGCGTGTAAGAAATATCACGGGCCCCACAACCACTGATGATGGATCCCTTCCATTCAATGGAGCTTCGATTCCCAGAGTGCGAGCTTTCCCCCCGGGAGGTGCGTTGTTAGTCAAATGCTGCATCTGGAACCCTCCCAACGGCGCCCCATCGAAGCAACAACCGAATCGTAGACTAAGGATCGCTGCTCTCGGGCTGAGCGCGCGGCACCCCGAATGGGCTGAGCAATCCATCGACCTGGCGGGCAGGGCGCAGGCGGAGAATGGGAAAGCAAGCGGCAAAGCGATAAGCCCGACGACGCTACGTCGGCCCCGCAATGCGGGCCAGCCATGCTCTCCGACTCTCCGCGCGCACGTGGCCCTCCTTTTCTTCCGACTTCCCAACCTCATCCCAGATCCGTGTACTCCTCGCCGCCTCTCGTACACCCTTCCCCTTTTTCCTCCCTCCTCCTGTTCCGGTTCCTGTTCCTGTACCTGTTCCTGCTCCTGTTCCATCTCCTCCGATAAGAACCTTCCCGTAATGTCGTTGCTGATCTCGATCCTGTCAGGCGCCGTCACTGAACGGTCCTCGTGGTATCCCAGGCTCGAGTCTGCCAGCTGCTCGTATGCTTCTGCCTGGTGGTAGGTGTTCGAGGCCCGTCGGTCGGTCTCGTGGGGCCTGGGGCCTGGGCCCGAATGGGTCTCCGCCGTTTGAAATGTATGAGGTCTGTGCAGGCCCGCGCTGCTCGAGCCAGCACAGGAAGGGGCGCATACAGGCGAGCGAACGTTGGGGCAGGGGGGGGGGAGGCTCGCGGGTTGACTTCGTCGCAGGGCTCCAGGCCCTAGAGCACATTGTTGCCGAGAGTGTGGTTCAAGGCGGTGCAGGTCGCCAAGCCATTTTGTTTCTTGGGCAGTGGCCCAGCTTGCTGCTGCCCGGGAGATACTGGACGCGCGGCTCCAAGAGCGCCAACTCGAGTATAGGAACGCCCCGCCCTCTCGGCCTGACCGCCTGGACCAGTTGCTCGGTTTCCAGGAGCATGAGTTTGGCAGTCTTGGTCCTGGCCAGCAAGTGTGTAAACGGGTGTTCAACCCGATCCTGGACTACTGCGACGGCCAGGTTTCTCACCCGTGGCAGTGGATGTCGTTGAACCCCCTCGGTGCCAGCAGGGCTAAGCCAGCTCTTGAGGCTGGAGGTAGGTTCGAGGCGGCCACCCCTATCGCCTGTTCAGATTCGATCGTGACGGCGGTAGCTGCGGCTGCTGAGGCGCTGGCTGGTTCGGAAGGCGTGGGCCCTGGGGACAGCAAGGGAGCCTCCGAGGAGGCGTCGGGTTCGGGGCAAAGCGGTGGCTTCTGGCCCTCAGGCCACCGAACGGGACACAAGGCGCCGCTCGCTTTTTGTGCTCGCTGTCGTGCCTCTTGCTCTTGGAGGTCAGCGCCCCCAGGGAAGGCCATATTCAGAGGCGTTCATCGCTCGGGGATGGACAGAACCCCCTTGAGCAAAACGTGGTTTAGTGAAAACGACCCTGGGCCCAAACCTGGCTGGCGCATGCCTGGAAAATGACGGCCGCGGCGCCTTCTCGAGGCCCGAAGACGGACAATTCACTACTCGACGAGTCAGGGTGGGGATTCTGTCCACCCCCGGATCGCTAAGGGCTCTGTGGAGGCCCTGGGCCCTATCCTTGCCGGGAGGCGCCCCCACACTGGGCCTCCCTCTTCTGAGGTTCTGCTTCGGGGCAGTCTGCGTGGCGGGCCCACGGAGGTCACGCCGTGCTTCCATTCCGTCCGAGCGCTGGCGGGTGACCAGCTGGCGCATCGATGTGTTGTGTCGTTATACCCTTACCCCTCCTCTGTGCAGGAGCCCACCAATCAACCCGGGCATCTACAACTACTCCATCTGAATGCTACTTTCCCCTCTCTTCCCTGAAGTTGTCCGTAAGATCTCTCGCCCCCATCCGCTTCCTGTTTTTCCCTACCGTTCTGCGGTGTTGGGTTCTCGTTTTGATACAGCAGCGCCCCGCGTCCACTCCTGTCCTCCTTCCCCTCCTCTCTCCTGCCTCTGCCCTGGCACACCCCTGTAACGCTTTTCAAATTCCACAGCAACCCCACGGAAGGCCGAAACGAAACACATCGCATGCGGTCGTGGGCTTATTTCGCTCGCCCTGGCCACGCTTTTCAGGCCCCAGATCAGCCTCACAGAAGGCCGACACGAAAGTCCGCATGCCTCCCAAGAGGGCCCCAAGAGGGCCAAATCATCGATTTTCCCTTAGTCGTTGAAGGATTTTGGCGGTCTCGCCTCTTCTGTTCTCCGACGCTCCCAGACGGCCCGAGAGGCCCCCAAGACCACCCTAAGACGGCCCAAGAGGTTTCCAAGAGGGCCCGAAGACGGCCCAAGAAGCGCCCAAGAGGGCCCCAAGATGGCCCCCAAAGGGGCCCAAGAGAGGGAACACGAACCGACAATCCGAGCCTTCCGCCCCAAGGGGCGCCCAGGAGGCCCCACGAGGCGACGGGGAGGACCCACGAGGCGCCCGAGAGGCCCACCCACAAATTACCAAGCGGAAGCGGAAGCGGAAGACCGCCATCGCCCGGAGGCGGCCAAGTGGCGGGCGACGGGCACGCGTGGCGTGCAGGCCCTCCAAGAGGCCCCCGAGAAGCCTCCGACGAGATCCCAACGAATATCTAATAGGCCTCACACCCGCAACCCAGGCATAGTTCTCGCAGGTCTCACGGGCCCCACGTGTTCGCAGGTCGCCCCACAGGTCCTGCAGGTCCCACCTGTTCCACAGGTGTCGCAAGTCTCGAATGTCCCACAGGCCCCACATGTCCGACAGGTCCCGCAGGTCCCGCAGGTCCCACAGGTCCCACAGGTGCCGAATAACTCACACGCCCTACAGAGGTCCCCCTGGTCCCACAGGTCCCACACAGGTCCCACAATTCCCATAGGTCCCACAGGTCCTGCAAGTGTCGAGGCCAACGACGGCGGGGTCTTCTGTGGAGTTCCAGGTCGGATATGACACGCGTCCGCGGATAGAGAACAAATCGGCGCAACGAGAACATATGAAAGGGAGGGGTATGATGTCAGATGTGGCGCGAGCGCGCCTAGCTTGCCTCGTCCTCCCCTCTGCCACCTCCCTCCTCTGCTCTCCTCCACCTTCACCATCCCTCTCCTTCTCCGCCTCCTCCTTGCAGGAGCCCACCAGCTACCCCGGCCTCCTCGTCCCGTCCTCCTCCTCCTCCTGCTCCTCCTCCTCCTCCTCCTCCCTCCTCTTAAACAAATCCTCCTCCTGCTCCTCCTCCTCCTTCTCCCCTCCACCTGCTTTTTCTCCTCCCTCCTCATTTCCGTCTGCGCCCCTAGCTCCTCTTTATATTCGTCTTCTTCTACCTCCTCAACCTCGGTTTTCCCATCTCTCTTTCCCGATCTGGCTAGATGATTTGTATTCTGTGATTCCTATAAGCCTCACTTCCCTCTCCTCCCTTTCCACAACTGATGTCCCTTCACCACCTCCCCTAATGGCATCACTTACTCCTCCTATGAACCTTGTGATGCCGTCCACACTGATGGTCTCTGCTGTTATATGTCAATTCCCTTTCGCATCGCACTCGCCCAGCATGTCGTCAAGGCATGCGCGTGTTGTTGGAACTTCTCACCTTGCATGCTCCAAAGCTTGATTGGCGTGTTGAGGATACTCATTTGCACCGTGCGGGATTCTGCTCTGGCCAGACTTCGCCATGGCATACACAAGCAGCGCAACTACTGCAACGCTGGGTACATGAAACGCCGCGCTTACATGCATGGATGAACTGGACGTTCTGCTTCGCTCTTTTGCTCTGTTTCGAACTGAGCTGCGAAGTGTTATGTTGTCGTTACTTGCACTTCGTTGAACTGGTGAGGCTAATGCCTTGCATTTGGTCTAGTGCCGTGCATGGCTTAAACTTGCACGACGCTTACATTCCATTGCGCTCTACTAAGTGGCATGTGTCCATTGCGCTGCGTTTTTCCACGGCATCATGTTGTATTGCGCTCTGCTATTAAGAAACGGGTCCTCGACGAATAGAGGGGGAATTGCACTACGGACGCATCATCAAGAAATCAGATCTTGAGAATCAACCGCCGCCAACCAACTTGTTCGAAACACCGTAGGGGCCCTTACACACAACATCTGCCCGAGAAGCTCCGAAACAACAGGTCGACTTGTCCGCACCGTGAATCCGCTGTACCGAAGCAGGTTGAGCAAACAATGCCCCAATAATCGGCAACATGCGAAACTTTCGACATACAACATCTGTGATGACAGGCATGCCCTCGTGATTTTGATGGCATCCTCAGCTGTTCACGCAGGAACTCCACGACGACAACGCGAAACACAATGCAACAATCACGTTGAAAACAAACCACGATCGGGTACGGCGCCCTATCTTGAATCCACACCCTACCCAATGGACGCCTCCCCAACTAACGCACCGTGATGATAGCACATTCCCTGAAGTCGCTGACATGCACACGACAACGGCAGGACACAGTGCCACGAATCCTGTAGGTTTCGCCCCCAAGGTCTACGTCTCACAGGGACGGTCGTTTCAGGGCGCCCGAGCTGTCGAATGGGCGCTTTGTGCGGATGAAACTGGAAATCACTCCGCATTCAATTCTCGGCTACGTAGACTCGGGTACGGGGGACTCAGGTTGGCCTGGCGGGGCCATCATAAAAATGACGAGACCCAATCTGAAATTTGACGCGAACTCCCGCTGTAAACATCCCACAAACAACCAGACCGTCAAAATCCAGGACGCAATCGTCAAAAATTTTCGGGCAACCCGAGTTCCGGCTTGCTCGAAACTTTCGTTTTCCCGACTCTGGGACTTTGAGACGACACTCCTCGTGCCACCATTATCCTTCGGCTGCTGCCCTTCTCCTTCCACCCTCCTTTTGGCCCCCGCAGCCGCTGCCGGCAAGGAAGGAATGGCCTTGAAGCCGCAGGCCAGCGTGGAGAACAGGTAGGTCGAGGCGAAGCCACCAGTGACCTTCGCAACTTACGTAGTTCCGCAAACAGAAGAAATCTTCGGTAGACCACTTGGTCGCTTCGGAAGGCAAGTGCTAAAGTCAAGGAGTCGGGTTGCGGTTTTGGGCTCGGTCTCTGCAATTGCGGGGCGGTCCTTTGAAGGAGTGGGTAGGGCAATCCAAAAGTTCGTCGAATTCCAAATCATTTATCATATTCAATACTGCATCGCTTTGTGTACCAATAGGTGCAGCGTGGATACGTAAACTGGCCCGGTAGGTGGCACATTGCTGCGAAGATGCGGCGTCTAGAGAGGAGGAGGACGGCTTCAAACACATCGGCTTTAGAGGTACCCTCCACCGCGTCCTCCATGCAACCCATTCGCATGTTAACAAGAACATCGCTCCAATACTCTTGTATGGAACACTTCAAGACACTCTGGAAATGCCGAAGGGAGATGGCACCCATCTTACATGAATGCATCGCTGGTGTTTCAAAATTTGTCGCAAAATTGCTTTCCGCAACCAAGGAAAGAAATACGGAGTATAGGCCCACAATCGGATTCTTGGTCGGACTACGACGGCCCAAGCTGACTTGCAAGCTTGGCTCAAGATCGCCTCCAGCATGATTCACAAAACGCTTCGAACTTGCTGCAAGATGGCTTCCATGGCGACCGGAGGCATGCCAAGGATGCCGCCAGGAGGCCAGAACCATTGAAACATTGTGAGATCGGCGCGTGGACCCCTCGCAGTCGAATCGCAAGGCTCATGAGGAAACGACTAGAAGCAAATGGCAAACGTCGGGGAAGGTGTGCCGGGACCGAGGCCAGGTCCGAGACGACGGGGACAGCCAGGGACACGGTCAGCCAGCGGAGTCGGCGGTGGCCGACGGCGGGACCAGGTCGAAATCAACCAGGGGCGCGGCCAAGTGTGTTCCCTAACCTAGGATCAGTTCATACTGCCGAAACAGAAAACTGCCGCCCCCCCTCCCCGCGCCCGAGAGCCTGTGACTCTGCTTTGAGGGAAATAAGCTATGGCATGAAACTACTCTGGCGGAAAGACCCGACATGAGAATCTGTTTAGTTTGCCTGAGGATCTCCCCTTGCCTCCTCCTCCTCCTCCTCCCCCTCCTACTCCTACACCCTCCTGCTTCATTCTCCTCCTCTTGCCTCATCCTCCTGCCTCCGCCTATTTCTGCCTCCTCCTCGTCCTCCATTTCCTCCTCCTCCTCCTCCTCTTCGTCCTCCTCCTCCTCCTGCTCCTCCTCCCCGTGCCTCCTCCTGCCTCCTGCCTCATGCCTCATGCCTCCTCCTGCCTGCTGCTTGCTGCTTGCTGCTGCTGCTGCTCCTCCTCCTTCTCCATTTCTTCCATTTCCTCCTCCTCCTCGTCCTCCTCCTCCTCCTCCTCCATGCCATCCTACTCCTGCCTCCTCCTCCTCCTCCTCCTTTTCCTCCTCCTCATCCTCTCATCCTCCTCCTCCTCCTCCTCTGACTCTCTCTCTCTCTCTTTCTCTCTCTCGCTCTCCTCCTCCTCCTCCTCTTCCTCCTCCTCATCATCATCCCAATTCGCTTCCTTATCCTCCTCCTTCTCCTGGTCATCTCCGTGCCCCCCCCCCCTCCCGCGTGTTCCCAAACAAGTTTCCACAAGGCATGGGAAAACATATAGTCCAATAGCTTAGCCAAGCTCTGGCCCAAACTTTGGCCACCTAGGCGTTGCCGACAGGCAGGGGTCGGCGGAGGTTCGCAACAGGCGTCTTCGATGCATGATGTCAAACGATGCGTTTCACAAGGCGCGTATGGCCACACACGAAGACATATGATGCGCCACATTTCGACATACCAGAAGTTACGCAGCCCGTGGCCCCGCCTGCAGAAGCGCAGTTCGTTCTTCACTTCCAACTGGCACGCAAGGTCGCGTGATGTAGACACCGTGGACGAGTGCTATCAAGACCTCGGCAAGAGATGGAACGCGGCATGCGTAGAACATACTCCTACCAATGGAGGCCAGCGAATGCCCACCCAACCGGAATTACCACTCAATGTTGGTCTCACGTAGGAGCTGCACGGGAATATCTGCATACACTCCCTGCGCATAGACATTGACGCTCGCACGAACATGTCATCAGACTGCAACTTGTTGACCCAGGTGCCTCTAACCGTACACACGATACCGACGCGCTAATGGGCTGTCATGGCAACCAGCATGTGAGACGAACATGCTTGCGAAGCGTGTTGCTTTTGCTGCGCAAATCCCTACCCCATCCCCGTGAGGGAACGCTGAGGCATGGCACCAGCGTCGCCATGGTAGTACATAGGAAATCCAAGAACTGCGCCACAAAGAGAAGCATCCCCAGACCTTGGCTGCATGGCACCATGGCGAAAGGATTATTGCAACATACGTCGATCGCTTTCTGCGGGTCATGGTGCGCTTTTTGTGCGAACCCATGAAATAATACTCTCGAACATGCCGGCGGCGATGGATTCAAGCGCAGGCTCGTCGCAGACATGTCGACTACCTTCAAAGGACCTGGATCGTGCCCACGTCTGGCCCCTCGCAGAGCCAACTTTCAAGCAATGCTACCCTCACGTCCTGACAATGTTTAAGCAATGTGGGACAACCCAACGTGCCCGCGATCAGATCGGCGAGCGGCCGTCGCCAAACGTCAGCGACTGCCTCAGACGACCTCTCCGGGTACCTGCATCTGAACAACAGCTGAAATAATTGTGCGGTGCACTCAGAGGCTGGTGAAGCACGGTCGTAGGCGCAGGGGTTCTTCATAGTCCGATACTGGAGCGCTACATGAGAGCAGCAAAATGAGACCTCCTGGCACAGCGCACTACTCATCGCTTTGTAAGCCCCATGTGGCCGATAGGGCTCAACGGTCGCCTAAGGCAACAATCCGATTCCATCATGTTTGCGTCATGCTTAATCCGCTAGCGGGTCGGATTTACGAGGTGGAGTGCCACCATGTTCCCTGTTCTGAGCCCCAGCCCCTTGATTCCAGGGCCTCCTGTGTGGTCTTGCCAAGACGT
Organism: Prorocentrum cordatum; assembly: GCA_963575745.1. Classification (NCBI taxonomy): domain Eukaryota; class Dinophyceae; order Prorocentrales; family Prorocentraceae; genus Prorocentrum; species Prorocentrum cordatum. The sequence goes on from CAUYUJ010007646.1 coordinate 469,954, forward strand.
TCTGAGAGTCCCCCTCAATATCGCCCCAAGATGGCCGCCGAGCCAAGAGGGACCCAAGAGGCCTTCAAGACGGCCTTAAAATTGGGAGCTCGAATGCGTCTCAGAAGCCCTCGCCCCGCATATTACAGGCGCACAAAAGGAACCGAAAGGGTGGTCCGCGACCCAGGCACGGTGGCGGGATGGGCCTAAAATCATTTGATCCGCCGCCGAGTGTGGTCTTGCCACAGGGGTGCACGGCGTGCTGGACGTCCGGGACTTCTTTTCCCGCTCATTGCCCAAAGCGCCTCCAAGACTGCCTGAATGGTCCAAGATGGCTTCCAATATGCATCCGAGACGGCCAAGATGATGACACAAGACGGCGTCCAAAACGATCTCGAAATGACCTTCCCTCCAAGACGGCCCAACAACCCCCTGATACGCCCATTTTATCCCCCAAAACGCCCCAGTCGGGCTCCAAGAATACTGGCGCCCATTATAGTGCTCTAGTTAATTGTTTTGGAACCCCCGACGCACCAAACGGGTCCAGAATCCCCGTAGATCGTCCCAAGACGGCCAAAAAGGCGCCCAAGAGGCCCGCAAGACGGCCCCAAGACAGCCCTCAAAGCTGCCCCTGAGATCTCAAGCGCCCAAAGAGGGGCCCAAAACTGCCCAAGAAAGGCCCAGGACGGCCTCCGAAGGCCAGGAAGCCTCCCAAAGACCAGCGAGAGGCCCCAGAAGACCCCCAACAGGCCCCAGAAGGCCTCCAATACGCCCCGCATAACCACCCAGTAGTTGTTGGCCCCAGTGGCCTTCGAGTGAAGGGTTGAGGGCTTGGCCATGAGGTGATAGGCTGAGAACCCTACTCTTAGGATAACGTCGGCGACGTACCGAAGCATCCCACAACTCATCCCTTGGTGGCAAGCAAGACGAGGGACAGGAGACAAGTCATGAGAGCTAGAAATGTATCATTGATAGACGTGGCCGTTGCCTGATGCAATGAACCGGATAGAGTTACACTGCCTTGTAACTAGCAAGCAGGGCTGTGCAACCTTAAGCCAAAACTGCTGCGGGTGTAGCGTTCGCTATGCAGCCCCGCCTTACACCTTGCGTAAAGTCGGGGGGGGGGGGGGGGCGCTAGATCCAAACCCAAGTTAATTAACCAAGCAGAGAAGGCAAGTCGGGTTTTGTTTGTTCTCTCTCCCTTTCTTTTTAAAATCATATATATATATATATACATATGTATACATCTATATATATAAAGCCTCCCAAGAGTGCAGAAGCAATGTAAACACAAAGAGCACAAAGTATCAGGGCCGAGCAAGGGCAAACACTCTTGAACGGCCGCAGATCATCGTGGATGGTCACGGGCAAGACCGCGTGACCATCCGCAGATAATTAAGAGGGGCGAGTGGCCAACTACCAGCCGTCAAAGCGTGCGAAGCGGGAGGGCGCCCGACCAAACTGTCAGGTCCCCTCAGAAAGAAAAGAAGTGCCCGTGTCCAGGCTAGCCTACAACATATAGGCGTAACATGCCCGTTGCTGGGCATGGCTGACTACATGTAAGTAGTTAAGTCGCCAACCGCATACCTATCCGCTAGCCCTGCATAGGGCACCCTTACGCCGGTGCTCTCTTCATTACTCCGGTAGGGCATGTACTTCTGTACCTCGTATGTAAAGGACTGATTGCCTTCCATAACTTGCAGCAGTAGAGCCCGATCCACGCGCCCTTTCGTGTTCCCATCTGCGGTCATGTCTCGCGCATCGCACCACCGTGCGCCATGAGCGATACCTCGGTGCATCATTTGCCTTTTCCAACTGATGCGTCCCATCAGGGCACATTCAGCCGGCTTCTTCCAGTCCTTACTTGACGACGATTTGAAGACCGACTGAGCGCCTATGGTAAGGGTGGCCTTAATGCTGAAACCACCTAACTCGAATGGTTTGTTGTATAAAAAGTGTAGGCGATATAGGGTCCAGCTTTAAGCTCGTGTAGCGTAACTAACCATGGTGGGGTAGCAGTCTTCAAGGTAACCGGCTGCTGCTAGTGTTTCAGCTGAATAACTGGAACGTGCCTGCAAGCGGTGTGTCTTGCAGCGTGCGTCGATCAGCTGTACTACTGCCTTGCCGTTAGGCGCGCGTCCGCGAAGAAATGCTATGCCCTTTTACTTCGTCATCTTCGTCCCCGCTAAGGCGGCGATATCCGGAGTCGCTGTCAAGGTCCACCTCTCCTGCCGGAGTCATGAGATGATATGCGATTTTCTGTGGGCCGTGCTGGAGCTTGCGCGTGACAGCGTTATGTCTTCGTACTTGGGGGTTCGCATGTTCTGGTGCTCGTTGCAAGGGTACCACGTGCGCCATAGACCTCGCATGAGTGATTAATGTATGCGCTAATGCGCCACGTGAACAAATGAACATGTCGGGCACTGTCTTCGTCGCCTCTTCCTCGGCTACAGCGCCCGTTGGTTCTGGGCGCTGTATAGGGCGAAGCTGATTGATGTATCCATTATGATCAAGCTGGGCGCGGTAGTCCTCGGTCTTCCTGTAGCGCGCGGCGCAGCTAGTATAGCAGTGTTTATTCAATTAACATGCGCCGAACGTATTTTCCACACATTTGACATACTTGTCTATACAGTCCTCCTTTCTTGCTATGTTTATGTCGTCGACGTGCTTGGCGGTTGAGAGGTTTGGGCTTGTCTCATATTCTACATGTTATGACTGGATTTTAGCCTAACGCTTCCCGCGATGGTCCTGAGCTTCATTGAGAATGCCCCAAGGGCATCCTTTGCACCTGCGGAACAACGATGTAACTTGTCATGGGGCGAGAAGTCGGGCAGCGCGCGCAACGCCGAGGCTGCGCCGCGTGGAAGGGCAAATCAAACCGCGCGCGTTTCCTCCCCAGTGGCCTCTGCCAGTTCACGATATGCCGGGCCCTTTCAAGGAAGCCTTGTCGACATCCACCGGAGCTCAAACCCATGGTTTCTTGCGCGCGGCCCCGCTAGCGAGCGGTCTCTGACTGGCTCGACGAGCGGTGCCTGAGAAGGTTTTCGCGTCGAATGCTTCGAAGCCCGTGGAGCCCCGAAGGACAAGACGTAAACGCATGGTTCGTTCCATGTCGCCTTTGCCGTTCTTGACAAACCCCACTTGTGCGCGTGCCTAGAGGCCTAGGTGTCATGATGTTGGCGACAGTTTTGATCCCCTGCATCTTCATGAATTTGTTGTCGTATCATATATTGAATGTTGTGTGCGCGGCTTTGGATATCTTAGTCGGGTTGGCCTGGGTTTCTGCCCTCGTCAGGAGGTCGTCTTCTCTGGCGACCGCGACTCTTTCAACTGCGGCTGAGACATGCGCGCGCGTCGCGAGTGCGCGGCCTTCGCGCAGCGACTCGCGCCGTTGCTCTGACAGGGCAACTTTGCTCCTGTCAGTTGCGAAGCACAGCCCAACATACTAACCGTATTCGTCCAAATCGAGATCGCAAGTCTCGTCGAAATGTGCGGCCCAAGGTGCCGCGAAGGTTTTGTCGGCATCGCGGTTCTGAGCATAACCTATCTCTCGCAAGTATCCTTGCTCATCGCTGGCCGAAGCCGCGAGTGCGTGGTTGCCCGTAACCATCTCGGTGGGCACAGAACAAGGACTCCCATGAGGGAATCTCGAGCAGTTCCTTTTCGTTTGAAACTCAACATACCATATTTCCATGATGTGTGCTTCTAGGTCCATTACTGATTCTTTAACAACGGTCGGCAGCCTGCCGTCGAGCGCGGCCGGCGCTGGAGGTCGTTCCTCTTCTTGGGCATGGCCGCCCGAAGCTGGCATGCCCGCCAGGTCCTCAGACTTTGATAGGCGTTCGCCATAACCTGCTAAGGGTTTCGAGGACTTCAAGTGATGGGTTATGCGTACACGCGCGGCTCCAGTGATGTCATGGGTACTGAGAGCGGTACCTTCAAATACACAGCAATGGGATTCCGGCGTGACGTCATTGTCATAGTATACCAGGGTGCAGCTATCAGCGCATGGCGCTGTCTGTTGCCCGCGAATGCCTCTAGCCAAACGTATTGTTACTACGTTTTCTATCCCAAACTAGCTTCTGATGAGGAACTGTGAGGCTAAGTGTAACTTAGGCGAGAGACGGTCGCGGAAGTCATTCGCCAGTTTCCTTGCTTGGTCGGCAAGTAGCCGAAGACCGTGGCAAGTTTCCCCGCGGGTGAGCTCGCGATACAGGCCAACGCTGTACGCGTGGCCGTGGTATCAGCGCCGATCTCGCGGACCGTTGGCACCTCGATATACAGCGTGCGTCGTAAGTCTGGTGCTGTGCTAGGACATCCCGACCGCCGGCTTGCACGGCGGCCTGGCCACGGTCAAGGTAGTCACGGGCGATGGGGCATGGGCCGCTCCATCCGCCCAGTCGTCCTTGGCTTCAATGCTTATCTCTGATCATATGTTCTCGATTTTGTTCGGGCGCTTCCGTCCCGTCGGTAGTCCAGTACCAGTAGGTGTGGTAAACAGGCCAGTTGTCGACCATGCAGTGCTTGATCTGGCGACGCCCCGTCGCAGAATGTGAATGCGCTGCAGACGAATAAGCCTTCGTGCAGTAGACGTGTGAAAACCAATGGAATGTTGTGTCGTTTGAGATCTTCTGTCAGAATGTGTCTCAGAATGCCGTTGCGCGCTTCGATAGTAGTGGCGCGCTGGCCGCGGGCGCGGATGCGAAACTCTGTGCAATTGGCCTTCAGGATGGATTTGACGGTATCATTGTTTAGGGCGCCTTCTCCGTCGGAGAGCATCGCCGTAGCTGGGCCGTCCAGCATCCAGCAGTTGCAATAGGCGCCCAATGCCGAGTGCATCGTCCTGTCGGCAATCTGTTGGCCAGCAGCCCAACGACTGCATCGGTCGATGCTGTGAGACACGATGCGTCGTTTACTGAGCGTCAAATCGCATTCGGGGGGGGAGGGAGGGGCCGGCAATCGAAGGCATGGTCGGGGTGCTTGGTTTCTCCCGGGCTCTGCGCTCGCGACATGATTCAACTACTCCCTTGACCATGTTCAATCGAGCAGTATCTATTCCTACGCGCGACTGAATTATACGCATCTGTGGTTCAGAAGAGTGGTATTCGCGCGAGCGGAATGCACAGTCAAATATTTGCACGTGGCCGTGCTTCCGACGGGGGCGGGGGAAGAAGCCGGCGCTGCGCCGCTCTCCTCTCGCCCGCGACGCCCCGAGATGCGCGGGGGGGTCAGACGAGCTGCCAGCCCCAGAGCCACTACGCGCGCCTCTTGTCATGTCGTCGCTGCTAGCGCCCACAATTGGGTCTTCGGGATTTCTAAGTGAAGGGGCAGCTGCACGTGGCCGTGCTTCCCCCCGTGGTCTCTGTCGTGCTGGTGGTAGCTCAGCTGGCGCAGGCGCCTCGTCAACGAGGTCGTCGGGTGCCGCTGCTGGCGCAGCGGCGGCGGGCGCAGGTGCCCCTTCCACCGGTGCTGGCGCAGCCGGTGGGGCCTGTCCGTGGTTGTCTGGTCGTTGCCGCGGTTGGGCGAACCTACGCTTGCCTGGCGTCAGCAGGTGGCCCCGCGCGTTTTCGCCATAGTCCTTCTTGCAACTTGGGCATGCCCAGTAATATGGTTCCTTATCATGCCACCGACACTCACGCCAATTTCGGTTGTTGCTGGGTGAGTTTATTTCAACGTTGTCTGTGCAAGCTGGGCGCCCACGTCCGCCCGATGGTGGTAGTTTGATGGGCCCGCTCTCTTCTCGTGGCATCGCAGGACCATCGAGGTCGAATCCAGCATTGTTAACCACGGAGGTGTTCGCGCCATGTCGGTCGGCACCGGGATTGCTGCCCTGTTCTTGAAGGAGCTCTGTAATCAGGACTGCGTCTACGATCAGCGATTGCATGTAAGACGCGCAATGGGCCGCCGGCGCCAGCTCTCGGTTGCAAGCTTGGGTATGTTCATGATTGTCAGAACGTCTTGCTCTCAAACGGTTTGAAGATTTCTCGGTGGTTGGCCATGATTCCAATAGGTTTCTTGCTGCGAGTGACATGTGAGTCGCGTCGCCCTGTCGAGCACTGGTCTACCAATTGTGTGCGAGTGGCCCTGCGTATAGCTAATGTCGTCCAGGGTGCAATCTCATCTACCCAAGTGCCAACCGCTTGCCCCCTGAGGAACATGCGTTGAAGGTCGTCTTGCGTGACGGCTACCTCCCCGCAGAAGGTGATGTGGGGGGCTCCTCGCTGTGGTGCTTATGCCATGTATCGTGGTTGACTTGCGAATTAAAAACCGATGGTCGGCCTGCGGTCCTGCAGTTGGGCTATAGCATAACTGCCGTGACAAAGCACGCGTGCAGATAGTGTTCCACAGCCCCTTGCGCTCGTGGGTTACCGAGGTCAACGTTGGCACGTTTTTCTAAGTCATCCCCCAGAAATCAGCATTCTTCTTAAAGGCGAATTGAGGTGCTCCACCAGTGCCTCCACGCAGTTCTAGTAGATCTACACGCATGTTTCTGAAGAGAGGGCGGGAACAACGGTGAATATTTCGGCGCGCGCGCCCGCAATGCCGCTTGGCAATGTTAAGAAGAGGCTGTCGTCATCATCGGACTCCAGCTCTTCTGTTAGAACGTCGGAGGACAGTGTGGCATCTCCTAATATTTTGACGTCGTCGTCACAATCATCGTTGCCATCTTCAACATGTGTTGGTATCTTTTTCGGTATGATGCCGGCTTCCTTATCAACTTTAGGTTCTTTTGCTCTTGTATTATCCGGGCATCAGTTGGCAATGCCGTTTGTGCGCGCTGCGCGTCCACCTCGAATATCGGAAAAAGCAAGAATCCACGGTAGGTCCCCGTCGAGCCCAATCGAAAGAGGGAACGATCTATAATCTTCGGTGAACGTCAATCGTTTCCCGTGGATTGGCGGTTGCCCGTGTCCGAGCAAAGCTGGCGGAAATGACCCCTGTGCAGTCTCGTGCATCTGTTGCAGACGCCGGGTGGTAACGGCGCTTTCGAGTTGCATCCAATCGGTAGGTCCTTGATCTTGATATCTTCGATCACCTTCTTACCGTTGCGGTCGAGGGTGGCCCAGCGGACAACGTCGTCCTAGCGCGGTCTGCTGTCGCTGGGCAGAAAAGTTATAGATATATATAGGTTCGTATCGATACGGGCGAACACTTGTAGATCCACTTCTTTGTGATCTTCGTTTGTATGTATACTAAGTTGGTTCGCGAATTGTGCTGTCAGGGGTGTCATTGTCTTGTTTCGCCATTCGGCATGTTGCTGGTCGTGTCCGTACCAGTCTAGCTGATGCGCCTTAACATTTGTACATGTACATCTCTACAGGGTTATGGCATCTTTAGGCATGCTGTACATGCTTGTATAGGGGGCCACTTGGCATCTTATTGGCACGATCAAACACAATGTCGGCATGGCAGAGACGCATCCGGATCTCTCTGAGTTCTAGGCTTTGAATATCCTCTTGTATAAGAGTTAGTTTCCAGAGGCATCCATGTGGTCCCATGGGGGACTATTTGCACCCTGGGAGCACGCGCTCGGGTTAGGAGATTACGCATTCTCTCATAGAGTGGCCCAGCACGTTTGCCAGGCAATCTGACATGCCAGCCAGCGGGCGTGGCCACCCAGAGTAATGCGTAGTCTCCTGAGAGTATGCCTTCTAAGTATTGTGCCCCCATCGATGTCATCACCTCATTCTGACTTGTACGATCACACATGTGCCCTCGGCTGCGTAATTCGGCGGTGGCCGCGCGTGTATCTCCTACAACCTACGCTTTGGAATGATAAGACTCACTGTTTGTTGTATGGCGCGTGTCAACGCGGTCATTTGTCGCGAGGCGCGCGCCCGTGCCTCTGGCCCCCTTGAGGTTGTCAGCGGACTCGGCCAGCAGGCCCTGCCCCCGTCAGCTGGGGTCATCTATGTGGGGTAGGATACCCGGCGTCTCGTCGCTCGAGTATGTCCTGCCCCCACTCGTGCCCCGCTCGGCGGGGTTGTGCGACGACGAGCTAGGGTCTCCGACCTGAAAGACCTGTGGCATGTTCTCCTCCGCGATCGGAATGGTGCCCCACTTCTTCCCTGGGCGAGGCCGCCCAGGATATGTCGGCGCCGCCCGCGAGCCGGCCCCTCGCCTCCGACAGATGTTGATGGATGAGGTTCGTCACAAGGTCTGGATCCCACTTGTCAACTGTCTCCTTCACCTTGGGCGCTTGCCAACAGCATGCGTGCCATCTCACGGCGGCCCACCGGGCGGTCGGATCGATGCCACTGGTCCATTGTCGAGCTGACAATGGTCGTGACAGCGTCATCGACTGCCTGATCCAGGAAGCGATTCAACGCCTCGCGGTTGTACTCGCCAGTGTCCTGGCATGCCTGGGGCGTTTGTCCGCGGTCGGCTTCTGTCTCGTGCTGGGAAGTGCCCCCTGCGCTGACATATGTGAAGGTCTCCGCCGCTGACTCGCCCTCTGGACTGGGAATGGCCTTCCCGTAGTTGGAGCATGGGATGGCCTGGTGTCCCGAGGGCGTTTGCGCCGACGTCCGAACCTGCGCGCCATTGCCAGGCTGCGCCTTACACGTGCGCGCTCCTGGGGGGATAATGCGCCCTGTGCCTTCCTCCAGGATCAGGATCGCTCTCTTCGCAAGTCTGGGCCGGAGGCCTCGGCGGTATGACCAACGAAGGCGCCCACCTTTGTGGTCGGTGGCTTGCTGTAGTGTTGGTATTTGCACGCAATCCTGAATGGCCCAAGAGTCTCCAAGAGTCCAGCAAACTGCTGCACCACTGTCAACTCCGTCGGCGTATAGCAGCCTGTCTAGGCCCATGCCCTTCGGCATGTGTCCACGCTGCTAGAGTCGGTTATCAAACTCTCGTCCAGCGTTGATTCCGATGATATTGATGTCCGAACCTATGTCCACCAACGTGCCGAGTTTGCCAGGGATCCATTTCTTCAGTCTGCTGGATGCGTACACATGCTGAATGCCAGCAGGGGTCAAGCTTGCGTGCGTTTCCGCACCCATCTGCCCCCTGGAGCCTCCTCGTGAGACTCAGCGTCATAGGGCCCCAATTGCTCACGAAACCATTCACTTCCTCCACTGTAGCAGGCTACCGCTCACTTGCCCAGTCGGCGTACCTCTGGGTGTTGAGCGGCTGGGGCAGCACATTGGTGGCTTCGCCAGTGGTGCGGACTTCATTGACCTGCAGCATAAATTCCGTGGGCTGCCCATGCATTGCTCTCTCTGCCTCCACTGCTTGGTCCATGTCCACATCGTGGCTGGGCCTCGATGGGGGGTCCACCCTCCTGGTCGTGGCCGAGAGTGGTCTGCGGTGGTGTCGTGGGCCCGCTGTCGCCCGTTGTTGTTGCTGCTCCAAGCGATCCAACAGTGGATTGTTGAAAGGACCTGGCATTGCATAGGCATCAGGTGTCCCCGCATCCTGGATTGACGGGGCATTCGCTGCATGCGTCCCCGCATCGCAATTTAGAAGCGGGGTCGGTGTGGCCATTGCAAAGGAAGCGCTCGTGGCCAAGCTTGCTCTGGGAATCGACATCATCTAGCCTCTTGCGCGGGTCGGGAATTGCCTGGGCCTGCTGGGTGGCTACTGCTGCTGAGGTGTTCGATGCGTCGATGTCCAGCATGGTGATATTCTGCCGCAGTAATGCTTGGGCCCCTGCAAATGGCACATGGGGCCTTTACGTCGGCCCCTTTCCCTGCCTCTTGACGCGTGTGCCCGAGCATGTCGATCCCAGCATTCTGCGTGGCATCGATGTCCACGCTGCAGTCTCCTCATCTTCTCGCGCGAGACGAATGACTCGAGGCGCGCCGAGCACTGTGCGATGGAGATGTCCGGCACTACAGGCGCCGCTGTGTTTGGGCGTGTGTGCCCTTGCCGTGGCAGCGTGGACTCCGACGCCGCATGCGGAGAGGGCGGTGGCCCGTCCCTGGACCTTGGAGTCGACCTTGCGGTCTGCGGGTTGCCGCGTTGTGAATTGTTGACCATCTATTGTGTGCGCCTGGCGTTCCTTTAACGTGCAGCCCTCCGGGCGTGGTCCGCTGCTTGCATGTTTGCTTGCACTATCGTGTGGATATCGTGCAAATGCGTCGGCAAGGTACTTGCAGGTGTGTTAATCTCCAGCGCAGGTCGATGTGCCGCTGTAACTGGGTCAACCGATGACGGCTGATAACCTCTGCGCGGCTGCGTTCCCGCACCTGGAACACGCGCCGCCTGCAAGTCGTAGAACTTGCCCGCCATATCCAGTGTTATTTGATTAAGGGTCGGTTGGGCCCGCCATTGGCGTTCAATGAATCTCTGCAACATGTTCGGGGAACAGCGGCTGATCCATGGGTGGTGGAGCCGGGCCTTGGAGTGGAAGGTGCGTTGGGTGCGCAACAAGCGCAGGAACGAATGGCAGCCTGTCTGGATGGTCTGCCGATGGACTCGCGTCTGGGTGCCACTGCCAGGGCGGCGTCCAGTTGTTCCAGTCTGTCGCGTCCACTCCCAGCAACCTCATTTCAGACATAGCAGCCTGATGTTGTTGTTGAATGAATTGTTGCTTCTCCTGTGCTGACTGCCTGTGTCCAGGCTGGTCTGTTGTCGGCGCTGCCATCGGCGAGCTTGGACTGCCAGAGGCCTGACTTTGGCGCGGAGTGCCCCAGGCGTTGATGCCCTAATAGCAGCTGCCAGGTCGGGGCGCTGGCGCAGCATGGCCATGCGCTGCACGAGGATCTCGTTGCTCGTCGATGCTGCCGGAGGGCCATTGGGCGAATCCGCCCCTGATACTAGGCGGTTCAGACATGGCTGACCGAGTGCCAATGGCTCGAACCTAGTGGAGCCAGCGTTTGATGGTGGCCTCCCTGGTCCAAAGCTAGTTGGCAGCCCTGCTGGTACGTTGCCAAGGGCGACTTCTTAAGGGTCTCTTCGACAATGTGGACATCTCGGTTGATGGTGGTCGCATCCAGGGAGATGGGCCGGCGTCTGTCGGCAGGGCCGCCGGAGGCCCGGCACTTGTCGGCGCGGCTACGTCAGCAGGTGCCACCGCGCCCATCAGAAGGCCGACGGTGACCGAGATGCCATAATTTTCTTCGCCGAGATAGCCCGTGAGCGCGGCCACCCCAACGCCATATGATAATTCGGGCTCGAACCAAGTTTGTTGGAGTTGGACATCGCCCGCGGTTATCGGCCAATCCCGTTGCTGGAAATACCGGAGATTCTGCCAGACGTTATACCGCGCAAATTCAGGTGTCAACGCAAATTGCATGATGTACTTGGTCGGAATAACATGATTGAAACCGTTCGTCAAAAGGATGTCGTTAGCGGAACGACACGACTTCGCTCCATGCCCGAATAAACGCGGAGTAGACATGAATATGAAACTCTCGCTCTCCTCCCTGAGACCAGAAGCAGTCCCGTCGTCTCCTGGTAGGTGCGGCCATCCGTGCGCGAACTGTCTGCCGCGTTTGCCTCGTGGTCCGTGTTCTGCGCGACCGGACAGCCCGTGCTCGACGATTCCACGCAGGTATTCCCACTTGGTTCCATGTATGAAGAACCTTGGGTCTCCGTTATCAGCATCGTCGTTTTTGCCTACGCGCGTTACTGGAGTGCACAATGATTCTGGGCATTCTATGCCAGGAAACGAGTGTCCACTGGCGGCTCTGATCCACATCGTTGGGACATCCTCGTCGTCGTACGTGTATTTCCCCACATGCTTCGTGGGGTTCTGGTTTTCTTCCCTGCCGCGCCGCGCCCGCGACACACACCTCACTCTTCGGACAGCACAGCTCAGCTCAGCTCAGCTCAGCTCAGCACAGCACAGCTCAGCTCAGCTCAGCACAGCACACAGCTCAGCTCAGCACGCAGCACAACTCAGCACAGCTCAGCACAGCTCAGCACAGCCCAGCACGGCTCAGCTCAGCACATCACAGCACAGCTCGTGGCACTCTCTCGACACCACAGGGGGTGCGCAGGGGTTGGTCTCTCAGCTCGGCCGCTACCCACGACACTGGCGCAAAGCCTAGCAGGCGTGGCACTCTCTCGACACCAAAGGGGGTGGGCAGGGGGTGGTCTCTCAGCTCGGCCGCTATCCACGACACTGGCGCAAAGCTAGCAGGAGTGTGGCACTTTCTCGACCACAGGGGGTGCGCAGGGGTGGTCTCTCAGCTCGGCCCGCTATCCACGACACTGGCGCAAAGCCTAGCAGCCGTGGCACTTTCTCGACACCACAGGGGGTGCGCAGGGGGTGGTCTCTCACCGCGGTCCCTATTCACGGCACCGTCGCAAAGCCTTAGCATGCGTGGCACTTTCTCGACACCACAGGGGGTGGGCAGGGGGTGGTCTCTCAGCCCGGTCGCTATCCACGACACTGGCGCAAAGCCTCGCAGGCGTGGCACTTTCTCGACACCACAGGGGGTGCGCAGGGGGTGGTCTCTCAGCTCGGCCGCTATCCACGACACTGGCGCAAAGCCTAGCAGGCGTGGCACTTTCTCGACACCACAGGGGGTGCGCAGGGGGTGGTCTCTCAGCTCGGCCGCTTCACGGCACCGTCGCAAAGCCTAGCATGCGTGGCACTTTCTCGACACCACAGGGGGTGGGCAGGGGGTGGTCTCTCAGCCCGGTCGCTATCCACGACACTGGCGCAAAGGCCTAGCGGCGTGGCACTTTCTTGACACCACAGGGGGGTGCGCAGGTGTTTGTCTCTCAGCTCGGCCGCTATTCCAGGGACAAATTTTGGGGCGGGGCAAAGGCTCGCAGGGTGGCACGCTTCGCGACACCACCAGGGGCGGGCGCCAGGGGCAGGGGGTGGTCTCTCAGCTCGGCCGCTATCCACGACACTGGCGCAAAGCCTAGCGGGCGTGACACCTTCTCGACACCACAGGGGGTGCACAGAGGGTGGTCTCTCAGCTCGGCCGCTATCCACGACACTGGCGCAAACCTAGCAAGCGTGGCACTTTCTCGACACCCACAGGGGGTTCGCAGGGGGTGGTCTCTCAGCTCGGTCGCTATCCACGACACTGTCGCAAAGCCTGGCAGGCGGGGCACTTTCTCGACACCACAGGGGGTGGGCAGGGGGTGGTCTTTCAGCTCGGCCGCTATCCACGACACTGGCGCAAAGGCTCGCAGGCGTGGCACGTTCGCGACACCACAGGGGGTGCGCAGGGGGTGGTCTCTCAGCTCGGCCGCTATCCACGACACTGGCGCAAAAGGCTAACAGGCGTGGCACTTTCTCGACACCACAGGGGGTGCGCAGGGGGTGGTCTCTCAGCTCGGCCGCTATCCACGACACGGCGCAAAAGCTAGCAGCGTGGCACTTTCTCGACACATGGGGTCGCAGGGGGTGGTCTCTCAAGCATCCCGAACTGGCGCAAGCCTAGCAGGCGTGGCACTTTTTCGCGACACCACAGGGGGTGGCGCAGGGGGTGGTCTCTCTCCGCCGGACCGGCACGACAAGGGCGCAAAGCCTAGGCAGCTGGCTTCTCGACACCACGGGGGTGCGCAGGGGGTGGTCTCTCAGCTCGGCCGCTATCCACGACACTGGCGCAAAGGCTAGCAGGCGTGGCACTCTCGCGACACCACAGGGGGTGCGCAGGGGGTGGTCTCTCAGCTCGGCCGCTATCCACGACACTGGCGCAAAGCCTAGCAGGCGTGGCACTTTCTCGACACCAAAGGGGGTGGGCAGGGGGTGGTCTCTCAGCTCGGCCGCTATCCACGACACTGGCGCAAAGCCTAGCAGGCGTGGCACTTTCTCGACACCACAGGGGGTGGGCAGGGGGTGGTCTCTCAGCTCGGCCGCTATCCACGACACTGGCGCAAAGGCTAGCAGGCGTGGCACTTTCGCGACACCACAGGGGGTGCAGGCAGGCGACACTTTGCGTGGCACTTTCTCGACCACAGGGGGTGCGCAGTCTCTCAGCTCGGTCGCTCCACGCACTGGCGCAAAGGCTCTCTTTTCGACACCGCTGCGCGGCGGCGCTATCCACGACACTGGCGCAAAGGCAGCAGGGCGTGGCGCTTTCTCTCGACACACAAGGGGGTGCGCAGGGGGTGGTCTCTCAGCTCGGCCGCTATCCACGACACTGGCGCAAAGCTAGCAGGCGTGGCACTTTCTCGACACCACAGGGGGTGCGCAGGGGTGGTCTCTCAGCTCGGCCGCTATCCACGACACTGGCGCAAAGCCTAGCAGGCGTGGCACTTTCTCGACACCACAGGGGGTGCGCAGGGGATGGTCTCTCAGCTCTGTCGCTACCCACGACACTGGCGCAAAACTTAGCAGGCGTAGTACTTTCTCGGCACCACGCGAGGTGCGCAAGGGGTGGTCTCTCAGCTCGGCCGCTATCCACGACACTGGCGCAAAGCCTACCAGGCGTGGCATTTTCTCGACACTACACGAGGTGCGCAGGGAGTGGTCTCTCAGCTCGGCCGCTATCCACGACACTGGCGCAAAGGTTAGCAGGCGTGGCACTTTCTCGACACCACAGGGGGTGCGCAGGGGGTGGTCTCTCAGCTCGGCCGCTATCCACGACACTGGCGCAAAGCCTAGCAGGCGTGGCACTTTCTCGACACCACAGGGGGTGCGCAGGGGGTGGTCTCTCAGCTCGGCCGCTATCCACGACACTGGCGCAAAGCCTAGCAGGCGTGGCACTTTCTGGACACCACAGGGGGTGCGCAGGGGGTGGTCTCTCAGCTCGGCCGCTATCCACGACACTGGCGCAAAGCCTAGCAGGCGTGGCACTTTCACGACACCACAGGGGGTGCGCAGGGGGTGGTCTCTCAGCTCGGCCGCTATCCACGACACTGGCGCAAAGGCTAGCAGGCGTGGCACTTTCTCGACACCACAGGGGGTGCGCAGGGGGTGGTCTCTCAGCTCGGCCGCTATCCACGACACTGGCGCAAAGGCTAGCAGGCGCGGCACTTTCTCGACACCACAGGGGGTGCGCAGGGGGTGGTCTCTCAGCTCGGCCGCTATCCACGACGCTGGCGCAAAGCCTAGCAGGGAACATTCGCGACGAGGGCCCAGAACGCAGGATTGTGCATATATATATATATATATATATATATATTATATACATAAGCAAACATATAAGATTTAAATGAAGTGTGTGGGGTTCCTCGGTAGCGTACTTTAGCTGGAGACGGTTCTTCTTGGCACTCGAACTGTCCGTGCTATTACCAATGTGTAGGAGCAACCAGGTTAAGTAATCTTGCTCGAAGTAACGCATCCACTTGCAAGAAAGAAAAACACATCCGATCCCTTACCACGCCAGGGGTGGGCCAAATCACCAGTGACCATGGCCCTACCACCATAGCGACCCCAGGCCCAGCATGCTCTCTCAAATCGCCCATCATGAACGCCGCCATGAAATCGCCTGTGCCCGCAGGTATGGGACCGCCATTCAGTAAGACAGGGCAATCCTTTCATGACGGCGTGGCAACGGATTGAACCTGAAATTCCTCCTTCTCATCAGGGCCTCCAGAATCGGAATCTCCCCTCTGAAACGCAAGGGTTGAACGTTGCGAAGTTGATTGCGCAACTTGCGTTTCTCTGCTTCGGCGACGGCATGCGTCGGCTATGCGCGTTGATCGCAAGTGTATTATTCTCTGACATGTCTGCCCCTTCTGATCCGGGCGCGTCCGCGGGCGTGCCCACTCCTACTGGTGTATATGTATATATATATACACATTTCTGTGCCATCTGCCTTGGAGGCCATGGCCTTGGACCTCGGTTTGAGTAGCGCAGCCGGTGGCCCAGCAGATGGCGAGTCCGCGGCAGACGACTCGGCAGGTGTTTCAATCGGTGGTGCGCCCTGAAATTTCAGATAAGCCAGTGTCCAAGCTGTTCTCCCCTTTGGATTTCCTTTTTTGGGGTGGTCAGACCTTCGGTCTCCTTTAGGTTCCGCGTAGCTGCGGGATCGCAGGGCGCATCAGGTACTGACTTGTCCTGGGGGTCGGATCCTTCGCCTCTCCCCGTTGCCGAGCTGGTTCTTCCTGTCCGCGCTGCAGGTGAGGAAGGTGCCTGGCCGCCGCGATGGACCGGGCCCGATTAAAACTCAGCGGGCATCGCGGCAACCGGTTGCTCAGGCAGGGGTGTGAAGCTACCTCCAAAACGAGCAGTTCCCTTTTTGGTGTCACTTGAGGGCCTCCGCGAAGGGCCGCGCTCGAGCTCCACGTCGCTGTCGGGGGGCCCCCCTAGGTCCACCTCTTGTTCTGGGCGTCGTTCGTTTCCAGGGGTCGCCTTTGACTTGTCGGTCTACCGGGCGTCCTGGGCGCGCCCGCCCCCTTCCACGCCAGGGCCATCTTCGCCCTGGGCGCGCCCGCCCGGTGGCTCGGCAGGCGCGGTGGGTGCAAGTGGCCGCTCCTCCTGATGTCCTTATGCTTCTCTATTCTTCTCGCCCACCCCTTGGGTGGGCGCTGGAGGAGATGCGGGGGGGGGGCTCGGCGCTGGGGCCCCCGATGATCTGCCCCGTCATGTTCAGCTCGCGGAGACGGGGGATGCTGTGGTCGATGTCCTCGCGTGCCTCGGCGGAGTCTCTGTTCCGCCGTTGCCCATGCCAATCCTGGTTGTAGACTTTGAGAGTGTGGTCGTCGCCACGAGCATTCGAGTCATCTTCTACTTCTTGGGCTTCCGCATCGTAGAATGGAGCGCAGTCCGCCTAGGACGTGGCCGCCCTTCCGCCCATTCCGTTGTCGCGGTTAGGATGCCGCGGCGTCTCGCCGCGACGCGGGCTGTGAGATGGACGGCCCATGGGGCATGAGCGGCGGTGTCGGCTGCGAGGCGGGCATGGGCGCGCGCGGTGGCTTCTCCGAACTCTGATGGGATCTCGCTTGCATGCCCGCCTCTCATCGCTCTCTTTGACGCGACGGTGCGATGTTTTGATGATGCGATTGATATCGTCACGAGTAGCTCGTGTCAAAGACCGCCAATAGCAAATCTGCAATTATGTGTGGCCCTGTTCGAAGTAGCATTCCACGTCTGCGTCGCCCATCTCCGCGCGAGGGCCCCATTCGTCGCGAGAGAGGGAGGCGCGCCCCGCCCCTGGGGGCGAGCGCCCCCCTCCCGGGCCCGACTCGCCGGAGCTTGCGCCGCGCGTCGGCTCCGCGGACTGAGCGTGGCCCTTTCCCTCCCGAGGGCCCGCCGCGCGTGAGCGACTGCGGCCTCGACCAGGGCCGCCCGTGCCAGGGCTTTGTTTGCCGGCTTTGCTCCTGCTGCGGCGCGGGCAGTGGCGCCGCGGCCTCGGCGACTGCTTCCTTTGTCGCATGTGCAGTGGGCGCCCCGCCCGATGCGTGCTTTTCCTGGCTTGCCCCACCTTGTAAACATGTCGGCGCGGGCCTGTCCTGCTCCGCCCCCCCCCCCCCCCCCCCCGCGATGCCAGGCGCCGTTGGGGTTTGGGGCGGGTGGGGTCCGCTTCGGACGCGCAGTCGACGTCGTCGCCGTCGTCGCCGTCGTCGTCCGAATCGTAGCGCGCGTGTCCGCGCGCGCCCGTCCAGTCCGCGACGGGCGCGTCGAACAGCTCCTCGATCCCGTCGCGCAGGCGCCCGGCGTAGCGCTCGCCTGGCGCGGCAGCCTCGGCGAAGTGAGCCATCGCAAACCAAGAGGGCTTGATCGGGCGCGGGAGGGGGATCGATTTCGGGAAAATCGACGCACTCAAGGACATCCGCTTCGGATTGATCTGAGCCAAGCGGATCCATCCCCCTTCCCGCCTCCCTTAGGGCGTTGTTCCTGGACATGTTAACTGCTTCCGCGGGCATTGCATGTCGTGCGTTTGCGGTTTTTGTCCATTGGGTTGAGCCTGCGCCCCCTGCCCTCACCTGCGGCATGCCCGCGGTATTTGCCTCTGCCTACGTCCGAGAAACAAGCCCTCGAAGTCGTGGTCTGTCAATTGGGCCGCGAACGTGGTTATGCCTTTGCCGTGCAATTTGCGGGCGCGCCTACCACCTCAGCCGCGGCCTTTGCCCTTGCGGAAAAAGACGCGACGTGCAGCTCGCCTGAATCTCCTGACCGGTTTCTTCGCATGGCGCCTCCGCCTGCCTTTGGCATGGCGATGTCCTAGGTGCGAATACTGCGCTGCTGCATCGTCACCGCTGGGTAGATCTGACCAATCGAGATTTCAACACAGGTAGAGGAGACCGCATCGGCGTCCGCGCCGGAATCGAAGGCGCCGTCGTGCCCGGAGGGCGGTCGCGTCAGGCGGCGTATAACAGGCGGCCGATGGACAGCCAATCTTAGAGCCAGAAGCCTGTGCGTCGTTGGCTTCTTGGCTTTTGGCTTAGAAAAGTCATGGATTCAATGGGCTCTCTGTCGTTCCAGATGCTATTCGGCATGGCTGCTGGTGTTTCGCTTACTTCGGCATGGTAGGTGCCAGCGCTGCTTCCGCTGAAGATGGGGAACGCTCAGCCAAGTGTCCGCGGCTGCGCAATCGCCTCAGGAATTGGTCGCATGGTTGATGGGAACGTGGCATCTGGTGGCTCAGCCGTTGCGACGGCCGTACTGCTCTGGAGGTGCCCGTTCCCGTGGCGCGAAATAAAACCAGTGTAAGGATCTGAAAGTTGGGCACGTTGAAGCCCGCTGAATCTGCTCCCAGCATGGCCATCTCGAATCGCGTCAGTACTGAATCGATGCGTTCGCCCCTATCGACCCTGAAGTCAGTGGGGGCTGTCCCCGGTGAGCTGTCGCTCGTCCTCAAGGTTTTCAAACTTGGTGCTTAGTAGGTGCATGCTGTGCGTGACTCAGGCGGTGCGTCTACCCTGGAAGGTGACACCATTGTTGATGATGGCGGACGGCGCCCTCATAGTTAGTGTCCTGGCTCGGCTCTGTAGGCCGCGTTGAATTTGCCGCGGCCTGCTGGGGTGGAGTCGCACTTCCGCTCGCGACGTTGAACCATGCGTGAACTTCGCGAACAAAGCCGCGGAAGGGTACACTGCCTGCGGGACACCAGGAGTGACCCCGAGTGCGTGTTTCATCCAATCCTCCTCCTCGCATGTATGCCATGGCAAGATCTAGGCACGCCAATAGAACTCCAAATATATCAACCATGACATAATGCATGGTCATGCTGTAGCTGGTGATGTCAGGTTTTGTATCGTTGATGTTCGTCGCGCCGGTAGGGTTGCGACTGGGTGTCTGGTGGTTTGACGTGGCCGTCAGCTTGCAGGTGGGTATAAGTGTTTGGTTCGTGCGTGGCTTGCGGCCACGCGGTGGGGAGATGGGGGTATAGGACTGTATGTTACCAATTGGTTGAAGAGTACTTGGGGTGTAGTGGCTGATCGCCGGCGCAGTTGGGTAATACTCTGTGCCTTGGTAAGTTGTTATGTACAGAACACCTGATGTAAGAACCAACCACATAAAGATGTGGCCCGCTCCGCGACCAAGTGGGAAGTAAGTGTTAAAAGCTTCACCATGAGGTAGAAGCTGAGGACCCGACTCTTAGGATAACATCGGCGACGTATCGAGGCATCCCACAACTCATCCCTGGATAGCAAGCAAAAAGGAGAGACAAGAGACAGTACATGAGAGGTATACGTGGGTCATTGATAGACGTGGCCTTTGTCTGATACAATGAACTGGATCGAGTCACGCTGTCGTGTAACTAGCAAATGAGGGCTGCGTTGCCTTGAGCCAAGACTGCGGCGGATACAGCCTTCGCTATACAGCCCCACCTTAAACCTCGCTGTAGATATCCGGCCGAATGCGCCAACCACCCGGACGGACGCGCAAAAACGCGCAAGGAAGGGACATGCCAGAAAACCCGCCTCCAAGAACGTCAAGTTTGTTCCAAGATGGCCTTCAATATGCCCCCAAAACAACCAGTATCGCCCCAAGAGAGGCCAAGATGGTCCCGCCACGCCTCCAAGCCAGCCCTAAGACGGCCCAAGATGCCCTCCAGACGGCCCAGGAAGCTTTCAAGACGCCCCGAAAAGGCTCCAAAAGGACCTCCAGGAGGCCAAAATCATCGACGCCCTAAAATGTTGCAATGGTTTTATCATTCTCGCCTTGTCGAGCTCTCCAGACGTCCAAGCCGGTTCCACAGGCCTCCAAGATCGCCCCAAAACGGCTCACGAGACCCCCCAAAGGGGCCCGCAAAACGGCCGCAGGAGGGCCCAAAAGGCCCCCAAGAGGCCCCCAAGACGGCCCAACAAACCTTCACGACGGCCCTCACGCGCCCAAAGAGGGACCCACGACTGCCCAGAGAGGGCCCCGCGGCATCCGAAGGCCAACAGGTCCATCAGAGACGCCGGAGAGGCCCCAGGAGGCCCCCTTAAGAGGGCCCAGGAGGCACCCACGAGGCTCTCAGGAAACCCCAGGAGGCCCCAGGAGGGCTTCAGGAGGCCTCCTATTCCTCCTCCTCCTGCTCCTCCTGCTCCTCCTCCTCCTCCTCCTCCTCGTCCTCCTTTTCATCCCTCTCCTCCTCCTCTCTCTTACTCTCCTAAGTGTTCCCCCCGCAGGGGTTCCACACGGCTGGGGGAACACATATTCCAACAACTTCACCAGACTTCGGCCCAACTTTGGCTGCGTGGGCGCGGGCAAAAGGCAGGTGGCCGCGGTGAGTCGCCGTATGCGTCTTCGATCCGTTGCTCCCTGGTGGTTGTTTATCACAAGGATGCACGGCGTGTTGGATGCCTGGGTGTTTTGGTTCTTTCGAAGGACCTTCCAATTGAGCCTCGGCCCAACCCGCCGACCGCGCGGAACGCCCAGCTAATATATCTTTCTCCAGGGGTACCCCCCCAAGATGGCCCCAAGATGGCCTTCAAGACGGCGGCGATGGCCCTAAGAGAGCCTCAGATGAACCCACGGTGTTTCCAAGACGGGCCAAGATGCCCCCAAAGATGGCCTTACGATCGCCCAGGACGGCCCAGAAGGCCTCCAAGAGAGCCCAAGAGGCCTCGAAGAGGACCTCAGGACAGCCCGAAGAGGCCCAGACCACTAATTGTCCTTAGGCATTTGACGAACTTTGGCGTTTGCTCATTTTCGGCTTGCCGTCGGCCCGGGACGGCCCCAGGTGCAACCAAGATGGCCGCGCGAACGCTGAAGAGGCTTCCGAGGGGGCGATCGTCTGTCTCGGCGTTCCCGTGTTTTGTTGTGTTGATTTGCTTTGTTACTTCGTTGTGTGTTCCTTCGCGTGCTGTTCTGGCTGATCGTGTCTAACGACCGCTACAACAGTGTAGCGCCATCCAAGTTGTACACTAGAAATCAATATGTAAATCACCAACAACTAAATATGTAAATCAGCAACAAAAGGACCTGGTTCTACAGCCACACAAAGCACATTTGTCATCTAGGCAGTGCATATCAATGTGTAAATCGCTCACGAAAGAAACCCCAAGCAAAATCAGACAACAAAACTCTATTTGCAATCCACGCAAAGACAATCAATCCGTAAATCGCCTACACAGGGAATCCTACTGTAAAGCCGCACAACAAAATTTCGCTTACAATCCGAACACAGGGAATCAATTTGTAAACCGCCTACTGACGGATGTCCTTTGAAAGGGGGCCAGGACAGCTTTGGGAGGAGCCCCCCCCAACAAACAAACAATGAGACATGAACTTATCGTTAACCGGGCGGGGTGCGGGGGGCAAAACAAAGCAGCCCGGCGAAGGACCCAACCATTTGCAGTTGCGAGAGCAGCCGTTGTGAGTGTCGCCTTCGGTACATCTCCTTCTGGGTCCACGGAGCGCGCGAAGGGTGTGCCGAAATGAGGCGGGGTCGCCATGCGTGCGGCCAGACATGCCCTGCGCTTCCACAGGCGGCGCGGGGCAGCGATGGTTCGCTGCAGGCGTAGCCAATCATGTTCATAGTGGATTCGCGAAGCAATTCAAATCTGCACCATAGGACCACCCACGTTAGCATTGCAGTCCAACGCAACAAGTAGCTGCTGCTGAGGCCGTGACCCATGCCGTTGCGGGAGTACACCAACAAATGCAAGGTAAACAACCAGACGCGTGCCCTGCGCACCCATGTCTACAATGATCCACGCGCTGCCGACAACTCGAACACCGTCGAACGTATTCATACGCATACTATGCAGCATCACTCCTACACAGCAGACGTGGACTTGTTCAACTCTGACGCGAGATCAATGACTGTGTGTACTTCGGGGTGCCGTGCATCCCGCATTTCTTCATTACATCATCTGTGACATGGCCAAGTGACAACATGATGTATGTGTCAGGGCTGCAAATGCTTCTATACATATTCCAGGGGCGTGCTGATCCAAAGTGTGCACACGATGTTCTACGTATCATGTCTTAGCACTTCAAAAACCCAGCTCGAGCTCACGCAGAAACATGGTCAGCCGCGTCCCAACTTACCTGTTTAGCTACTCTGACCTGGTCTCGGTCGGCAAAGATATATAAGTGTTGCTACGCATGCGTTCACAAGCCGCGCAAATACAAAATAGCCTGGGGATGCAATGGGGAAGCGTCGACCACGGACTTGGCAACCACTCCGCTGCTGTAGCGCGATATCAACACCCACTTCATTACGACGCACTGCCGAACAAACTTACCCCTCCCCTCCCGAAGAATACAGCGCCAGTAAAAAATATCGCGCTGACGTCGTTGTGAGCCTCGCGGCATCTCTTCATGCATCTCTGACGCAGTCCCCGCTCCTGTCTTTATTTCAATAAGAAATAGCATGGCCTGCTCAACGCAAGCTCGCTTACCGAATGCAACCCCTAATAACAACCCCTTCCTTCCAAATCTTCCGCGTCACCGACAAAATGTCGGCCGATCAAAACTCCTGCTCATGAAAGGGGGAACGGACCGGACCTGACCGACTCCGTCATGTGACAGCAGTCTGGGCTTTCGCTGGCCCGCTTCAGAACCTTGTGCGCGAGAAAACCTGGCACAGAGTCTCGCACAAGCTGCATGGGCAGATGTCGACTTTGGGATCGGCTGCCCTCTGGTGCCAACATGATCGCCGCCGTCAGCGGTTGTGGGCCGCCTGCCCACTCACCTGCCTTACCCCGGTTGCCCTGGCCTCCCGCCTGCGCGGTCGTCGTCTCTCCCTCTCTTCCTCGCGCCCTCTTCCTCGCTGGGCAGCATAGCCCGCTGGGAGCTGGCGGCACGACGCGTAACCTGGGCATAGAGCCGGGTCTTCATTTGGCGTTTTGTGCATTCCGATCTGCACGGTCCTTCGCTTAAGCCCGCGTCGCAACGCCTCCAGCACGGCCGTTCATGAGGACGCAGTGCTCAGGGCAACAGGAATGGACCGACTCCGAGGGCGAGGGAACGCGAGGGACTAGAGGAGGTAAGGATCGGATGCCTAGAAGTTGGCACGCATCCAAGGGAAAGGACTCCCGATCTTGGAGTTGGTGGCAACACTCAGGGCACAAACAAAAGCCTGCGTCATTACCACCTTCGAGATATGGGGTCTCCTTTCCTCGGTGAAGGCGACCACCCATATCGATGTTGGTGTCAACCTCTAGGTCCACTCGAATCGCGGTAATGGGCGCCAAGCGATCTGCGTGTCAGGGGCGCGGACCCCTGGCACAGTCCGCGAGCAGCGGTGGGTACAAAGGGGAGCAATAGGAACTGGAGCAAGATGATGGTGAAACACATTCCTGGTGTATACATTTACATGCATACATGCATTCACGTGTATGTATGTTACAAACACAAGAATACCTTTGTGAGTCTGTAGCCGTGCAGCGGGATATAATGGCGATCCTAAATTATCGATTTCGACGCTGCTCGCAGGGGCGAGACCACGGACAACGAGGGGCTGGGGCCCCTCCGGGTCTCGAGATCTCCAAGGCCCCAGGTTTGGCCAACCTGTGTGGGTTCCTCCAAAACGCTGGCCGCAACAACTCCACTTTGATTTCAATCGATCGGTATGTTCGCCAACACCCGTACTATATACAAAGCTTCACTTCCCCACGCAATGCTTGAAGTTGGGATGTTTTACTCCTGTTCTAAAAAACGGGGCAGTGTCTTCGGTCTGGCGGCTATGTGGCCGCCGTCGCCGCTCTCCGTCGCCGCCTCGTCGCCGCCCGTCGCGTGGGCCGTGTCTTCGGTCTGGCGGCTACGTGGCCGCCGCCGCGGCCCCGTCGCCACCTCGTGACCGCACAGCGCAGATTGCACCCCACAGTGCACCACGAGAGTTTGCACCGCATGAGTTGCACCACGTCGACTGCGCAATATTGTTTGCAGAACACAGTTTGCACCACGTCGACTGCACCACGTGGATTTGAACAGGACAGATTGCACCGAATAGAATGCACACCATATATCCTCCTTTCGAACATACAGTTTGCACATGGTCTTGCCCCATCGCCGATCTGAATATGGATTCGCACCATCCCTGCCAGGCTGGTATCAACCCCCCCTTCTCCTCTGCCAAAAAAGCTATGCGTGCGCACTCGTTATTTTTCAACGATCATCAGTTTTCAATCCCGTACACAAAAATAAGGGGGCGACGTGCACAGGCACGCGTCGTCGCGCGCGTGTGCCAGAATTTTTCAAAACAAACCTTAGGTGCCGTGGGATTTCAGCATCTGCTGCCCCCAAAACAAATTAAACACATGGTTTCACTTCGGGGGGGTCCAAACCAGCTTGCGCATGCGCTCTTGCAGATTCAAAAAGTTATCGAACAAACGAAAGTTGCTCAACCTTTTTTTCATCACATGCTGCCGAACGGGCCTTTTCGCGCGCGCATGTCGATATCGATCGGACGCGCTTGCGCGCGTTCTGTCGCAAGAACCTCTTGCAACAAACGGGACGAAGTGCGCACGCGCGCGTCGTCGTCGCGCGCATGGCGGAATCCTTCGAAACACCGAAGATGTTTCGCATGGCTTTCAAACGCGAGAATCACGAATACATATATAAAAGCACATGGCTTCGCAACGCCAGTTGTCAAATAAAGCTCTGCGCGCGCTGTTGCGGAGTCTCAGAAACCATATGTTTTCCCACATTATCTGAATGTGCCAAGCAGGCCTACCGCGCCGCATGTCGAACTCATCTGGGCGCCCTTGCGCGCATGCTGGGGGGGGGGGGGGGGGCGGCACGACCCGTATCAAATAATAGCACGCGGGCCGCTCGCGCGCGTCGGCCGCGCGCGCATGTCAAACTCCTTGCAGAACAATTCATCTCCGACGCGAGGACATCGTCATTGGTATCGGCGGGCGTGATCAACATCGCGCCGTCATTGGCCTTGCCGTCGTCATCGCCACCATCGTCACCATCATCGTTGCTCTCATCATCGTGTCAACCGTTGTCGGCGTCGCCATGGTACCGCGCCCGCCCAAGTCACCGACTCGCACTGAAGTGCCCGCTGGACGTGCCCAGAGATCAGCGCCACCGCGGCCGCGTCGGTCGCGTCGCATTAGCTGGCCGCTGCCTTGCGAGCATGCGCGGTCCAGCGCGGCCGCAGAGATGTATCAGCCAACGGCAAGCACTCATCGCAATCGCCGCCGCATGGGGTTTGCAAGCCAAGTTGTGGGTGGGTGGGTGAGATGATTGCTCGAGCAGTGGGGTTGACAACTCACTGCGAACATTTGTGAATGCTCCTTTCTTCAAGGACATTAGATTCTACCCCCATCCCCCCCCCCGGACTTATGAAGGCCGCATCGCGCATTGCAATCCCACCAGCCCTCTGGGCTTAGGTGGTATAACGCGTTTTGTTTTTCTCTCTTCCCCTCCCCCTACCCCCTCCCCTGGGCCTGGGAGGGGGGGAGGCGGAGGCGCCGCAGCGTCCAAAATTGCCCAAGAAGGCTCCAAGAGGACTTCAAAGTCGCAAGATGGCCTCCAAGATGGCCCATGCTACTTCAAGATAGGTCAATATAGCCTCCGACATACCCCCAAGAGGCCCCAAAACAGCCCCAAGACGGATCCAAGTGCCCTCCGCGCCCTCCACGGCGTCCTCCAAGATGCCCAAACCCTTCAAAAGCCTAGGGACAATTATTGTTTTTGGCATTATCGCCTTTTCGCTTCCGATGGGCTTTGGAAGCCTCAAGATGGCCCCAAGATGGCCCCCAAAAAGGCCCAAGAGGGGCCCAAGAAGGCCGAAGACGGCCCCAAAATCGCCCAAGAGCGCTCCAAGAGGGCCCCAAGATGCCGTTTGAGAGCCTCCGAGGGGGCGATGCTAATTGAGGGACCTCCTCTTTTTGAGCCATGGGGCCCAAGATGACCCCAAGAGTCCTCCCAGCCTCTTCCAAAAGACCCTCCACCCCGCCCTGTTTGGCCCAATATGGCTCCAAGAGAACCCTAGATAGGCAAATCTGGTTTTCAAAATGGCCCAATATAGCCAAGCATGGCTCAAGATAGCCCCCGACAGACCACCAAGAGGCCTCAAGGCAGCCTCAACATGGCCTAAGATAGCCGAGCATGGCTCAAGATAGCCTCCAGCAGCCTCTAGCCGAGCATGGCTCAAGATAGCCTCCAAAGAGGCCTCAAGAAAACGGGCAATCAATTCTAGATGGGCTGGTGGGGATATTGTTTTGGTCGCGGCCACCAGCGAGCGCGCAGGCGGCGAGAGAAGTCGTCCGGGCCGACGGGCAAACCTAATTCGCAGCCGGGCGCGACTCAAACTGGCCGGCTGGTGGGGGTACGCGAAGCGTCAAGAATTTATATCTGATTCTGCCTCCTTCATCATTTCCCCGATGATCTCATCCCAGCCAGGCCAGAGTCCGGCGCCCCCCCTTCATCCATTGCAGCAAATGCTATGCGCGCGCGCTCGTTTGTAAAAAAGCAACAGTTTGCAAACCATAGAACGAAGTGCACACGCGCGCGTCGTCGCGCGCGCCTGCCGAAACCCTTCAAAAACATGGGGTTTCGTACAGAGTTCAATATAAAACATTACAAACACATATGAAACCATGATTTCGCAAAAAGGGTTTTCCAGAACAGCTGGCGTTCGCGCTCTTGCGAATTCTTAAGGAAACTATCGGTGTTCAATCTTTTCCCATAAAAACAGCTACCAAGCGGGCCGCTCGCGCGCGCAAATCGACATCGCTCGAGCGCCCTTGCGCGCGCGCTGGCCCAAGAACTCGTCGCAGCAAACGGGGCGACGTGCACGCGCGCGCGTCGTCGCGCGCGCATGCCAAAATCCTTCAGGAACCTTGCGTTTCGCAGGGAGTTCAAAAACGCGAGTCACGAACACATAATTATAAAGCACAACCTGATTTGCAATATTAATCTTCAAAAGGAATGTGTTCGCGGTCTTGCAGGTTCTTTTGGAAAACCACAGGTTTCCCAACATGTCCACCAATTTGTGCCAAACAGGCCTCTCGCGCCGCATGTCGAACTCATTCGAACCCCCTTGCGCGCGCGCTGGGGGGACGGGGGGGGGGTGCGCGATTCGATGCAGAAAAACTCGCGCGGGCCACTCGCGCGCGTCGGCCGCGCGCACATGTCGAACTCCTCACAAACTTTCATTGCCGACGCGAGGACATCGTCATCCTTATCGGCGGGCGTGATCAATATCGGCGCCACCATTGGCCTAGTCGTCGTCATCGCCACCATCGTCACCACCCTCGCTACTCTCGCAATCGTGTCTACCGTTGTCGGCGTCGCCATGGTACCGCGCCCGCCCAAATCACCGACTCGCACGGAAGTGCCCGCTGGAAGTGCCCAGAGGTCAGTGCGACCGCGGCCGCGTCGGTCGCGCCGCGCAAGCTGGCCGCTGCGCGGGCGAGCATGCGCGGGCTAGCGTGGCCGCGTAGATGAACCAGCCAACGCCAAATACTCATCGCGATCGCCGCCGAATGGGTTCTGCAAACCGAGTGGGGTGTGCTCAAGAGCATGGAGTTTGTCAACTCGTCTGTAATTCCTGGCGACGTACCCAACCCCTGCGCCATGCGGGGCACGAGTGACCTGGGACACGTTATACAAAGGTGATGACGTGACATGGGCGCATATAATTCTGCTAGCGGCATTCGCGAGGCTGGCAGCCCCCCAGGGATGGCGAGGTCCAGCTCATATCTGCGTGGTGCCTCACTCCGCTGGACCCGCCAGCAGCCTTCGAAAGTGGCGACAGTTTCGCAGATTGCAGCCCCCAAGGACGGCGGGGCCACGCTCAGATCTGCACCGTGCCTCAATCCGCTGGACTCACCAGCAGCCCGCGAAAGATCGCAGCCCCTCAGGGACGGCGAGGTCTACCTCAGATCTGCGCGGTGCCTCGCCCCGCTGGGCCCACCGGCAGCCCTCGAAAGTGGCGACAGGGACGGCGAGCTCTCGCTCAGATCCGCGCGGTGCCTCACTCCACTACACCCGCCAGCAGCCCTCGAAAGTGGCGACAGCGTCGCAGATCGCAGCCCCCCAGGGATGGCGAGGACAATCTCAGATCTGCGCGGTGCCTCGCTTCGCTGGACCCGCCAGCAACCCTCAAAAGTGGCGAAAGTTTCGCAATTCGCAGCCCCCCAAGGGACGGCGAGGTCTACCTCAGATCTGCGTGGTGCCTCATTCCGCTGCACCCACCAGCAGCCCTCGAAAGTGGCGACAGTTTCGCAGATCGAAGGCTCCCATGGACGGCGAGGTCTACCTCAGATCTCCGTGGTGCTTCCCTCCGCTGACCCACCAGCAGCCCCCTAAAGTGGCGACAGTTTCACAGATCGCAGCCCCCCAGGGACGGCGAGGTCTACCTCCGATCTGCGCGGTGCCTCATTCCGCTGAACTCACCAGCAGCCCTCGAAAGTGGCGACTGTTTCGCAGATCGCAGCCCCCCAGGGACGGCGAGGTCTACCTCAGATCTGCGCGGTGCCTCCCTCCGCTGGACTCACCAGCAGTTCTCGAAAGTGGCGACCGTTTCGCAGATCGCAGCCCCCCAGGGACGGCGAGGTCTACCTCAGATCTGCGCGGTGCCTCACTCCGCTGGACCCACCAGCAGCCCTCCAAAGTGGCGACAGTTTCGCAGATCGCAGCCCCCCAGGGACGGCGAGGTCTACCTCAGATCTGCGCCGTGCCTCACTCCGCTGGACCCAGCCCTCGAAAGTGGCGACAGTTTCGCAGATCGCAGCCCCCCAAGGACGGCGAGGTCAACCTCAAATCTGCGCGGTGCCGCGGTGCCTCATTCCGCTGGACCCACCAGCACTGTTTGAAAATTGCGATAGTTTCGCAGATCGCAGCCCCCCAGGGACGGCGAGGTCTACCTCAGGTCTGCGCGGTGCCTCTCTCACCCACCAGCAGCCCCCCAAAGTGGCGACAGTTTCGCAGATCGCAGCCCCCCAAGGACGTTCGAGGTCTACCTCCGATCCGGGTTAGCATATTTTTTATTTATCGCCCCCCCCAACCCCCCAAACCAAAAATAATAATCCCCCCCCCCCTTTTATATTCCCCCCCTAATCCCCCCCCCCCCCCCCCCCCCCCCCCTTTATTTTTTTATTTTTTTTTTTCCCCCTTCCCCCCCCCCCCCCCCCCCCCCCCCCCCCCCTTTTTCCCTGGAACACCAGCAACCTCGAAAGTGCGACAGATTTCACAGATCGCAGCCCCAAAGACTGAGGTCTACCTCAGGATCTGCGCGGTGCCTCATTCCGCTGAACCCACCAGCAGCCCTCGAAAGTGGCGACTGTTTCGCAGATCGCAGCCCCCCAGGGACGGCGAGGTCGACCTCCGATCTGCGCGGTGCCTCACTTCGCTGGACCCACCAGCAGCCCCCCAAACTGGCGACAGTTTCACAGATCGCAGCCCCCCAAGGACGGCGAGGTCTACCTCAGATTTGCGTGGTGCCTCACCCCGCTGGACCCGCCAGCAGCCCTCGAAAGTGGCGACTGTTTCGCAGATCGCAGCCCCCCAGGGACGGCAAAGTCTACAATATCTCAGATCTGCGCCGTGCCTCACTCCGCTGGACTCACCAGCGGCCCCCCTAAGTAGCGATAGTGTCGCAGATCGCAGCCCCCCAGGGACGGCGATGTCTACCTCAGATCTGCGCGGTGCTTCGCTTCACTTGACCCACCAGCAGCCCTCGAAAGTGGCGACTGTTTCGCAGATCGAAGGCCCCCCAAGGACGGCGAGGTCTACCTCCGATCTGCGCGGTGCCTCACTTCGCTGGACCCACCAGCAACCCTCGAAAGTGGCGACAGTTTCGCAGATCGCAGCCCCCAAAGACCTCGAGGTCTACCTCAGATCTGCGCGGTGCCTCATTCCGCTGGACCCACCAGCAGCCCTCGAAAGTGGCGACAGTTTCGCAGATCGCAGCCCCCCAGGGACGGCGAGGTCTCGCGGGAAACAGAAGGCGGGAGGCAGGAGGCGGAAGGAAGGAAGGACGCGCGAGCAATGCTCTATTCAAAGCGAATGCCCAGCCAAGGAGGGTTGTGAAAAATCGAGTGCACCACGCACGTTGCACCACATCTATTGCACCGCATAGGGTGCACAATATAAGTTGCACCACAAATATTGCGCCATGTAGACTGCACCACATATACCGCGCAACATAGATTGCACCGATTCGATTGCACCAGGTGGACATATAGTTCATAACACAGCTTTTTATATATTGCGCCACATCTTTTGCAAATTCTAGATTGTACCACATATATTGCACCACTTAGACTGCACCGCATAGCGTGCACAACCGCGTAGAGTGCAGCACACGAATTGCACCACATGGTTTGCATCGCGTAGAGCGCACAACATCTATTGCGCGACATAGACTGCACCACATAGATTGCACAACATAGACTGCACAACCTCGAATGCACCAGATAGATTGGACAACGTCGATTGATAGAAACTGTTTGGGGTCCACGCTGGCTACCGTGTGCATATGCACACACACACATCAAAACACAGATCTGGGAGGGAGAGAGACAGAGAGAGAGAGAGAGAGAGAGAGCGAGCGAGCGAGCGAGCGATCGAGCAAGAGAAAAAGAGAGTCGACGGCCTGGCGCCGGTGGAGAACCCGCAGCGCGGAGCCGAACCTTCCCTGCCCCTGGCTCGGGGCGTGCTCCCTCGCCCCACCTGCCGCGCGCAAACCCACGGGCGCCGTCCTGGCGGCCGTGCCCCAAGCCTGATGACCCACAGCCCAGGCCGCGGCCGGTGGCTGGCGTTCGTGCTGCTCCTCTTCCTCCTCTTCCTCCTCCTCCTCCTCCTCCTCCTCCTCCTTCTGGTGGCGGCAGCGTCGGCAGCGGCGGTGGGGATGCGGGCGGCGGCGGTGGCGGTGGTAGGCCACGGGCGCCACGGGCGCCGCTGATGCCAAGCGGATCAGGAGATGAAGCTTATGCGCCGGTGGGAACACGCTGGGTGCACGGGCTCGGGACGTCACAAAAGCTGCGCGTGCACCATCGGCGAACGTGGTTGGATCAGCCTCCTAAGTGGAGACGGTGGGGCACCGGAGCCACGAGTCCCTGGTAAGAGCCGCTTGATAGATGAAAGGGCGACGGCGCTGCCATTTGCAAGCCGTTGTGCTGCAAGGGACGCCCAAAACATCTTCGACGCAGAGCTCCTTATTGGGTCCGGGAAGCCTCTGGGCGGCCTCCAATATTTCCCCACAAAACACTCGGATGCTCAAGCTTGCTCATGGGGTTACCCGTTACCCCTGGGAAGCCCCTGAAGCAAGTGGAAGCTTTCAGCAGCCTCAGGGATCCTCCCTGGACGGGACAGATCAGCAGAATTACAAAAGACTGTTCGGGACCCCGTAGGGAGCCTCCAGCAGTTTCCGGGGAACCTCCAGGGCCCTCTGGGAAGCTCCACGCGGCCTCGCCAGAGAGGCATGACGTGGGGGACAGCAAACATGCGGCGGCAGGGAGGCCCACCCGGGGGGTCCCCTGAGGGTGCCCCCAGAGGGGCCCCACGGGAAGATGGTGTGGGACGGCGCTCGACCGCCGTGCCTTGGCGAGGGGGGCTACCCCGTCTCGGTGAGGGCACCCGCGAACGCTAACTGGTTGTGATCTGTCTGGCACGCCCCCCCGAGAGGGCAGGCGGATGGGCCCTCAGGTAGGCCCAGCCCGTCGTCACCATGGCCTGGCAATGCTCGAAGTAAGACTCGTCCAAGAAGGGTCCAGGGACCGATTTCGGGCTAATCATCGCCCAAATTCTCTCCTAGGCCTCCTCCTCCCACTCATTGTCCTCCCACTCCAATTTCCCCTCCTCTTCGCTATCATTTTCTGTGTTCCCTCTTTCTTTCTGCCTCCTGCCCAGCCTGGGCTGGTGCAAAACCAATCGGCGAAAACGTCTTTTACAGGCGGTGTGCTTCACAAGCAGAATCCTCCCCTCCTCGAGAGCTCCCCCCCAAAAAACCCCTCCCCCTTGGAAAGCTGGAAGCTGGGAGAGGGATCTACCGCCCCTGTTGCGCGCCAGCAGACAACGACGAACACGAGGACGGCGACGACGCTGACGACGACGACCGACGACCAACGACCAACGACGACGATGAGGATGGGCCATCAACGCGTCGGGCAGGTCGGGCGGGCGGGACTTGAAAGCGGGCAGCTCGGTTGGGAGGGACAAGAAACCGGGCGGGCGGGCGGCACTTGAAGAGGCGGGCGGGTCGGTCGGACGGCTTCTAGGCGGGCGGGCGGGCCATTTCATGGAAGCATCGCTCATTGACGCTCATTGACGGGGCGAGGCTGGTGGAGAAGACATGCAAGAGAGCGAGGAAAGCGACGACGACGACGACGGGCGGGACACTGAAGCGGGCGGGCGGACGGGATACTGAGTGGAACCTTCAGCGTTGATGTAGGGGAACACAAGCGAGGAAATATAGTGGACACCTACAACGATGACGACAAGGCCAGGGGCCATGGAAAAACAAATGGGGAAATACAGCGGAAACCTACAATGATTACGACGTGAGCGACTCTGAAGTGGGCGGGCGCGGGACATCAATTGTAAACCTCGCTCGTTGATGGGACAAGGTTCGTCGTCGTTTTCGTTAACGTCAGCGTCGTCGTCCTCAGCGTCTTCGCCGTAGTCGTCTTCCAGGTCAGCACCGTCACCGTCGTCGTCATCGTCGTCGTCGCCATGCTCGTCGCCGATTGCGTAGTCGTCGTCGTGTTCGTCGTCGTGATCGTCGTCTGCGTCGTCGTCGTCGCTTGCTGGCGCGCAAAAAGAAGGAAGGGCGACTCTGCATCCCACTTCGGGGGTGGGGCGGCGGGACAGGTTAAGCAGAGAGCGCCAAGGAATTTTGGGAAAGGGCTGGTCAGGACCTTCCCTGCAAGCGCCCACAGAAGACTACCGTGCACCTTGCACACATATATTGCCAAACTCTCTGGTTATCTGGTCCCGAAGCCGTGATGGCCCTGAACCACTGAAAAGGGCAAGTCGACAAACTTAAATAATCAAGGAGACCCTGGCCGAGCCTGAAAACGATGGACGTGCAACATGGTTGTTTATGTTGCCTGGTCATGTTCTCTTTGGTTGTTGTCGCTTGCCGCCTTGCCCTGCACGGAGCTCGACCGAAACTGCCCCAAAAGGGAACGGTGGCGCAAGCGCGATGCCCAGCACGGAAAACCAGATGTAGGACTCCAGCAGGCCCTGCGGCGGCTCTGGCACTGCACATGTAGTGCGAGCGAGGTAGCGCCAGGAGAAAAAGCTGAGCCTAGAGCGTCGACAGGTCCAAGAAAAAGCTTTGAACATCTATTTTAAGACAACGACAGTGTGGACATGGCGCCAATCTGTGACAAACTGGCCGATCAAATTTGCGCAGTGAAAAGACACCATCCTGTAATACAGACACATACACATAACAATCGGATCAATGTGACATTGGATCCAAACGATGCGCCACATTTCATGCTTTCAACACGTTCACTCTTCTATGCGCTCCTGGAATGAAGAAACATATTGCAACGAATCAAGACTGATATGGAAGTAGCCTCGCACCGTGCACATCAGTGGTGTGCATCGATCGCGCGCCGAACGTTCAGCTAGCTGGCTGGCATATCATCCTCGTGCATAACTTTGCCGCCATACTGTTTTGCGCAGGTTTTGCGAAGGCAAGCACGAGGGATATAGAAGAGACACAATTCAAGGACAACTGTTTGTACCGTTTTGGCGGAAGAACGACTCCATGCGCATTTCTGATCACCCGCGGCCCCGACCTGGATATTGGAACTTTTTTTTCAGTGTGCGCACATACTTTCAATGTGCGCGTTCACTCTCAATGATAAAGTAGGCGAGAGGGGGTACATCTCCACGGACGTCCGTCCTGGGAACAAACAGGTGCACACGTTTCCCTCCAACCGCACACCCCAGCGAGCATGAATTCGAGGTCGGATGCCAAAGCGGGCCGCTCGGCACCTGCTCGGAGCAGGCGAAGTGCTCCTCGGAGTAACCGCCAGGGTTTGTAAACTCTACGATGTACCTGAGGACGGCAACTGAGAAATTGCTAACGATATTTGAGCGGGGCGGATCTGGCGATTATCCGGAGACGGCACCTGACGCAGTGCGCCAATATTTTTGTTTGCTCGTTTTTGCGCTGGTCCGCGCAATGCGCGGAAACAAATCATGGTGCTAACGCAACGCCTCCAACGGAACCCAACTGTGCTTCGCATCGCCAAAATGGCAAGGCTGCCGGCATGCGCAGCAACATTCTGCAAACTTAGCATAGCAGAGAGCAGCGAAAGCTCGCCACAAGGACGCACGCAAGCATACTGCTCGAAATTGATGGCGACGACGACACATACGCTGGCTGGCTAGCGCGGGCCACTAGGCTGCACAGCACACGCTTCAGCCACAGGACCAGCTTTATCCATAGTGTCAGTCAATGGCAGCTGTGAGCGTCGCAAAGTTCCTAATAGCCCATCATCTTGGAAAGCCACCCTTCCGGGCTCAAATATCAGACGTCACAGAGATGCCAGCGGTGGGCCAACAACTGACGCCAGGTAATCTGCATAGTGCAACCCATGGCGTGCGATTTACGGGGTTCACCTATCTATGGAGCGCAACCAAAGAGGTGCACTCTACAGATTCACTGGGATGCAACCTTTGAAACGCAATGTGTGGACCCTCGTCTTCTACTTCTGCTGACAGAACTGAACCACTATTTGAATCAACCCCTGCTGCTTACTGCTGATCACAAACGTACTGCAACGTACAACACGCATTCCAAAACAATCTTGGCATGCCCATGTCTCATTACTCGTGTACGCACACAAATAACAACACATCAACCGCTACACCGGATTTTGACAGCCTCTCTCGGTGGAGTCCAGTCACGACGGCTCGCGTCCACGCCGGAAGTACATCCACAGGGGCACCGACTTTCCTCCTGCAAACACCATTACGAAAAGATCACCAAGCATGCTGCATTTCGACCGACAAGTACCATTATGGTAGATCGAACCGTTTCCTAGGATAAATGCGGTTGACAATTTCAGGAAGGCCCCCCCCCCCGGCTGGATTGCAACCGACTCCAGGCGTGCACTACCTAGCAACATCGCCAAACCCGTACACGCATAATCGGCGCACCTGGCAAGTGCGATGCGCCGGGTCAACATCGGCCTTGAGAACGCGGGAGGATGAAACAACGCGACGGATAACACAAATATATCATGTGCGCACGAACAACGGCGTATCGCCCGCAGGGGCGACTCCGAAGCGGGAGCAGACTACGCCTTGCACGTGGGCCGCGAGTCGTGCACGGACCAGGCGCGCATCTGAGTTCCACTAGCCCGCTGGGCATCAACGCGTTAATTTGTTTACCCTACCTGACATCACGGTCACTTGTCCGGTTGCCTCCAAGATGGCTTCGAAAAAGGGCCCCGGGGCTCCCAAGAAAGCCCCAAGAGAGAGACCCGAGAGGGCCTCGACGGCTCCCAAGCTGGCTCCAGCAGGCCTCCAAAAGGCTCCCGGGAGGCCTCTGACTTCAGCATTGCTGGTTTCCTTACGCCCCCTCTCCGGACAACTTACCTGAGCATCGTTTCTGGATGGACTGGTGGGGACTTTTGGGGATCGCGAGCGCAGACGGAAGGGCCGCGCGCCGTCCAAAGCTACAGCTAACCAGGAGGACACTAAATTGCACGCTAGGGGGAGGACAGGAGAGACAACAGCAGAGAGAAAAAAACAACAACAAAAAAGCAGCGGGAGGTGAGACTGCCGGGGCGGGCTGCGCGGCGCTCACGGAGGGGGTGCCATCGGCAGCTAGCAACCGCTGGGGGGTGCACGCCAAAGTGGCGGGAAATAAGCAGGCAGCGTGGCGTCCCGTGGTGACTGCGGCGTGGGGCAATCCTGCGGGATATAGCAGAAGCCGCAAGCGCCTGCGCCTGTCCGAGGGGCAGCACGCGGGGGGCTGAGCGCGGCAAGGGCTACGCATCCCTGCAAGGTGAGCAAGCCTTCCGCACGTCGGAAGCAGCCACTGTGGGTGGCGGCGGAACGAGCGAGTGGCGACGATCGAACAGCAGTTCGCGCCGTGGGACAGGCACGTCGTAAGTAGACTGAAGGCAGACAGCCGCGCGTCGACACCAGTGAACCTGCCAGCTTGCATGCATGCGCTCGACGGACGGGGGTCCGGATCGCCAAAACCGGCAGGACGACTGAGGTGTCGGATCCCGCCCGGGGAGCAGGGGGGAGGAGGGCAGCGGGGTGATGCCAAGGGTGGCAAGGCGGGCTAGCCGAGGAGAGAGGGCCCAGGGGCGCTCCTTTGTGCCGAGCACCGGCGCGTTTGGACCAGGGGGCAGCTCGCCGTGGCGGCAAACCGCGGCAGCGGGAGGGGAAAGGGCCACCCTTCTGTGCCGAGGCGGCAGCGGCCCAGGTGGGAACACCAGGAGCAAGAAAGCAGTGCGGCAGGGAGCACGCCACCGAGGCCACGGCATCGAGGAGGAACACCCTGCAGTATTGGGCGCGCCAGGCTGCAGTAGCAGCAAGGGGGGCGCGGAGTGCGCCGGGAGGGGTGCCCTGAAGAGGGGCAGCGGAGAGGCGGGGAGGGTGACGGGGGGGGGGGCCCTCGACCGTCGGCGACGCGACGGGCCCCCAGCGAGCGGGGGGTGGCCGCGCCCAAGCGTGCTCAGCCGAGCGCG
This sequence comes from Prorocentrum cordatum, assembly GCA_963575745.1. Taxonomy (NCBI): domain Eukaryota; class Dinophyceae; order Prorocentrales; family Prorocentraceae; genus Prorocentrum; species Prorocentrum cordatum. Next base: position 506,797 of record CAUYUJ010007646.1, read on the forward strand.
GGACCTCTGCGGGCGCCTGGGGGTGCAGGAGTTACCTCGAGCAGAGGTGGGGCCCTGTGGGAGGGGGCGACCACCACCCCACCCACGGTGAGGCCGCAGTGTTGGTGTGGCGAGGACAAGCAGGGTGAGCAAGCAGCAGGCCCAGGAGGGGATTGCACGGCGGGGCCTCAGCGCTGCTGGGAGGCGACCTGGAGCATTTGGCGCGGCACGCCTGACTAACAGGGAACGCCCATAGGGCCATAGGGACCTCGATGCCCAGAGAGGAGGCCAGTGCTGGAGGCCGTGGTGCTGAGCGAACCTGTGGTGGACGACCACGCCGAGAGCAAGGCCGAGGCCGAAGACAGCGACGTGCCGTTGGAGCAGCGGCGCCTCTGGTTGCGCCCGTGCTCGAGCAGGTTGTGCAGCACGGGCCTGTGGTGGCCGCTGGGGTAGTGCTAGCTGCCAGCGAACTGCACGACTGTGGCGCAGAACGTGGTGCAGTATGACGACACACCGTGAGTATAGCAATGGGCGCAGCCACCGACGTGCTGCGGTTGAACCCGCGAGCGGCCGCCAAGCACGCCGCAATGAGGGATGTGCCAGCGCTGGAGGCCGCGGTGTGGGGCGAGCATGGTGGCCTTCGACGCCCTTGTAGGGCCGAGGGCGTTGTCAGCGAGGTGGCGTTGGTCCCGCTGACCGCGTCGAGAGCGAGCTGAGGGCGTAGCCGCTGGAGCGGTCTGAACGACTTGCGATGAGCCTTGAGGGCCAGGAATGATGCCTCCGTGGATATTGCCCGCCCTCCAGTGGCGGCTGCTGCAGCTGCAGGGCCGGGTGTGGCATCTGCTGCATCAGGGGGGGTCCAGGGGCAGCTGCTGCAACTGTTGCGCCAGGTGCGGAGACTGCTGCCGCTGCTGCTGCGCCATGTATGCGCCTGGTGGCGCCCGGACTTCCCGGGGGCGCGGACAGGAGTGAGCAGGGGTGAGTGCTGCTGCTGCCGTTGCTGCTGAAGCTATTGCTGCAGCTGCGGCAAATGCGCACCCGCTGCAGGGGACAGGAGGGGAGCCCGCCAGGGGACTGGGCGGCTGCTGCTGCTGCTGCAGCACTTGCTGCTGCGGTGAGTGGCGCCGCCGCTGCTGCTGCTGCTACTGCCCCATCCCGGCGCCAGCCCAGGAGACATGCTCCAGCTCCAGCTCTGGCCTCGGCGCCCGCTCCTGCACGCAGACGCCTTCCCAGGGGCGCCAGCTCCAGCTCCAGCCCCCACGTCGTCGTCGTCGTCGTCGTCGTCGTCGTCGTCGTCGTCGTCGTCGTCGTCGTCGTCGTCGTCGTCGTCCGCCTTCCCAGGGGCGGCCGAAGTCGCCATTCATCGGTCGTAATCGTCGGGCGGCGTCGCCAGGGACGCAGCTAACGGCTGCAAGTGCTGGTATAGATGGAACGACCGGGGGCGCAGCTAACGGCTGCAAGTACTTGTGTAAATTGGACGACGGTCGGCGGTCGCAGTCGTCAGTCGGCATCGCCAGGGACGCAGCTAACGACTGCGGTGTCCGCCGGTGTAGTGCCCGCCCCCCAGGGCCCCAGGGGCGGCTGCTGCAGCTGCAGAGCCACGGGAGAGGCTGAATTCGCACCCGTCTGAACTCGCACCCGGCTGAAGTCGCACCAACGGAACTCACGCCCGACATAACTCGCACCAGCGGAACTCACACCCTTGTCCCAGGGGTGGTTTCTGCAGCACCAGATGGGGATCCAGGGGCAGCTGCTGAAGCTGTTGTGCCAGGTGCGGGGGCTGCTGCCGCTGCTGCTGCGCCTGGTATGCACCTCTGCTGCACCAGGGGGGATCCAGGGGCAGTTCCTGAAGCTGTTGCGCCAGGTGCGGGGGCTGCTGCCGCTGCTGCTGCGCCTGGTATGCACCTGGTGGCGCCCAGACCTCCCGGGGGCGCAGACAGGACTGATAACCAGGGGCGATTGCTGCTACTGCCGTTGACACGCACCAGCTGAATACGCACCCGGCTGAACTCACACCCGACAGAAACTCGCACCAACCGAACTCACACCCTTGTCCCAGGGGTGGCTTCTGCTGCACCAGGGGGGCCCAGGGGCGGCAGCTGAAGCTGTTGTGCCAGGTGCGGGGGCTGCTGCCGTTGCTGCTGCGCCTGGTATGCACCTGGTGGCGCCCAGACCTCCCAGTGGCGCGGACAAGATGAGCAGGGGCGATTGCTGCTGCAGCCGTTGACACGCACCAGCTGAATACGCACCCGGCTGAACTCACAACGCCCGACAGAACTCGCACCAGCTGGGCTCACACCCTTGTCCCAGGAGTGGCTTCTGCTGCACCAGGGGGGGTCCAGGGGCAGCTGCTGAAGCTGTAGCGCCAGGTGCGGGGCAGCTGCCGTTGCTGCTGCGCCTGGTATGCACATGGTGGCGCCCAGACATCCCAGGGGCGCGGACAGGAGTGATGAGCAGGGGCGACTGCTGCTGCAGCCGCTGACACGCACCAGCTGAACTCGCACCTGGCTGAACTCACGCCCGACAGGACTCGCACCAGCTGAACTCATACCCTTGTCCCGAACCGTCATTGACGCGGGATACCTCATCACGTGGTCGCCGGCGTCTCCAGGGAGGTGGCTAACGGCCACAAGCACAAGGGTTACGGTAACATAGTTGCCGATGTCGACTCGGGTCGTCTCGTCGTCGTCGTCGACGCCTCCGGGGGGGTGGCTAACAGCCGCAAGCACAGGTGTAATAGAGCCGCCGATGTACTGCCCCGATCCCGGCGCCAACCCAAGACATGCTCCATCTCCAGCTTCCGCGTCGTCGTCGTCGTCGTCGTCGTCGTCGTCGTCGTCGTCGTCGTCCGCCTTCCCATGGGCGGCCGAGGTCGCCGTTCGTCGGAGGGGGGGGGGCTAACGGCCACAAGCACTGGTGTAAATAGTCGCCGATGTCGAGTCGTGTCGTCTCGTCGTCGTCGACCTCTCCAGGGGGGTGGCTCATGGCCACAAGCACTAGTGTGAGAGAGCCACCGATGTACTGCCCCGATCCGGGTACCAATCCAGAGACATGCTCCAGCTCCAGCTCTGGCCACGGCGCCCGCTCCTGCACGCAGACGCCTTCCCCGTGGGCGCCAGCTCCATCTCCAGCTCCAGCCCCCGCGTCGTCGTCGTCGTCGTCGTCGTCGTCGTCGTCGTCGTCGTCGTCGTCGTCCGCCTTCCCAGGGGCGGCCGAGGTCGTCGTTCGTCGGACAGGAGGGGTGGCTAACGGCCACAAGCATGAAAAATAGTCGCCGATGTCAAGTCGTGGTGTCCCGTGGTCGTCGACGCCTCCAGGGGGGTGACTCACGGCCACAAGCACTAGTGTGAGAGAGCCACCGATGTAATTACTGCCCCGATCCCAGCGCCAACCCAGGGACATGCTCCAGCTCCAGCTCTGGCCCTGGCGCCCGCTCCTTCACGCAGACGTCTCCCCGTGGGCGCCAGTTCCATCTCCAGCTCCAGCTCCAGCCCCGTCGTCGTCGTCGTCGTCGTCGTCGTCGTCGTCGTCGTCGTCGTCGTCGTCGTCGTCCGCCTTCCCATGGGCGGCCGAGGTCATCGTTCGTCGGACACGGGGGGTGGCTACCGGCCACAAACACGGGGTAAAATAGCCGCCGATGTCGAGTCGTGTCTTCTCGTAGTCGTCGACGCCTCCACGGGGGTGGCTAACGGCCACAAGCACTGGTGTAAAATAGTCGCCGATGTCGAGTCGTGTCTTCTCGTCGTCGTCGACGCCTCCAGGGGGGTGACTCACGGCCACAAGCACGGGGTAAAATAGTCGCCGATGTCGAGTCGTGTCGTCTCGTCGTCGTCGACGCCTCCACGGGGGTGGCTAACGGCCACAAGCGCTGGTGTAGAATAGTCGCCGATGTCGAGTAGTGTCGTGTCGTCGTCGTCGACGTCACCAGGGATGTGGCTAACGGCCACCAGTACTGGTGTGACAGAGATGTCGTGGTCGTTGTCGCGGTCGCGGTCGAATCGCGATCTGTGGCCCAGGTGCTGTTCGCGCAGCTGTGCGCGTCGCTCATGGCCCGTGCGTCGCAGCTGTGGCTGCGAAGTGAGGCCAGGAAGTTGACGCAGGTTCGCTGGTCCTGCCGACGCGGGTCGAACGCGCGCGCGGTGCCAGGAACTGCGTGCCGCTCGGCGACGGCGTGCCAGACGACTGTGAACGCCACCCCCAGGGTGGCCTGAAGCCGCCTGATCGTCTCGTCTGGGAACTCCCCGCGGGGTTCCCACTAAAGTCGTGGACCCTGGCTTTATAGAGTGGCCTTCCAGTGTCGGGGTCCCGTGTTTCTGGCTGCTGGCGATCGGCGAGCCCCGCCAGGGAGCGACAGCCGCCGGGGCAAGGCTGGACGCCCACCCGCTTCCAGCCCGACGCGCCGCGGGCGCGCCCCTGTCGCGCTGCCAGCGCCCGTTGGCGATAGAGCTCGCACCCTCGCCACGGAGGGGGGCGCCAGGGTGAAGAGCATGAGCCAAGGGATAGCCGAGGAGGGCGGTGGTGCGTTCCTGCCCCTGCTCGTCTTCTGACGCCTCAGATGGCTCCGGCTCGCTCTCCGGGGTTGCTGGGGATGCCCCGTGGCGGCTTGGCGAAATGCCCACTCGTGTCGAGTCGCTGGCACGGGAAGGAGGACGAATCAGTGCGAAGGGACTTCTCAGTACCAGCTGAAGGATGGCTTCGCTGTCCTGTTCGTCCGCCGAAGGCTGTCCGAGCGCGCCCTGGGCCGCGGGGGCTAGAGCCGCACTAGGGTAGCATCTGTCATCTTGGCCAGGGACGGTGTCCTGGCCAGGCTAGCAGCTGACGGTTGCAGGCGCCTGGTGAGGTTCATGAGGGGGGTGCTGCTGCTGATGGCGTTCCTGCTGCTGCTGCAGATGATTTTCCTGCGGCCGCTCATGCGGGTGAGGGGCGGTGTCTTCTCCAGGGGGCTGCTGCCGTAGGTGTTCTTGCTGCTGCTGCCCCTGCTGCTGTTGTTGCTGCTCCTGCGCCCGCCCAGCCACCTGCTGCTGCTGCTCCCGCCCAGATTCCCGTTCCCGGTCCTGCCCCTGCCCCTCCCCCTCCTGAGCGCGCGAGTGTGGGGCGGTGGCGGCAGCGGGCACTGACTGGAGTCCGCGTGGGGACTGCGGCTGCTGTTGCTCCTGCGCTGAGGAGGCGAGCTGCTCGGCCGCCTGGCGCGTGGGGCCACCAGGCGTCGGCGCGCCCTATGTAGCATTCCCGGCCGCCGCGGCGAGGCAGTGTCCAAGGGCGAGCGCGCTTTCGGCCACATTTCTTGCCTCGACCGCGGCGCTGACCCCGGGGCGGGGGTAGGGAGAGGGGGCGGCGGCGCTTTCTCCAGGGTGGCGGCCGTTAGCGGCTGCAGGCGATGACTGAGATCCACCAGCGGACTGCTGCTGCTGCTGCTGCTGCTGCTGCTGCTGCTGCCGTTGCTGCTCCTGCTGCTGCTGCTGCTCCCGCTGCAGCTCATACGTGTGGGGGACAACATGGTGTTTCTGCTGTTGCTGCTCCTGCTGCTGCTGCTGCTGCTGCTGCTGCTGCTGCTGCTGTTGCTGCTCCTGCTCCTGTCCACGACCGTCTCCCAAACCCCAAGCATGCCACGCGCCGCGACCCCAGCGGCGCTAGAGAGCACGCCCTCGACCGCATTAGCCGCGAGTCCGGCAGCCAGGGCGAGGTCCTCTGCGGCCGCCCACAGGGAGGCCGGAGCGGCAACCGCAGCCGCAGAAGCGCACGCGCGGGCGGCGGCGGCGGCAGCCGCGTCAGGCGCATCGGCGGCGTCGACCGCGCGGACGCGGATGGCGTCGGCAGCGCGAGCGTCGGCGGAGGCGCGGGGCGTGCGCCGGCGAGCGCGGGTCGCACCGACCCGAACCGTCTGGGGGGCGCGGGCGACGGGGGCAGCGGCAGAGGAGCTCGAGCAACCGGCGCCGGCGGCGCTGGCGGCGGCAGGCGCGTCGCACGGAGTGGCAGCGTCCGTCGCGCCAGCAGCGCTGGCAGCGCTGGCGGCGGGGGGGCGCCCAGGCCTGGCGGCGCCGGCGGCGTTGGCGGCGCTCGCGGCGGCAGACGCGCCGTGCGGAGCAGCGGCGTCCGTCGCGCCAGTGGTGGCAGCTGCGCTGGCGGCGCTGGCTGTGCAGAGGAACCCAAGACCAGGGGCGCCGGCTGCGGCGGCGGCGCTGGCGACGGCAGGCGCGTCGCCAGGAGGACCAGCGCCCGTCGCGCCATCAGTGTCGGCAGAGCTGGCGGCGGTGGGGGGCCCAGGCCTCGCGGCGCGGGCGACGTTGGAGGCGCGAGCGGCACTAGACGCGCCGCGCGAAGCAGCGGCGTCCGTCGCGCCGGCGGCGGCAGCCGCGCGGGCGGCGCGGGCAGCGCAAGGAGTCCGGATCCAAGGACGCCAGCGGCGCTGGTAGCGCTCGCAGCGGCGGAAGCGCCGCGCGGAGCGGCCGCGTCCGTCGCGCCAGCAGCGCCAGCCGCGCTGGGGAGCCCCGGTGGGCAGCCAGGCGGCGCGCCCGCGGCAGCAGCGACCAAACGGCGCTGGACAGCAGCGCACGCCTGCCGGCGCCGCCGCAGTCTCCATCGCCCGGGCCCGAGCGCCGAACCTGAGCCGGGGACGGGCTCGAGCCGAGACGGCTTGAGCCAAGCTTGAGCCAATTTAGGCTACGGAAACTGGTGGGGATACTTTTTTTTGCTCGCGAGCGCAAGCGGTACGGCCGCGCGCCGTCGCAAGGGTCAAACAGGCCTAAAGCAGCGGCTGACGACAGAAGCTGCGGGCACACGGTACGCTCAGAGGCCGGAAGCGAAGAGCAAAAACACCGAGCACACGTGCACAGAGAGCTCCAACAAACTTGTCCGCGAAGATCACGTGCACACTTCGCCCCGGGGAAGAAGACAACGCCAGTCAATCCATGAACAGGACAGATCGTGACATACCGGCGACGTCATCAATAGGAGTGTTTTGCACTGGACACGCAAAGAGTCAACAACTTATTGCTGCTGTTTTTGGTTCGGCTCCCCCCTTGCGCAAAGCAGGACCACAGCCACAGCCGCGGTACCACTCAGCAGCCGTGATGCACGCACGCACCTGCACGAATAAGCGCCCATGCTTCTCAATTAGTTCTGAAGTCGCTCCAGATAACTAATATCGATAAGATGCCTGCCAAGTTCAAAACAAAGGCGCGAATGAACCCTGGTCCAACGTTGTCTCTCTGTCTGTGCTGTCCTTCCATGAAACCCAAAAGCAGAAAGAA
>CAUYUJ010007647.1:5000-45373 GCA_963575745.1 Prorocentrum cordatum
TCACGTCTCCATCACCAAAATCCTATTGTTCGAGAGAGCGTGATCCACCGCCGCTTTACTGTGGAAAATTCCCCCCCTCTTCCTCCGGAACCCGGGCCCCCCACCCCCTCCGAAAATCCTCCCCTCCCCCCTGCTCGAACCCCCCCTCCCCCCCCCCCCACTTCCCCCGGCAAAACCCCTTCCCCCCTAACCCCTTCCCCCCCCCCTCCTGGAAGAAACCCAAGGGGAAACTACCAGTTCGAACTCCACCCCCCCTCGCCGCCAGCAAAAAGGCAAAGACTCCCGTGTCCCCACCACCGTCCTCACCACCGCCCTCACCAGTGTCACCACCACCACCGTCCCCACCACTGTCCCACTGTCCCCACTGTTCCCACCACTGTTCCCACCACTGTCCCCACTGTCCCCACTGTCCCCACCAATGCCCCCACCACCGTCGCATTGTCCCTACTGTCCCCGCCACTGTCCCCATCGCGGTCCCACTCACCCCATTGTCCCCAGTGTCCCCACCACTGTCCCACTGTTCCCACTGTCCCCACCACTGTCCCACAGTTCCCACTGTCCCCACCGCTGTCCCACTGTGCTGCACCACCGCCCTCACCACTGCCCCCACCACCACCGTCCCCACCACTGTCCCACTGTTCCCACTACTCTCCCCACTGTACCTCTGTCCCTTTGTCCCACCACCATCCTCACCACCGCCCTCACCACTGTCCCCACCACCACTGTCCTCACCACTGTTCCACTGTCCCCACCACTGTCTCAATGTCCCCTCACCACTGTCCTCACCACCACCGACCCCACCATTGTCCCACTGTCCCCACTGTCCCCACCACTGTCCCCACTTTCCCCACCAGTGCCCCCATCGCTGTCGCACTGTCCCCTCTGTCCCCACCATTGTCCCCACCACGATCCCACTCTCCCCACTGTCCCAATTGTTCCCACCATTGTCCCACTGTCCCCGTCCCCACCACTGTCCCACTGTTCCCACTGTCCCCACCGCTGTCCCACGTGCTGCCCCACTGTCCACACTGTCCCCACCACTGTCCCGCTGTCCCCACTGTCCCCACCACTCCCCACTGTACCACTGTCCCACCACCGTCCTAACCACCGCCCTCACCCCTGTCCACACCACCGTCCCCACCACTGTCCCACTGCTGTCCCCACCACCACCGTCCCCACCACTGTCCAACTGTCTCCATGGCCCCCACCACTGTCCCACAGTCCCCAGTCCCCACCTCTGTCCCCACTGTCCCCGCCAGTGCCCCAACCACTGTCGCACTGCCCCCACTGTTCCCAAAACTGTTCCCACCACGGTCCCACTCTTCCCAATCCTCACTCCCCACCACCATCCCCACCACCGTCCCAACCACTGTTCCCACCAGTCTCCCATCCGGAGTGGGAGAGAACGGGGAGTCGCTGCGGCGAGGGGGGAGGGGGGGGAGGGGGTTCGAACCGGAAGTGACCCACCCTGGTCTGGTTTTCCTGGAGCGGGGGGGGGCTGGAGGGGGGGGGGGAGGGGTTCGCACCGGTAGTGACCCCCCCTTTTCATGATTGACCGGGGGGGGAGGGGAGGGGGGGTGGAACCCCCCAGTGAGCCCCCCCGGTTTTCGAGAGGGGGGGGGGACGGGTTGGGAACCCCTGGTGAACCCCCCCCACCTGGTTTTCCGCCAGCAACAGTAGAACACGCTCGTTCTAATGTTCTAATGTTGGGGCCATCTCCCTGCGGGCGAGGAGGGCCCGACGAAACAAGGCGCAATCAGGTAGCGCTGCAGTGCTGCGAGGCGTGGGAGCACAGAGCCAAGTATAGAACTGAGAGGCGCACCTCCAATAGATCCGCGCCGTAAGGAAACACAATAACGCGGCTTGACAAGAGTGGAGAATGACGAAACGCGAAGTTAGTCTGCAACGTGAAATGGTATAGATTAGTCTGGCGCTATGAAAGCTAGCTTGGCGCAGCGCGGCTGTCCTCTTCCCCCCTAGTCTCGTCCAAATCCCAACGAGCTCCCTCCCTCCACAAGGCACTGCGCTGATGTGGCTGAAGGTAGGCATGAGTGGGCTGGCCATCATTGTTATTCAAATTGTGTGCGCCGAAACCGGAGGGATCCACAAACCTGGTAAGGAACTGGAGTCAAAATCTATTCTAAAGCGCGTGCGACACTTTCCCTTTGCTTGCCTGCAGCCGCTACTGCCTGCACGTCCTGCTTGTCCTCCTCCTCCTCCTGCTCCTCCTGCTCATGCTGATCTTCCTGCTCATGCTCCTCCTCCTCCTCCTGTTCCTTCACCTCCTCCTCCTCCTCCTCCTCCTCCCTCTCTTTCTCCAATTCCTCCTCCTTCCTCCTCCTTCCTCCTCTTTCCTCAGTTCTCCTTCCCTCGTCCTCCTCCTCGTCTTGCGTCCATCTTCCTCCTCCTCCTCCTCATCGTCTTCCCCCTCCTGCACGGCGACGCCTGGCCTGTCCCCTGTTAATAAGGCGCATGTTGGCCCGCGCCCCTTTCGCGCACGCGCACGTATTTTCACGTGCGGCGGGTTTTCCACCCCCGAGTTGGGTCCCTCGCCTGCGGCCCCGTCGCGGCCCGAAACGCGTGACCACAGCATTTGAAGAGAGGGTGCTCGAGCGCGAACTTGCGCGGGCAACTTACGCGCCAGTGTCGGCACCATCGACCCCGATTCTTCGCGTCGCTCACTTGGGCCCGTGGCTGCCGGCCCGTGAGCCCCCCCCCCGGCCCCGGGAGTGCCACACGCGGTGGTCTCTGCTGCTCACGTGCCCCGTCGCCGGGGCCCTTGACGAAGCTGTGCTCCCGATGGCTGCCAGCCGTTGCCACGATGACCACGGCCTCCCCCTCCTCCTCGCATTCCGCTGCCACTGCCCGCCCCTGACGGAGCGGCGAGCTCTCTTTTTTAAGGAGCGCTCGCCGCTCCGCCAGAAAGAGAGAGAGAGAGAGAGGCCACAACAACACAACAACACAAGACGAGAAGAGAGAAAGAGATAAACAAACAAGAGGATAATATATAGAGAGAGCGAGAGATAACAACAACAACAGCAACAACAACAACAACACCAACAACAACAACAACAACAACCACAACCACAACCACAACACCAACAACAACACCAACAACAACAACAACAACAACAACCACAACACCAACAACAACACCACCACCAACAACAACAACAACACCAACGACAACAACAACACCACCAACAACAACAACACCAACAACAACAACCACAACCACAACCACAACAGCAACCACAACAACACCAAACAACAACAGCAACAACAACAACAACAGCAGCACCACCAACAACAACAACAACAACAACAACAACAACAACAACAACAATTACTAGCACGTGGGGACACTCCGTTCTCACCAGTGCCAGGGTTTTCATAGGAGGCGGGCAATACCCCCACTTTGTGGGGGGGCCGGTTCAAGCTCTACCAAATTTCCAAACGACTCTTCGCCACCACCCACACCCAGCTTCCCGCCCTATGACGTTCGGACACTTCACTTCGTGGCATGCGGACGACCGTGGCTACTATTCAGGGCCCCGCGGCCGACGACGACGGCGTGCGCGCGCGAAGAAAAAACGAATGTGTCCCGCATGGTATTATTTGACAGGGATGATGGCCCTGGCAGGTGCGCAACCGTTGTTGCAGAAGTTCGAAAAAGTTGCTCGCAAAAGCCCGTTTGACAGAAATGTTTAAAAAGTGTTGGGTTTCCTACGAATCCGCAAGAGCGCGCGGGATGAAATTTTGACATTTTTTTTAAAAAAAAAAACCATTGGTTTTTGATGTTTTTATGTTAAAATCGCTACGAAAACTAAGGTTTTGGAAGGATTTCGTCTTGCGCGCGCGAATGTCCACTTTACCTTATTTTTTGCAAGGGATTCTTGAAGTTTGGTTATGTTAGAACAAGAAATGTCCACTTTAGCTTATTTTTTGCAAGGGAAAGCGGCCGTAACAAAACAACCGGATCCGGACCAACCCGTTTTGCCTGAGACTTCCTCACGAAAATGATGAAAATGAGGCTGCGGCCTAGGCGCGGCGGGGGGGTCGTGCACCAGGGGTCCCAACAATAATTATTCTTTAGAAGTAATAATGTTCAACAACAACAACAACAACAGCAACAACAACACCAACAACAACAACACCAACACCACCAACAACAACAACAACAACAACGACCACAATCACAACCACAACAACAACCACAACAACACCAAACAACAACAGCAGCAACAACAACAACACCAGCAGCAACAACAACAACAAACAACATGAGCAGAGGGGGCGAGCGCGGGCGGGCAAGTGCGATGCTGGGCCTCAGAAGCAAGCCGCACCTCCAGCAGCGAGCGGCCGAACCACCGCGATCCGCCCCCGCACGCGGTGTCTCCTGCCTGTGCCGTCGAAGCGCGCAGTTTGGCCACGAGCAGCCCCCGTCCGCAGTACCATCCAGAACCGCAACCTGGAGGAAGAGCTCCCGCCAGCGCCGAAGGCCAGGAGGAGCAGCAGCCGCAGCGAGGAGGAGGACGGCGACGACGAGGACGACGACGACGAGCAAGAAAAACAACAAGAGAAACGGGAGGACTTCCGCGACTTTCGCCGGCTTGGCTGACTGTGGACGAAGCGGGAGAAGGAGGAGGAGGAGGAGGAAGAAGAATCAGAAGGATATCTGCAGAGATGAAGATGACGAGTAAGACACTGGTTAGGGCTAGGAAGCAACAGCAGCGAAGAAGAGGAGCATGAGGAGGATGCGGAGCAAGAGGAGGAGGAGCAGAAGAAGAAGAAGAAGAAAAAGAAAGAAGAAGAGGACGAGCCGGAGGAATGACACCACCAGCAGAAGCAGCAGCAGCAGCAGGAGCAGCATCAGGACGAGGAGTACGAGGAGCACGAGGAGGGATCAGATGAGCATCGGTGGGCGGTCGGTTACCTTCCCCCAGGCACGCGGAGGCTCCTAAGATCCGACGCTGCAGCACAATTGCAGCATCGCCCGAGATCACGACTGGCGCCCTGGTCCTCGTTTTGCTGCGTCATGATTTGAGCAGGGACGGACCGTCCCGGCATTTCCAGAGGCCTACCACGATATGCTCTTACAACCCCCAAATGTTCAAATAACAGAAACCATGTTCTTAGAACATAAGCCCGATGAGTTAAAACAAGGCAGCCTCAGTCAGAAATGTTCTAAGAACATGTTGTGCAGACCACGAAAGGTTCTTAGAACATTCTTTGGTGGGCCTATAGGCGAACCAGGACGCTTCACCACTGCTTGAATTCTTCGGGCCGGATCGATCGGTGAACGTCCCAGGGCCCGAAACTGGGCGAAAACGCATGGCGCGACAAGAGTTGCAGTGCCCGGCTCTCGGGGCAGGCACGCTGTGGCCCCCAGCCGCGTGGGGCCCCCTCCCGCTCGGACGTGCCGGCCGTGCCTGCAGGTCGTTGCAGGTGCACAGGAAGAGCACCTTCGCTCTCCGCGCCGCGGGCCGCCCGCACGTGTGCTCCTCCCCCTCCCCTCCCCTCCCCCTCCCCCTCCCCCTCCCTCCCCCTCCCCTCCTCCTCTCCTTTCCTCTTTTCTCCTCCTCTTCTTTTTCCTCCTCCTCCTCTTCCTCCTCCTCCTCCTCCTCCTCCTCCCCCTCCTCTTCCTCCTCCTCCTTCCCGCCTCCCACTGGCGGACTCACGGGCTCCCTCCTCGCCCTGCTCCCGGAGGAGCAGAAATCGGCACAGACATGAGCTATCGGAGCTCCCGAAGTTTATGTTTATGTCCCCGCCCCCGGAGCCCACATCCCTCCAAGGGCCTCGGAGTCTAGGGACCAGGAGTCAAGGGCCTTGGTTTCTAGGGCCCAGGAATGTAGGGCCCAGGCGGAGGAAGAAACGACGAAACGAAAAACAAAACGAACGCCGGGAAGAATGGCCAAGGCGACAGCCGACAGAAACGAAACCAAAAAACGAAACGAACACCCGATCGACGGCTAAGGCTACGGCAAAGGCTGATTCCAGCGTGGGTCTGTTAGTATAGAGAGGGTCATGAAACAAACGTTGCGACACATATTCTGCGTATCTGTGCATATGCGGTCTGGCAAATCGGGGCGGCATCATCGCGACGCCAAGGGGCGTCGCGGACTCGAGCCTTTGGCCTGGAAGCACGAAACGCACGATTACCCATATCACGAAGTTCTGCAACCAGTCACTGTGTTCTGGGGGTGCACGGACACGCAAAACACTGTTCAGCTAATCGTTAGCTGGCGCCCGCCTCGAACTCATGCCCCACCCCCCGCCTCTTCCAAATATCCATTCGCTGTGGCCCCGCCCTCCTCATGCCCTCCGACTGCCCCGGTCCTCATCGTGCCCTTCATCCACACTGCTCCCCCCCATGTGCCAATTCACGTCGTTCCTCGTCGTCCTCCTGCGCTGGATTCGTTCCTCCATCGTCTACATGCCCGCCCTCCTCCCATCCTCTACGCCCTAATGCACATCATGCCCCCAACTTCTGCCCCCCCCCGCCTCCCTCGCCCTCGTGATGCTGACACCGATGATGCAGATCCTCCTGGGCTCATTTCCTCCGCTCTCGTCCAGTCCCGCTCATCCTTGGCCCCTCGGCCCCCCCCCATCGAACCCCTTCCTTCCCACAGCCCACCATCCACACACACCCGCGCCTTTGCATGCCCAGACCACGGCCCCCTCCTGGACCAGCCGGGAGACCCGCGGAAACTCCCGCCCATAGACCACTCCAGCGAACGGCGCGCAACAAATGCACAGTTGGAGACACGAACTGTGTATTTCGACCGCGCACGACGCTCCCCCTGGACCAGCCGGAAGAGAAACGCGAAAGTTCCCGCCCATTCAACACCACCCGCGAGGGGCACACTCCAAATACACAGATGGGAACGAGATCTGTGTACACAGATCACACCACGATCTGTGTAAACAGCGGGCCCACACACGAAAATACACAGTTGAAGACACAAACTGTGTACACAGATCACACCTTGATCTGTGTATTTCGAAAAGGTAAACGCTTGCCACCTCGAGGGCGCCCCGACTTTGCCAGCCCAGAACCGAGGTTGACATGCCCAGTTGGGGGGGAATGCGAATACACACTTTCCCGGCCCAGGGCGCCCCCGAGAGAACCGCAAATACACGCTTCTGTGGCCCAGGGCGGCCGCGGTGCAACGCGGCGCCAAAGCGGCCCCCAACGGCCCGAAGACGCCCCAAAAAGGCCTCGAAGGACCACGAAGAATGCCGCGCAGCAGTCCGAAAACACGAGAGATGTCACATGTCACGGACCTCTTAACAGTCAAAGTTCCACGCGTCGCCATATAGACCACTGCTCCGGCAGGGGGGCGGACCTTGCCGTAGGCACTTATAATTTACGTGTTAGCGATGCGACTGTGCTCGGCGGCCGTGCCGCCCGCATTTTGGGTGCGCCCCGAATTCTCGCATTGGCAATCCCCTCTGTTTGGTTGCGCCGCTGTGCTCGGATATCGAAAAAGCATTTACCGCTGACGCGGGCACGCGGCACCAGGGACTTCATTTTTCGAACAAGGAGGGCGGGCGAGGTAGGACTACGGACGGTGGAGCAGGGAGGCAAAGAGGAACGAGGAATAATAAGGCAGGTGGGAAGGGGCGCTCCCCCGCCCGAGCCGCGGACGCTTTCGACACCATCCAGGGGAGGGAAGAAAGGAAGGGAAACGGAGCAAGGGCGAGGACGACGACGGGAAGCAAGTGTCCCGGGTCCGCATATAACCATATGTCTGCGACTCGGGTGCGCGCGCTTTCTTCGAGGCACTTCAAGCCGGACCCATGCTGAATTCACTATTTCCTCAAAGCTGTGTAAACACTCTGTCCTCTGTTCCCTCTCCTATACAACGGCCTCATAACAGAGGGGCAGTGGATTCCAAGCTGGGACCCAGGCTGAAGATCAGGCCAGGAGCGCAACAACAAGAAGGGGAGGATGCAATAAACGACAAACGAAACGAACGCCCGGAAATTATGGCCAGGCCGAGGGGCGACAGAAACGACATGAAAAACGAAACGAAAAACGTAACTAAACGAACGCCCAGAACTACGGCTGGGGCTACGGCAGAGGCTGGGGCACACGTTGAAGCTCTGGTCAGAACTGCAACACAAGATCAGGAAAAAAAAAAACGATACGAAACGAATACCCAAACATTACGGCTCAAACGAAAAGAAGATGATGGCTCGGCCTCGGGCCACGGAAACCGAAAAACAACACCAACAACAAAACGAAAAACGAAACGAAATATGAAACAACAAACGGAACTAATTCCTACTACATACATGCAATCAGTAAATCGAGAGGCGACGGCGGCGCAAACGAAACGAACAACGAAACGCTGGGGCCTTCGGTGGAACTCCCCATGGGGCCAAGAAACGTGGGAGCGGTGTGCCGAAACGCGCGCGGGGCCGCCATGCGAACCCTGCCGCTGGGGCCTTCGGTGGAATTCCCCATGGGGCCACGAAGCGTGTGAGGGATAGGCCGTAGTGTCACCGATGATGGTGGTAGTGCTGATGCTGACGCCCATGAAGCTGATGATGATGTGCTAGGACGGATGATGATGATGATGATGATGATGGTGGTGATAGTACTGGTGATGATGATGCTGCTGCTGCTGCTGCTGATGATTATGATTACGAACATGATGATGAGTATGACCATGATGATGACGACGATGATGATGCTGCTCTCGTTGCCTGCTATAAACGAGGCGGACCTCCAGCAGCCCCAAGCCCGCAGCCAGGTTTAGCCCAGGCTTGCTTCACGAACTCTCCGAGTCTGAATGTTCTACACTCGATTCCCCAACGCTTCCATTGGGTGCGGTTCTGCGCCAGTTCTGTCCAATCTGAATTGTAGTGCTTGAAAAAGAAAATTGTGAACGGCTGTTCAACATTGCTCCGGGGGCATAATTTGCCAACGTCCCCAGGCCTCTGAAATATGTGTTGTCTATTTACGTTCGCGAGGCCGTCGGCGTGCCCCGTTCCACAGAAGCACCCTGCTCAACGGAGCGTGGGCTTCCCGCGCGGCCTGCCGACCAGCGCGGCGCACGAGCCGACGCTGAGGCGCCAGGATGCGCAGACTGTCCGTGGACGTGCGGAGGTCCCTCCTCAGTCGACGCTGGCGCCGTTCGTCCGCGTCGCCGCGCTCTCGCGGCAACCTCCACACACGTCGCAGCCCTCTGTTCTGGGCCCCCGTGGACATCTTCATTTGCACTCGGCCGAGGGCCCAAGTCCTGCAGTCCACGGCGCACCTCTACATCCAGTGCGGGAGACCAGCTGGAGCCTCTGAGCTCTGGGCGTGGTCCGCCCAGACAAACTATGGTGGGCCTGCCCTACTGCAGTGTACTCCAAGCGATTCCGTCTGGATGTCCCGCGCGAGGCTACCGAAAGAATTCACGCGCGCATCTACGAGCCGCCGGGGGTCCGATTGCTGCACGAATTGCGCCTCTGGCCAATCGTCTCGCTGCTCCTGAAGGCTCCGCGAAAACCACTAAGACTCCGTCGCCGGGAAGGCCCGCCCGTGGGTCTGAAGTCTGTCCTGCAGGACGCAAGACAGCGATGATCTCGCGGACATGTGCCACTGGGGTCCCAAATACCTGCAAGTTGTCAATGAAGACGAGGAACAGCACGAAGAACGAAACACAAGCTCCGCACAATACTTTCCCATGGGGCTGGCACCAGGAAATAAGCGCCGAGCCAACTCCCAATCGGCGGCGCTGGCACTCGTCCCAGATAGGCTGCAAGCAACCCTCCAACGTAATTGCGACAGCAAAACGGGCCCATGTCGCCCCTTGCGGGAGCGACCGGGTGATGCGTTTGATGAACCCCGTTGCGATGCCATGCGGATCGACCGTAAATGGCGCACGAAAGATGCCGCGTAAACTGGAGGCACGGCGCGCATCTGGAACGCCTCGATGAAACACCTGTGCTGCGTGAAGTCGCAGGCCTTTGCGACGTCCGCGCTGGCGAAGCAGAACCCGAGCTTAACTGGATAAGATTTGTGTGCCAATATCTGAATTGCGAAGACATGGTGGATGACTCAATGTCCAGGTCGATACGCGAACTGCCACGAGCCACGCTGTTGCAGCTGCTCCTTGCAATGGTCCAACGCGACGTTGCCCAGCTGCTTGTCAAGGCGCGGCACCACCGTCAGTGGCCGGAGCTTGGCGAGCCGATTGCAACTACCTCTGGCGCGAGCGCGACGTCCGCCGCAGAGTCCGGAGCGCCCAATTGAATCGCCCAGAGCTGGCCTCGGCAACGCCGAGGCACATCATCTGCACGCGCTCGTTTCGAAGGCCTGCGCGCAATCGCCCGACCCATAGGCCCGTCCAGTCGAAGAGACCCCGGGTGGCAGCCCATGGCTTGTACATGACAGCGTTGCAAGTTGTGGGCCGCGGACTCCCCCTCCAGCTTGGTCGAGGCCCGTCTGGCTCGCACAGCGAACAGCGGTGCGCGAAGCCACTGGCGGAGCCATCGACCGCTGCGCAACTGTCGACGCCATCGTTCGCGAGACGATCAACCACTGCATTGAAGCTCCGTTTGACGCGGTGGCCGACTCCGACGCGGCGCAGCTGGGTCGCGCCGCGGCCGTCTACACGCGCGCCCAGTGAGAGGCGGAGGGGGCAATTCTCCGAGCGCGCCCATCATCCCGCGATTTGCTTCGCCCCCGCGTCGTTGCCCCCTCCAATCGCCAGATCCAGGGGCCCCGACGCCGCGCAGACGCCCGGGCCGGATAATAGCCCGCGCCGTTCGGCATCGCACTTGGAACAGCTCTGGGCCACGCGAAAACTGAATGCGTATACTTCTGCCCCGTCGGGGTCGCAGACAACGAATCCGGCGCCTGCGTCGCGGGCCCCCCCCCCGGCCCCGTCGAACTGCAGCAGATGCTTCCCGCCGGAATCCCCTGGCCACGAGGGCCATGGACAAGTGAAGACGCGGGGGGAGGTGACGGGCAAGTTGAAGACGACGACGGCGCATCTTCCCAGGAACCTCCCCGCGGGCCCCACCATATACGCCTGGCGTCTGAAGCTGCGACGCAATCGCCCGCGCGCGATTACCCCCCCGAGGCACTCCTGAAATCGCGGGCCGCGCATCTGCGAGGGGCGCGTGGAGCGCCCGGGAGGGCGTCGCTGATCCAAAAGGGGGCCTGGCCCGTCGCGGAGCCGGCGGAACGGGGCGGAGCATTGAAGAACTCGCGGCGCGCAACGCCAATCTCTGCGTCGCCCGCCGAGGCCGCCCGAGTGGAAGGGGCCCTAGAGACGCGCGGTGCCGGCTCCCTTCCGGCGACGTTTCCCCAGCCCCCCGCGCGGAGGTGCCTCTGAATCTGCCGGCCCTGCGCCTCGCCCTTCGCGGCCTGAAGGTGCACGCGCCCCTGCCGCGCCCTGCAAGCGCGCGCCTCCTTGCTGGAGAAGTCGGGCGCTACGCGCCATGCCCTCTCGAGTCGATGGAGATGGGCGCGGTCCGCGCGAGCCTGCTGCCGCCGGGGCCTCCGCGCGCCGCATCTCGTTCCAGCCTCCCCGGTGATGTTGGAGACCCCTGCGAAGCATTGTTCGTCATGCAATATATTGGCGACCTCGGCGCAGTAGCCCTGTATGTATTGCACCTCTGATATTCGAATTCTGCTGCAGTGCCATCGCGTGGTCCGTTTAGTGCGCATTCCTGCACGCGGCGCGAGATGGTCCGCCCCAGTTGCGGACGACTGGACATTCTTTCAAGGTTCCGAAAGGCCGCGCTGATCCGGAATGGCGACGACGCAATCGATGTAAGCTCCGCGCCCGTTCGAGTCGAAACGGGTTGCCTTGCCGATTCCGAAAAAGGCACTGGCCAGCACTAGGGAGCGGCCGGCGCACTCTTGCAAGAACTGAGCTCCACGCTGCTGGCGAACGCCCGCAGCGAAAGGACCGACTATCATCATGTCAGCGTCGGTCTCGATCTCTCCCACCTCGCAATATGCGTCCGCACCTATGCATAGCACTTCCCCTTGCTAGAGCTCCGCGTCGACCTCGTCCATGACAGCGGCGAGGCATGCATCGAGGCATTCCTGATTCGCCTGCTGGGGCAAATGCGCGGAGATGAAGAAGAAGTTGTGAGCAGACAGCCGGGCGTGAACTCGCTGCAGGCGGTGGCTTGTTGGCGGCTGCACTTCAGGGACATTGAAGTTGGAATTCCTGGCACAACCCCGCGCACCTCCATCAGCAGGTGCCGAACTTACTACACGACTGATGATCTCTCTGCACAAGCCCTCCTCGGTAGCATTGACCTCCCGGAGCAGCAAGACGCCCCACTGCCACCTGAAGTCCTGGAGAAAAGGATTCTCGTTGAAAAGCGGCTACCCCACCGCAGCTCAATGAAACGACGATGATGTGCTCAATTTTCTTCCCGGGGCGCGATGCTCCAGCATCGCCTCTTGCTCTTCTGGCTGCTTGGCGAACGGCGACAACGCTTCGCAGCGTCATTCTTGGTCATTTCGTAAGCCGCATGGACCTGTTTCGTGGTCACGCTGATGATGTTCGGGGCTCGGGGGGGAGTTCTCCGAGCGAGTGTCCAATGTGCCGTCGCCCTCGTCGCACATGGACGCGAGCGGTTTCTTGTTGCACACCACTCCCCAGAAGGTAGGTTTCCAGACGCGCGCGTACTTCAGGTGAACGTCGAAAGTCCGCATGGCCTCGAAAATCCTCGTGGTTCACGGCTACTGTCGCCCGCTGCTCTGGTGTCTGGTGTTTCTCGCACCACACCTGCGATTCTTGATGATCCACCGAGGTAAATCCAATGCAACCTTTGGCTTCGCCCTCGTTGCTCACGAGCATCCGCCACTCCGCGACGAAGTCCTGGATTATATCGTCGTCACTGAAAACACCTGTGCCGTGATTGCTGGCCGTGGGTGCCCAAATGGTCTGGACGCTGTCCTTGTGGCCGACCTTCACCAACACCTGGACAATCACTGCCTTGATATCCTGTTCTTCGGACCACTCGGAGAAATCTCCCACGACAAGTTTCTGGCATCCACTTCATGACGCCATCGAGGATAGTCCGGCCGAGCCACGGCCACCTGGTCCTTTTCCTTGTTCCATCTCCTTCGCCTCCTTTGCCACCCGGAGGGCTTCCTCCGCCCTGTCGTTGTTCATTGCCTTGACGTCCTCTTTCACCACGTCCAATCTCTCTCCGTGGTCGTCTGCTGGAAGTTCTGATTATGCTTCATCGACTTCGAGATGAGCTTTTACAAGTCCTTCATAGTGGGCTCAGGTTCCTGCTCCATCGCCTCCAATTCCATCCCGGCGTCCTCAACCTGAGCCTTCTTCGCACCATCAGCGCTGCCGACACCAGCCATCGTGTGCGGCTGTGTGTGACGAGTGTGTGATGTGATGGTCAGATAAGGATGTGCGTTGCTCCTTGTGCCTTGCTGCTTGTGCCTTGCTGCTTGAGTCAATGGCTTGAGCCAAAATGTCTTGAGCCAGAATGGCTTGAGCCAATGGCTATGATGATGAGAATGGTAGCGATCACGATGACGATGGTGATGGTGATGATGATGATGACGATACTGATGATGATGTTGATGTCGGATGATGACGGCGATGATGATGAAATCCGCCCGATCCGGCGTGTGAGTTTCAAGGAGTCTCAGCTACAGCCTCGAGGCTGAGCCTCAGCCTCTGGGGGGGTTGCCGGGGTGGCTCTGCCGGGGAAGGGGGGGTGGGGGCGGGGGTACGAGTTTTCCGGCGGTCGCGGGGGGCTGCTTTTACAGAAGGCTCTAATCTCGAGGATGCGCTAAAAGGGTGGCCGCGGCCGCAAAAGTCTCTGAGGACGGTCTAAGAAAGTCCCGAGACCCCGAAAGATCGCCCGAACACGCCCAAGATGGTCCCAAGACGGCCCAAGAGCCTTCCAAGACGTCTGAAGAGGCCTCCAAGAGGCCTCCCACGAGGGCCCCCAGAGGCAAACATCGTTGGTTTCCATTGGTTTTTTTCATGTGTTTGGGGTTGTCGCTTTTTTCGGCTTTCCGACGCTCCAAGACGGCCCAAGAGGCCCCCAAGACCGCTCGAAGACGGCTCAGTAGGTCCCCAGACAGTCCCAAGACGGCCCAAGAGGGCCCCAAGGCGGCCCAAGAGCCGCCCAAGACGGCCCCCAAGACGGCCCCAAGAGGACCCAAAGGAGGGACGAAAAGCGGAAACAAATCTAGCCTTCCAGCCCACGAGGCCCCCAGGAGGCCCCAAGAGCCCCCAAGAGGGTCCCCAAAAGCCCCCAAGAAGCCCCCACGACGCCCTGACAGGCTCCTGTGCGAGTGTCTGTGTGTGGTGCGTGTCTGCGAATGTCTGTGCGTGCTAGTGTCTGGCGTGCGCCTAGTGTGTCTCTGTATGTGTGTCTGCCGTATGTGCATTTGGTCGTGTGCGTGCGTGAGGTGTCCGCGTAATATGTGTATCCGAGCGACCCGGATCGGCGGCACTGGCCGAAGGCCACAACAATATGATGGTGATGATGATGATGATGATGGTGATGATGATGGTGATGGTGATGACGACGATGACGATGACGATCACGATGACGATGACGACGATGATGAAGCTGATGACGATGATGAAGATGATGATGATGATGCTGATGATGATGATGATGATGATGATCGAGATGATGATGGCGATGAAGATGAAGATGAATATGATGACGATGATGATGACGAAAATAGTGGTGATGATCCAGGTGAGATTGATGCTGCTTGTGCTGATGATGATACTGGTGTTGCTGATGATGCTGATGCTGATGATGGGCATTAGTAATGAACGCTGTTGAGTATGATGATGATGAAGATGATGCTGATGATGATGATGATGATGATGATGATGATGATGATGGTGATGGTGATGGTGATGGTGATGGCGATGGTGATGATGGTCATGATGATGACGTTGTTGATGATGGTGATGATGTTGGTGATGATGATGACGATGGATGGCGGGTGATAATGTATGATGATGGGTGATGATAAATGAGAACTGCGAGGAGGGAGGATGGGAGGCGAGGAGGCGCGGGGCACTGCTGATTCACAAAAGATGATTGCGGAAAAACGAAAACCACAACACAAGGAACTAGACATTGCACGCGCAGCGAGAACAGCGAAAAGAGAGAACGAGTGTCTTGTTTGTAAGGTTTCTATGCTTCGTAACTTCCAGGGGGAGAAGCTGCGCTTGTTGCTTGTTCGATTGCTCGGCTTATTGCTCGATTCTTCAAGCATATCATACAGTAGTGTTCGGCTCTTCTCGTTGGCCAAAACACCCCACACACCCTCTCCTCATCCGTCTCCCCCCTCCTCCTCCAGCAGCACCCCGCTTGAATGTGTATGATCACTACTCGCCGACTTCCACTGGAATGTGTTGTGTTCGTTGTTTCACACATGCACCCCATGCACATGCATGCGCCGTGGGCGCGCCTTCGATAGATCGAAGGGGGTGTTCAGGTAATGGTCCTCCGGTGGCAGCGGTACAGGTGAAGGCAGCGCGGCGGCGGCGATGGCAGCGGCGGTCCCGCAGCGGCGGCGGCGGCGGCGAAGACCAAGGCGAAGGCCATGCGGCGGTGGAGGCCAGACGGCAGAAGCGGCGGTTGCGGTGGCGTCGGTGTCGGCGGCAGTGGCAGCTTCGACGCCAGCAGAAGCGGCGGTGGTGGTGATCCAGCGTCGGCGGCGACGTGTTTCGGCTTTCGCCGATGCCTGCTGTCCTCCTTCCTCTCATCCTCCTCCTTTTCTCCTCCTCCTCCTCCCTCATCCTCGTCCTCCTCCTCATTCCATTCCTCGTCCTTCTCGTCCTCACCCCGATTCTCTTCCTCCTCCTCCTCCTCCTCCTCCTCCTCCTCCTTCGCCTCTTCATCCCTTGCCTCCTTCTCCTCCACGCATCCATCTCCTCTGCATCCTCCCCCCTCCGCAACATCCGCTCATTCCTCCCCCTCCTCCTCCCCCATCCGCAACACTACCACCATCATCACCACCACCATCATCATCATCAACAACAGCATCAGCATCAACATCATCATCACCATCATCATCATCATCAGCATCTTCATCATCAGCAGCAGCAGCATCACCAATCATCATCAACATGACCATCATTACGGCGTAAGTGATATTATGATCTTCATCAGCACCAGCATCAGCATCAGCACCATCATCGCCACATTCACAAACAACAGCAACAACCACAACAACACCACCACCAACAATAGCAACAACAACAGCAGCAACAACAACAGCAACACTGTACACCAACAAAAACGACGACTACGGCACCACCAGCAGCAACAGCAGCAGTAACAGCAACAATAACCACAACACCACCAACAACAACACCAAGAACGACAGCCTCATCAACATCAGCATCAACAGCACAATCCTTATCACATTATCATCAGCAGCGTCAACATCAGCATCATAATCAGCATCCGCATCAGCATCATCATCATTTTCATCATCGTCATCATCATCGGTAACATCATGAACACCCTCCTTCTCACCTTCGCTCTCATCATCATCATCATCATCATCATCATCATCATCATCGTCATCGCCATCATCCTCGCCCTCATGATCATGATCATGATCACATAATCATCAGCATCATCATTATCATCATCCTCAGTACCATCATCGTGATCACAAACATCATCGTCACCATCACCATCATCATCATCGCCACCAGCAACATCACCATCAACACAACCATCACCACCACCACCATTATCACCAGCAGCATCATCAGCGTCATCAGCATCCTTAGTAGCATTATCAACACCATCGGTTACAATTCCCCTCCCCCCCTCCGCCTGCATCCTCCTCATCATCCCCCTTTGCCTCAGTCTCATCCTCATCCTCACCACCACCAGCACTATTCCTCGTCATCCTGACTCCCCTTTGTACTCGTACCGCCTTAACTCCTCCTCCTCCTCCTCCTCCTCCTCCTCCTCCTCTTCCTCCTCCGTCCTCTGTTCTTCCCTCCTCTCTTCCCCCCACCCGTCCCCTACCTAGCCTGCTTCCTCCTCCTCCTCCTCCTCCTCCTCCTCCTCCTCCTCCTCCTCAATTCCTTTTTCTCATAAGTTCGCCGGCCCAACGGGCCAGAGGCGTGCTAAAATCTCCGGTAACAAGTTTGCACTGCACATGCGTAATTCGCGCCCGCGGGGCGGCCCCTGGGGGTCCCTGGATGGCAGCCCGGGCAACTCCCCCAGAGCGGTGCAGGAGCGCGCCAAGAGGGCCCCAAGAGGCCCTCAAGACGGACCAAGAGGGTTCCGAGTCGCCGGAAGTCGCTCCAAGATGCCCAAGATAGCCTCCAGACGGCCCCGAACGCCTCCAAGACGCCCGAAGATGCCTTCAAGGCATCTCTCCAGAGGCCCCCAAGATGCAACAATTAATGATTTCCCCTCGGTCTTTGCCAGATTGGGGCGTTCCCGCCTTTTCGCCTAACCAGCGATCCACGACGGCCCCCAAAGCGCCCCAACATCGCCCCAACACGGCCCACAACGCCCCCAGGAGCGCCCCACAACGATCCCCCTAGGGCCCCAAGACAGCCCCAGAAGCCCCCCAAGGTGCCCCGAGAGGCCCCCCAGACGGCTCCGAGGGCGGGCCCCGACGGGGGAACGGAACGGACATCTCGAGGCGCCGTGGGCCCCGAGAGGCCCCCGGGGAAGCCCCAGCAGGCCCCCCAGGGAGGCCCCCCAGGGAGGCCCCCGAGAGGGGCCCCGAGGGGCCCCCCGGGAGGCCCCCGAACGGGCCCCCACGAGGCCCTCGCGAGGAGGCCCCGACAGCGCCGCCCGGAGGCCCCCCAGAGGCTTCCCGAGGGGGCGTCGCCGGCCGCCCATCGCGGGCCGCGCCGGGCCTCCGCGGGCCGCGTTCCTGCGAGCAAAAAGCCCTCGGCGCAGTGGCCCGCGCTCGCCCCCGCTGCTCTTCCGCTCCCCCCCCCCGCTGCCTCCGGCTCCTCTCTCCGCTGCGCCCCCTGGTGGCACTGCAGCCTCCTCCTTCCCTCCACTGCAGCAGCACACGCTCCCATCTTCCGCCTCATCCTCCTCCTCCTCCTCCTCCTCCTCCTCCTCCTCCTCCTCCTCCTCCTCCTCCTCCTCCTCCACCTGCTCCTCCTTTGCCGGCCCCCACGCTGTCCCCCCTCTACGCTGCTACCACCCCCTTCCCTCTAGCTCGCCGAGAGGAAGGAGGGATGAAGTAGAGAGGGGGAGAAATTAGGAAGGAGTATAACCAAAAGAACGTGTCCCTTCACACCCGCTTCCGCAACGACAGAGGCCATCAGGACGAACAGAAAGCCAATGTTCGCAGTCAAAGCCCGCCACCCTCCGACACGAGGGTTCCATCATCGCATAAGATGTCTCTTCCCCCGAGTCCAACGGCCCCAAAGTGAGCATCCACAGGCAACACGCCCCCAAGGAATGCTCCAGACGCCCCCAAAAAACGGCGAACACCTAGACACCCCGTAAGAAAAAAAACAAAGGGCCCCCCCGACAACTCTCCAGAAGGTCCAGACAAATCGCTACTGGGCTCATTTTCATCCTCCTTCAGGCCGCATGGAGCTGTTTCAGATGCCTTTTCCACCTCTTTTCGAGCCACATGCACCAGAACACCCCAACAAGCAAAACATAATAAAACACATAGGATGTCGATGCTTTCGACCTTCTCGCACTTCTCCTTGCGCCTCTCTCGGAGCTACCATGCATCTCCGCTGGCTCGTGCGGCCATCTTAGAACCCGGGCATGCTCTCTACGACCGTCCTGACAGCCTCTCGGCTTGGAACCGTATTTCGCCCATCTGGGGCGCCCCCTCAGAGCCTCCAGGGGTTCTTCCAGGATCCGCAAACGAACCCCGAATGATTTTTTGTCCCTTCCTTCCTGTTTTCGTCGTTCACCCCAGGTCGCCGCACTTGACCCATTCTGGCCCCTTTTTGGGCCACTCCAGAGGTCCCCCTGGGACGAACCCGATGATTTTTGTTAAAGCTTCTCCATCCTCTCTGCAGCTGTCGCTTTCTGGGACGAACCGACGGTGTTTGTTCAGTTCCTCCAGCCTCTCTGCGGCCGTCTGCGGCGGATAGGAAATCTTCTGGAACAACTTCCACAACATCTCCTATTCGCGCGCGCGGAGCGGCCGCCGCTCCCACAGTGTCCAGGATCCAAAAATGGTGGGGCGGCGGTGTCTGCCCCCTCAGGGGCGTTCATTTCAATAACTTCTCCCTGTCGCACCCCGAGGCCGGTCGTAAGGGCGGGCCGGGCGTTTCACCTGAGACTTCCTCACGATTTAGGACTCTGAAGCTTAAATATTGGCAACAGTTTCACGCATGGAGGGCGGATAGTTTTCAAAATGTGGCTCTCACCTTAACGCCGCGCACATTCGAGTTAAAAGTTTTCAAGAGGTTCATGGATTGGGGGCGTGTGGTCTTCAAAATGTGGCTCTCGCCTGAGCTCCGCGCACATTCGGTTCCAACCATTTGCAAGTTTTTCACGGATTGAGGGCGGCTCGTTTTCAAAATGTGGCTCTCGCCTGATCGCCACGCACATTCCTTCTTAAACATTGCAAGAGTTTCACTGACTCCCATGGTCAATGTACCAGAAAAAAGGTTTGGAAATATTCCGGATTAAAAGGGTGCAACAACCACGTTGATTCGCGGTTTTGAAGTCCCAAGAGTGGCTTTCTGGCGCGATTCAGGATCGTCAAGACGCAACAGTCAGGTTGATCCGTGGCGTTGGTGTCCCGAGAACCATGTTTTGGCATGTTTCAGGGTCTTCAAACGGTTGTCTTGCAAACGATGCAGTTCCCTCAGTGGAAATGAACCCCTGTATGGGGTCTATGAAGAGGTAGCTTGGAGGGAGGCATTGATGACTCTTTGGTTTACACTGTGGTCCTCCTCCTCCTCATCCTCCTTCTCCGACACTCATCCCCCCCCCTTGCACCCCCGCCTCCTGCTCCTCCTCCTCGCCTTCCTCGCCACGTTACTCCTCCCTTCTTCTGGACCAGGGCTGCCCACCCCTTCCTCCGAACGACGCCGAGTTCACTTCACCTGGCTTCAGGTCGGGCCTGTCCCCCTACAGGGGGATTTCAGGCGAAATATTAAAAAAAGTCCAAAAATACGCCAGAATGATCGAAAATACTCAAAAAATCGTCCCCTGACTATTTTTTGCCCATGTAGAGGGACAAGCCCGACTTAACCCTGGCCGGAGCAAGGGGGAAGCGCCGCACGGCGGGACCCTGCGGGAATGGGGGCTCGGACCGCCCTCGGAGGCAGCGCGCGCAGCGGCCAGCGAACCGCAGCCCGGGGCGCCGCCGCCGCGCAGGAGGAGGAGGCGGAGGAGGAGGAGGCGGAGGAGGAGGAGCCACTGCGCCCACAACAAGAAGTTGTCCGAACCCCGACCTGCATGTGCAGAGCAGCGGGAAGGGGAGCACGGCGAGCGCGGTCTCCTTGAAGGCGTGGTTCTGCTCCGGGTCCAGCAGCTCCAGCATCGCGCCCGACGGGTTGAAGTGGGAGTTCCGCGTGAGCTTGTCGATCTCGGGGCGCCGCGCGCCGAGCGCGGGGGGGGAGGGAGGGAGGGGAGCCTCTGGCAGGAGCTCCAGCGCGTCACGGGCCACTGCATGCAGCGGGGTCCCAAGGACAAGAGACGTCGGTTCGGCTTTCGCTGTAAACTAGGGCATTCGAGAGCCCCTGCAGACCCTGCAGATGGCTGGATGCGAGAGAACCCGTGCCCAGGAAGGGGGACAATTTCAGAGTGCATTGTTCCCCTCCCGATCCCTGCCTCGACCTGTCCTCCCCCCCCGAGTCGTTGGCAAAACTGTGCACCAGCCTCATTATCTCATTTGACTGAACGGTCACCTGTGGTGTACTAAGCGTGCTCGACTGGGTGGCTGCACGGCTGCACGAGCACGGTGGGGGGGGGGGAAAGCTCTACCAACTCCCTATCCCTTGCCCAGAGGGTATGGCTTCAGACAGTGCAGGGGAGGTGTTGCGTAGGTTCTCAAATTGTCAATCCCCGAAGGTGTTGGCCAAAGTTGTGCTCTCGGGGTGCCCGGTATAAACCGTCAGCTCCCCGCCCAAGGAGGCACGCCCGCCCTCGCAGGTACAAAAGGCTCGGTCACAAGGGCCGCGGCGTGTCTTGCTGCTGCTACTGCTGCTGCAGCGACTGGGACCCCTCGGTGGGCCGATCTTCCCCTCCTCCTCCTCCTCCTCCTCCTCCTCCTCCTCCTCCTCCTCCTCCTCCTCCTCCTTCCCTCCGCCTCCTCCTCCTCCTCCTCCTCCTCCTCCTCCCCCCTCCTCCTTCTGTGCCCCCCTCCTGCTTTGTTTGCGCCCCCCCTCGGAAGCGGAGGGTTTGGAGGACGGGGGGGGAGCCTGCAACCTCTGTTTTAGCGCGCACCGAGCGGGCGCGGCGTCACGGAGGTAAGGCGCGGCCCGAAGGCTGCGAGGAGGAATGGCTGAGGAAACTCGTCATCCAGGCGCTGCCCAGCAGCATGCTGGAAGACACGGGCGACGCCCATTCGGTAATATCATATGCCAATGTGCATATATTCAACCATGCGCGCATGCCATTTGTATGTGTGCATAACTAGACCCATACGTATAGACTTCCGTCTGCATGTGTACACCTCGGTATACACACATGCACATACGTATGCAAACAAACATGTTGGGCACATACGGTGAGCAGAGTGCCAGTCAGAGCAGCAGTGGCAGAGATGAAGCGGGAGGGGGAGGGGGAGGAGGAGGAGGAAACGGAGGAGGAGGAGGAGGAGGAGGAGGAGGAGGAGGAGGAGGAATAATCATGATAACGCGGCATAGAGGCACGCTGCGTCCCTCGTTTCTCTAGAGTCCGTGGCGGGGCAGGCCTGCACAGGCCCTCGACATGAAATAGAACATAAGCACACTGTAAGTGCGGATGCGTCGGATCAGCGAACAACTTCGGCAAGTGTACACGGCAGCCAGCCGAGGCTGGTTAAATCAGGAAGAAGCAAGAGGGCCTAGACAGGCCCCAACAGACATAGATCAGGCCCTGGGGAACCATCGCGCCGACAAATCGCGGTGCAACGCGTTACACGGGTGCGGATGTACTAGCTGGCTGCATATACACACAAGAAAGCGACAAGGCGGCAGCAGCAACCTCACGCCTGGGAGTGGCCCAGGCACACGGAGTCAAACAGCAGGTGGGTGGCGGCCAGCACGGTGCCGTACACGAGTAGGGCGCGGACGATGATGCGCAGGGGGCGTGGGGAGAGTACATACTGCCACAGTCCCAGCAGACCGTCTCACGTCCACCACCACAAGCAAGTAAAGTGTACGTGTGATTACGCAGTCGGCCGTCGTGACGAAACACCAATCGTCGGTAACATCGGTAAAAGCGTGCAAAGATCATGTCAAGGTGCGTCTCACTCGGGCAGACTATGTTACGGCATTTCTGCCATGGCCCCTGCAGGTGCGGCCCCTGCCGCGCGACGCCCGCCCACCTCGGTCAAAGCTCAAATAAACAGTCGGCGTGAACGCGTGCCCGAAGGCAACGAGCGCGGGGCGGAGTCGGCTGTCTGGATCTTCTCCTGCGCCGTCTGATCGCTCTTGATGCAAAGGTGAACTTTCTTCTGTGTTCTTCTTGCCCTGATCGTAACACTTAGTGTTGCGGAAAAGTCGTACTCGACCCCACGCCTCCTCCAACGTCACCTTGCAAAAAAACATATTCCTTGCACCATAGCACCGGTTCTTCGTAGGTCTTGGCCCACACGATGGCGCCATACCTCAACCGGTTTCTGAACCTCCATCCTGCACTCGTGGGGCGCCAAAGCCTCCCCCATGAGGGTGCAAGGCGTGGGAACGCGCGTTGTGCGCCGATTCTGCAGCACATTGGCATCAGCATACGTGACACGTTCAGGGGGTACTTGTCCAATAATTCATGCGAACAACAATCATATGCGTAAGCAGCCCAACGGGCCAGAGGCGTGCTAAGATCTCTGGTAACTGCTAAATAATACTTCTAGTTCGCGCGCGCGGGGCGGCCCCTGGGGGTCCCCCGGCGAAAAATACCCCGGGCGATCCCCGGCAGGGTCGGATCAGAGATGGTTTTGAGGGTTTTTTTTCGACACCCCTCACGAGGATCGTGGCCTCCGAGGGGGGTGCACTCGACTACCCCGCCCCAAGAGGCCCCCAAGAGCCACCCAAGAGGCCCAAGGGGGGCCCAAGACGCCGCCAAGGAGCCCTAAGAGACCCCCAAGAGGCCCCCAAGAGGCCCCTAGGAGGCCCCAAAGAGGCCCCCAAGAGGCTTCAAAGAGGCCCCATATGGAGCGCTCGAGGGCCGGCGGAATGAGCGAAGCGATTAAATAATTCATGCGAACAACAACCATATGGGACACCATGGTGGGACAGCTCGTCGACGCGATGCCATTTTCAGCGCCGCAATGGCGTGATCACGAGCCCGTTTAATATTGCACGTGTCAAGGCTGGTGATCCCCATTGGTGGTGTCGCACCTCGTCGAGCTTCCAACTCAGCAGGGTTGATCGCCATAGCCATCGCCACGGAATACGTATTGACTACCTACCAGACCACCCCAACCCAACCCGAAGACCCGAATTTCGGGTTGGGGGGGGTAAGGGTTCCACATGCGTTTTTTCAATGTTTCCCAACCCCCCCCACTGGAAATCGAGGGTAAATCTGAGCCTTCGGGTTGGGTTGGGGTGGTTTGGTGGGTGGTGACGTATTCCATCGCACACACCGTGGGGACACAAGGGGAGAGACAATTCCACAAGGAGCAGCAACGGAGCATGGCCCAACAAATAGCCACACCCGAAGTATAACAGAAGCCGCCGTGCAAGTCTCATCATCGTCACACACTTCGTCACACGTACTCGTAGTCCAGCAGGGGTAGCAAAGGGAACACTCCAAGAAGTCGCCTTCTGTAAGCCATAATAGGTCGGTACCATGTGCACAAACAACGCAAAGCAACACAAATTAATGGCATTGTAATACTCCGCGTGGCGCGCAGCCCGCGTATCCCATTCTGTGTTGTACAAATGGTCCAATAGCAGTGTGTTCAACAGCATCGTTGGCGCTGAGAGAGTCATTTCAGCCCGTTTAGAAAGGAGGGGTCGAGCGGCACGGGGGAACAGGAAGTTCTTCGTTCAGCCACGTCAAAAGTGTGTTTCGGTTTTTCCCAAGCGCTAAATGCCCGCGCCGTGACGTCGAGGATGGCATTCAGCACCAGCATCAGCATCAGCACCAGCATCAGCACCATCATCGCCGTGACGCGAACACGTCCGCCTCGACCAGCAGCCGCGGGGAGCAGAACCGACATTTGAAATATCGTACCAAGGATAACATGCCTGGTAGGCAAGCCAGTCGACACACCAGCACTACGATTCGTAAGAGGTCCACGGCCTGATCCAAAGTGTATGAAGCGGTGTGTTCCCTGGGTCTGGGACCATGTAGAAGACGTCGCAGTAGCTTTTAGTATTGTCCCAGTGCGCGCAATGAAAGCCGCACCGCGCACAGAAGTAGAAATCTCTGCCGATATGCGTGTCTGCACCAGACAGCAGGGGCTGCAGCCGATGAACGTACTGTGCATGTCCGTGCAGGCGTCATCACCGCACACACCTGGCGGCGCACGGCCCTCCTGCCCCCATCAGGATCGCAATACGATGTACGTTACCCAGACATGTGTGAGGGGGGCTCTTCTGTATTTCATGAGGTTATGAAATGGGCTGGAGGAGGAGGAGGAGAAGGAAGAGGAGCTAATCCTCCTCGTCCCCCTCCTCCTCATCCACATAATGATACCACCACCACCATAATCATCACCATCATCACCATCACCATCACCATGACTATCATCACCAACACCGTCACCATCACCAACACCACCACCATAATCATCATGATTGCCACCGCGATCATGATCTTCATCATCATCATCACCATCATCACGATCAGCATCACCACCGAAATCATCACCGCCACCACCACCATCACCACAATCATCATCATCACCACCACCATCACCACCACCATCATCATCAGCATCACTTTCACCATCAGCATCATCATCAGCACCACCATCATCATCAGCAACACCATCATCAGCACCACACTCATCACCATCACCATCACCATCACTAGCACCTTCACCATCACAATCACCATCATCGCCATCACCATCGCCACCACCATCATCACCACCACCATCACCACAACCATCATCATCAACACCATCACCATCACCATCACCATCATCATCAGCATCCCCATCATCATCATCATCATCATCATCACCATCAGCGTCATCATCATCATCATCATCATCATCATCATCCTGCTCATCATTACCATAACCATAACCATCGCCATCAGCATCAGCATCATCAGCATCATCAGCATCATCAGCATCATCAGCATCATCAGCATCATCAGCACCATCACCATCACCATCACCATCACCATCACCATCACCATCACCATCATCACCATCACCATCATCACAACCATCATCATCATCACCAGCACCCTCACCAGCATCATCACCATCACCACCAACATCACCATTATCATCACCAGCGCCACCATCATAATGATCACCATCATCATCGTCATCATCATTATCATGTTCATCCTCACCAGCATTATCATTACCACGATCATCATCAGCATCACCATCTTCATCAACATCTTCACCATCATCGGCATGGTCATCATCATCATCATCATCAGCAGCAGCATCATCACCATGATCATCAGCAGCATCATCATTACAACCATCAGCATCAACATCAGCATCAACATCATCATCAGCATCATCATCACCATCATGTTAATCATCACCATCAGCATAAACGTCAACATCAACATCATTATTCTTATCATCATCAATATCACTGTCATTACCATCATCGCTATCGTCATCAGCATCGTCATCATCATCACCATCATCCTCATAAAGGTCATCATTATGGCCATTACCATCATCATCATCATCATTATTATCAGCATCATGACCATCAGCATCACACTCATCGTCATCAGCATCATCATCACGATCATGGTCATCATCAGCAACATTGTCACCACTGCCATCAATCATCACCATTCCCATCACCATCATCCTCATCGGCATCATCAACATCAGCATCAACATCAACATGAAAATCGTCAAAAGCATAATCATAATCAGCATCAGCATCATCATCAACATCACCATCATGGTCATCATCGTTATCATCACCACCACCACCACCATCACCATCGCCATCACCATCACGAGCACCATCATCACCACCACCAACATAATTACCATTACCACTATTACCATCATCACCACCACATCACCACATCACCATCATCATCACCATCATCACAATAATAACCATCATAATCATTATAATCACCGTGATCATCTGCAACAGCATCATCACCATGGTCATCAGCATCATCATCATCATCAACAGCATGGTCACCATTAAGAGCAGCAGCATCATCACCATCATCACCACCATAATCATCATCAGCATCATCATCAACATCAACATCAACATCAACGTCAACATCATTAGCAACAGAATCATCGTCGTCGCCATCATCAGCATGAAACACTAACATCATCATCACAATCATCATCATCAGCATCATCATCAACATCACCATTATGGTCATCATCATGGTAGTTAACATGGTCATGGTCAGCACCATCACGATCATCAGCATCTTTACCATCATCATCAGCAACATCTTCGTCATCCTATTCGTCACCGTCATCATCGTCATCATGATCATCAGCACCATGGTCAGTATCAGCATCATGATCATCAGTAATACCATTGTCATCATCATCATCAGCATCATCAACACCATCATCATCATCAGCATCATCGTTATCGTCATCACCGTCATCATCATCACCACCATCATCAGCATCATCACCATCACCATTCACCACCACCATCATCATCACCACCACCACAACCACCATCATCAGTATCACCATCAGCATCGTCATCATCATCATCATCACCGCCATCACTACCACCACCGCCATTACCATCATCACCAACGACATCCTCATCCTCATCCTCTTCCTCATCCTCTTCCTCATCTTATTTACCATCCTCATCCTCATCCTCACCTGCATCGGCATCATCATCATCAATCATCAGCATCAGCATCAGCGTCAGCATCATCATCATCATCATCATCATCATCATCATCATCTTCACCATCGGCATCATCATCGTCATCATGTTTATCACCGTCATCATCAGCAGGATCGTCATCTGCATCACTGACATTCTAATCAACATCATCATCAACATCATCATCGTTGGTGTCGTCATCATCACACAACCACTTTCATCATCATCATCAACATAACCACCATCACCATCACCACCGCCATTATCATCATCTTCATCATGAACAACAGCCTCAGTCTCATCCTCATCCTCATCCTCATCCTCATCAGCATCCTCATCCTCACCCTCATCATGACCATAATCATCATCAATATCATCACCATCATAATCATCATCATCATCATCAACATCATCCTCATGATCAGCATCATCAACAAACACATGAACATCAACATCATCATCACCAACATCAGTATCAACATCATCGTCAACATCAACATCAACATCAACAGCATCATCATCGTCATCATCCTCATTATCAACATCAGCGCCTCCATCGTCATCATCAGGATCATCATCACCATCATCGTCATGGTCATCATCATGGTCGTTATCACTGTCATCATCATCACCACCATCAACATCATCGTTACCATCATCGTCACCATTTTCATTACCGGCATCATCATCACCATCGTCATCAGCATCATGGTCGTTAAGATCATCATCAGCATCATCATCACTACCAGCATCATCATCACCACCACCACCGTCATCATCATCACCATCGTCATCAACATCATCATCATCACCGCCATCACCACCACAACCGCCATCTTCATCAACATCATCATCATAATCATCAACAACATCATCATACTCATCCTCATCCTCATCCTCATCTTCACTCTCATCTTCATCATCATCACCATCATCATCGTCATCTCTAGCATCGTCATCATCGTCATCGTCATCGTGTTCATCCCCGTCATCAGCATCATCATCATCGACATCATCATCATGGTCATTATCGTCACCAGCTTCATCATCAGCATCATCTTAATTAGTCACCATCAGCATCGTTATCGTTTTCAGCATCATGGACCCCATCATTAGCATCATCACCATCACAATCATCATCATCACCAACACCATCATCATCACCATCATAATCACCACCAGCATCACCATCGCCATCATCATCGTCATCATCATAACCACCATCACTACCACCATCACCATCATCATCAAAGACAACAGCCTCATCCTCATTGTCTTCCTCACCATCAACATCATCATCACCATCATCACCATCGCCGTTATCGTCATCATCATTACCACCATCATCATCATCATCATCATCATCATCATCATCATCACCATCAGCATCATCATCAACATCAACATCAACATCAACATCAACAACAACATCACCATGATCATCAGCCTCAGCATCATCATCAGCACCATCATCAGCATCATCATTATCACCACCATCAACATCACCACCATCATCTCGCGCCTGCTGGACACCCTGGCCCGAACGCTTGCAGGGTGAGCTCCTCTGCAGGAGCCCAGCTGCCCACCCCTGCGGCAGGAGAAGTCGAGCGGCACGGGCGCGCCCCGTCAAGCAGGATCACGAAGGGAGGAGGAGGAGGAGGAGGAGGAGGAGGAGGAGGATTAGGAGGAGGATGGGAGGGGGGAGTAGGAGAGGAAGAGGAGAGGAGGAGGGGAGGAGGACGGACAAGAGAGGAAGGGAGAAGGAAAGGAGGAAGGAGGAGGAAAAGAGGAGGAGGAGGAGGAGGAGGGGGACAGGGAGGAGGGGAGGAGAGGAGGAGGAGGAGAGAGGATGAGAGGAGGAAGGAGGTAGGAGGAGGAGGAGAGGGGGACAGGTGGGGAGGAGGAGGAGGAGGAGGAGGAGGAGGAGCAGGAGGAGGAGGAGGAGGACTGACGCTACGGGCCGTGGCGCCCAGCAGCCTGCCTAAGAAAGGAAGAAGAGGAGGACGCCTCGTCGAGCAGGATCACGGGATTGTTCACCTTCAGGGTGCTCAGCGCCTGCTGGCGGCTGACCCGCCGGCGAGGGGCACCACCGCCACTGGGTCCGCCGGGGGGGGGGGGCAGCGGCAGCGGGCAGCGGGCAGCGGGTGCCACGTGCGACGGCGGCGCGCGTGGTTAATCAGGGAGGCACACGTACGACGAAGACCAGGAGGGGGAGGGGAGGAGGGGAGCGGGGTGGGAAGAGGCAGAGGGGAGGGGCGGATCGGGGAGAGGATAGGAGGATAGGATGATAAAAGGGTAGGAGGACAGGAGGATCGGGGAGAGGACAGCAGGATCGGGGAGTGACACGCCGCAGCCTGGGTCGATCGCGCAGTTCCAAGGGGGGCCCTT
Organism: Prorocentrum cordatum; assembly: GCA_963575745.1. Taxonomy (NCBI): domain Eukaryota; class Dinophyceae; order Prorocentrales; family Prorocentraceae; genus Prorocentrum; species Prorocentrum cordatum. The sequence goes on from CAUYUJ010007647.1 coordinate 34,514, forward strand.
GTGAGGCCCCGAAGGTATGACACCCCGAGAGCATGTTAAAGACCTCCTCCTCCTCCTCCTTCTCCCTCCTCCTCCTCTCACCCCTCCTCGGGGGGGGGGGGGCACGGGAGCAGGAGGGCGGAGGGCGCCGACGGGAAGGACGGGGCGAGAGGCTGGAGGGAGGACCCTGAGAGCCGACGTTGCACAAAAAATGCAACATCGTAAGAAATCACGCCCAGAACCCTAGACCCCATCTTTCTGCGTCATTTCTCGAGCCGAAGCGATATGTGAGGCCCCCGGGCCCTGAGAAAAGACGAGAACGCCTGGCTCCCAAAAACTGAGGCGCCAGGATCTCAAGGGACGGTGGGCAAAGGCGGAGGAGCCAGGCGACAGCGAAGGAGGTCCGCCGCCCGCCTCGGAGCCCCCAGCGAGCGCGCGAGTGGAGCCAAGAATTCTGCCCGAGGCCGTGCGGGGGCCACCCTGGCTGGCTTCTTGCGTCCGGCGTGTGCCGATCTGGCGTCGGTTGGCATCGATTGAGCGTCGGCCAGCGTCGATTCACGAGATCCAATCCTAACAGTGTCCAAGACGGCTCACGAGGCCCCCAAGATCGGTCCAAGACGGCCCAAGAAGCCCCCAAGAAAGCCACAAGACGGCCGGAGGGTCCTAAAACGGCCCAAGAGGCGCCCAAGATGGCCCAAGAGATCCCCAACAGGGCCCTACGAGAAATCACTCGAACTGAGATTTCGAGCCCTCCACCCCAAGGGGACCCCCGAGACTGCCAGCAGGCGCCCAAGAAACTCCCAAGAGGCCCGAAGAGGCCCCCAAAAGGCCCAAAAGAGGCCCCAGGAGGGTTCCCAAGAGGCCTCACCCGTAGACTTCATCCCTCTTCGGGGGGTTCGGCAGGAATGGCGTAAAGAGCGCGGTCATGAGGAACCTTATAACGAACGAGGACCCCTTTTTTTCAATAAGTGAAACTTCGATTTCCCATGGAACACCTAAGGAACACCGATGACAAACTGCAAAACAATTCAGAGGAACACTGAGCCCCTCCCCAACACAAAGGGTTCCTTCTTCAGCGGCCCGACTGTAGGGTGAGGTCGGGCATCTAGTCCAAAACTAATCAAAACTGGTCAAAAACAGTCAAAACATCGCCCCCTGACCATGTTTTCTACTGTTTTTGAATGTTCCTCCTGTAGAGGGACGTACACGACTTGACTGTACAGTCAGCCTGTATAATAAGGATGCGCTCTGAGGATGCAAGGGCCTTAGACGCCCATCTCGAAGCTGCGAGCGGGGAGCGACCAAAAGTGGCAAATGGTGGACCGAGAAGGCAAGGATGCAAGGGTGCCCTTGGGAAGGCTGCCCATCCTTACTACGCGGGTGGACTGTAGGGCGTCGCCGTCGTCGCAGCAGCAGGCGGTGGCGGTCGCGAGGGCGCAAAGCGGCCTGCATGATGGAGCCAGGCATGCTCCCGATGTAGGTCCGCCGGTGGCCTCGCAGCTCGGCCTCCCGACCGGTGAGCAGGGCGAGGAGGGGGAAACAGGCAAGGACCGACCACGACGATGTCTGAAACGAAGAGACGCTTGCAGCACCGATCCTCCTGCATGCTCCATGTCATCCTCCTCCTCTTTATCCTCCTCCTCCTCCTCCTCCTCCTCCTCCTCCTCCTGCTCCTCCTCCTCCTACGCCTCCTCCTCCCCCTCCGTCCTCTGCACCCCTCACCCCTCCCCCCCTCCGCCCTCCCCCTCCCCCTCCCCGCCCCACCCTCCTCCCCCTCCTCCTCCATCCTCCTCCTCGCTCCCCCACCTCCTCCTCCTCCTCCTCCCCTCCTCCACCACCTCCTCCTCCACCACTCCTCCACCTCCTCCTCCACCTCCTCCTCCTCCTCCTCCTCCTGCCTCCACCTCCTCCTCTCTCTCCTCCTCCTCCTACCTCCTCCCACCTCCTCCTCCACCACCTCCTCCTCCTCCTCCTCCTCCTCCTCCTCCTCCTCCTCCTCCTCCCCTCCTCCTCCACCTCCTCCTCCTCCTCCCACCTCCTCCTCCTCCCCTCCTCCCCTCCTCCTCCTCCTCCTCCTCCTCCTCGCTCCCACCTCCTCCTCCTCCTCCTCCTCCTCCTCCTCTCCTCCTCCTCCTACTGCCACCTACTCCACCTCCTCCTCACCTCCTAACCACCACCCCTCCTCCTCCTCATCTCCTCCTCCTCCTCCTCCTCCTTCCTCCTCCTCCACCCTCCTCCCTCCTCTCCTCCTCCTCCTCCTCCTCCTCCTCCACCCCCTTTTCCTCCTCCCCTTTCTCCTACCCCTCCTCCTCCCTCCCCTCCTCCTCCTCCTCCTCCTCCTCCTCCTCCACCTCCTCCACCTCCCCCTCACCCCTCCTCCTCCTCCTCCTACTCTCCTTCCCCCTCCTCCTCTTCCTCCTCCTCCTCCTCCCTCCTCCCGCTTCCTGCTCCTCCTCCTCCTCCTCCTCCTCCTCCTCCCCTCATCCTCCTCCTCCTCCTCCACCACCTCCTCCTCCTCCTCCTCACTCCTCCTCTCCTCCTCCTCCTCCTCACACCTCCCCTCCGGCCCCTCCTCATCCTCCTCCTCCACCTCCTCCTCCTCCTCCTCCACCCTCCTCCTCACTCCCCCTCGTCCGTCCCTCCTCCTCCTCCTCCTCCTCCTCTCCTCCTCCTCCTCCTCCTCCTCCTCCTCCAGCTCCTCCTGCAAATACAAAGAAAAGTCGGTGCACCTAGCCTCCACTATGGACTTCGCCACGCAGTAGACGCCCCAGGACACTATGGATACCTCCACGCAGACGACGACCCGGTAGCCCAGCTGCACGAGCCCCGCCCCGGCGCAAGCTCCCCGGCTAGGCCGCTCCTGCCGCTCGCAGCTCGGCCGCCCTGCCGGCGCCGTCAGCGCCGAGGGCGGTGCGGAGCTGCCGGGCGGTGGCCCTGTGGAGGGCCACGCTGAGCTCCCGGCCCCAGCGGCTCGCCAGCGCGCTCGCGGCGGCCGGCGCGGCTTCCTCGCCCAGGAGGGCCGCCTCCCCGCGGGCGAGCTCCCGGAGGTGCTGGAGGGCGGCGCGCCCGTGCCGGCCGCCCGTCTTCAGGGCGAGGGGCAGCATGCCCCATGGCGCGCGGCCAGGCGGGTAGCGCCGGTGCTTGTCGGCTTCCGCCTCAGCGTTCACCGCGCCGTCGCGCCCTGCCGCGGCGGCAAGGGCGCGCTCGTCACCCGGCACGCAGTAGCGTACGGTGACGTCGAGGAACAGGCGGGGCCGGTCCGCCCGCTGAACCTCGAGGTCGAGGATCGCCTCCTCGCGCTCCGCCTGCAGCGCGGTCCCGCAGGTGCCGCAGGGCGCCGCCGGCTGCTCCGGCGCGTGGCCGCCAGTGTCGCAGGTCGGGCAGCGCCAGCGCCAGCGGTCCCAAGCTGGGACGTGCGTCTGGTGCTCCACCCGGAAGCCGCACTCCTCCTCCTCCTCCTCCTCCTCCTCCTCCTCCTCCTCCTCCTCCTCCTCCTCCTCTCATTTCTCCTCCATTTCCTCCTCCATCTCCTCCTCCATATCCTCCTCCATCTCCTCCTCCATCTCCTCCTCCCAACTCCTCCTCCGATCTCCTCCTCCACCTACCTCCTTCCACCTCCTCCCTCCTCCTCCTCCTCCTCCTCCTCCTCCTCCCCTACTCCCTCACCTCCTCCTTCCTCCGCTCCTCCTCCTCTCCTCCTCCTCCTCCTCCACCTCCAACCACTCCTCCTCCTCCACCTCCCGTCTTCTTTCACCTTCTTCACCTCCTAACCTCCCACCACCTCATTCCTCCACCTCCTCGTCCTCCTCCTCTGTCCTCCTCCTCCTCCACCTCCTCCTCCTCCTCCTCCTCCTCCCGATCCTCCCGCGTCCTGCGCGTATCCCACCCCCTCCTCCCTCTCCTCCTCCTCCTCCCCCTCCTCCTCCAAGGCGTTGTGGTCCGAGGCGCCCCATTTTGGGCTAGCGGCCCGACAGACCACGACCCCAGCCCCGCGGGGCGACTTCTCCCTTCTTGCCCAAGGAGCGGGCACGACGGCCGCGATCGGCGGGGCTTCTGCCACGGCAGGGCGTTCCCGCTCACCGGTGTGGCACCGCAGGGCGCGGCGCCAGCGGGCGGCCTCCAGGGCACGGCTGCAGCGCGAGAGGGAAGAGGGACATCGTACGCTTGCAGGACCACCACGGCAGCGCACCTCCCAGGATGCCTGGCAAGCAGCAGCGAGGTGCAGCTTCGCCGTGGTCCACCTGCAAGAGCTGCGGTGCGCACGAGTGGAACGCAGTCCTGCAGAAGCAGGCCTGCAAGTGCAGCCGCTGCGGAGTGAAGGTCGACCTCTACACCGCCAAGGGGAGCAACTCCAAGGAGGGCAAGGCGGGCAAGGTTCCTGTCGTTGGAAAGGGGCCCAGCGACTCAGTCTCGGCAGAGGACAAGGCCATCCAGACCCTGGAGGCCGCTCTCAGGTGCACTGAGGACCCCGCACTCCGCAGGATGATCCAGTCGCAGATTGACGACCTCAGGCACAAGCGGGCTCAGCAGTCCGCTGTGCCTCCAGAGGACGCACTGCGGCTGGCCGACGGCGCCGTCCGCGACGCCTCCGCCAAGCACGACCAGGCCATGGCGCGGCTTCTCCAAGTGTCGTGAGGCCTTGGAGGAGGCGCAGGAGAAGGAGCGCCTGGCCGCACTCGTTCTCGCCCAAGCCGAGGACACGAAGAAGCTCGCTGCGCAGGCCCTCGCCGCCAAGCTGGGCGTCACTGTCCAGGAGGGTGAAGGCTGCGCCGAGAGCAGGACCCTTTTTCAGATTACATGGGACGAGGATTTCTTCCGCAATCTCGACAGCATGGAGGCCGAGCAGTCTGAAGTTCAGGAGCTTCGCAAGTTGGAGTCCGACCTCAAAGCAGTGAAGGACCAGCTTGCCACCAAGAACACGCAGGTGGGCGACTGGTTGCAGCGGGCCAAGGAGCTCCAGAGCCAGCTCACCGACAGGATGGCCAAGAAGCGCAAGGGCGACAGTGGCACCCCAACAGTCGGTGCAGCAGGTGGTGGTGCTCAGGCGGCTGCAGCCGCTGGCGCTCCACCTACCGCCACCGCGGCAGCGGGCGCGGCCGCAGGCAGCGCGGCGGCGGCCGCCCCCCCAGCCGCCGCCCCCGCCTCGGCCGACCCCGAGGCAGCCAGAGTCGCTCGGGAGGCGCGCGAGGCCCGCATCCAGCAGGCCGCGGCCAAGATCAGCGCTTCCAAGGCTGCCGCCACGCAGGCGTCCGAGGCGGCCAAGAAGGAGGCGGCTGGCGCAGGGGCGGCGGCCACTGGTGGCGGCAAGTGACGAATGGGCAGGAGCGGCGGCGCGGGTGAGCAGGCAGCCGCGCCGACGACCGCTCGGGGAGAGTCTGCGTTGCAGACTGACCTGCCTTGGGGGACTGAGGTCGCCGCGACCTCCAAGAGCCAGAGTGACACATTCATATTTGTCTCTAATGTCACTGCCATGGGGAAGCAGGCCTGGGACTACGTGACTGGGCCCGCTTCGCCTCCGTATCACTACTTCCTGCTAGTTGAGACTCACATCGAGTCCGCCAGCGACTTGCAGCATTGGAAGGGCCAGGCACGCAAGTCGCATCTCAAGTTGATAGACAATCCAGCTCGCGGGACGGGCCGCGAGCAGTCGGAGGCCACCAAGGACAGGGCCAACGAGGGCGGCGAGTGGATCCTTGGGAGGCAGCATTTACAGTTCCACAGGGTCCATGACACCGACTCCGTGTGCCGCGACCTCAAGGCCGAAGGCAGCGCCGCCCTGGATGGGTTCACGGTGGCGATCCTCAACCAGCAAGGGTATTCCATCGTGCTGATCGCCTTCTACGGCTACTGCTCCGAGGGCCTCCACGGCAGGAGCTTGGTGCGTTTCGCCGAGCTGGGGGCCCTCGTCTCTCAGCTGAAGCTGCCGTGGATTTGCATAGGCGACTTCAACCTCCAACCGTCTGTCCTGGCCGACGCTGGATTTTTGGATCGCGTGGGTGCCAATGTCCTCGCAGCTGCCGACACGGAGTACACCTGCGTGGGCGGCATGGGCAAGGGCAACACGCTGGACTACGTCATGGCCAGTTATTCGGCGTTGCCGTATATCGCGGGTTTGAGCGCAGTTTTGTCAGTACCTTGGCGACCGCACTGCGGGCTTCAACTTCGGCTGAGAAGTTCGGGGTCTCAACTGCTGTGTCGGCAGCTGGTGCTTGCAACTCAACTCCCACAAGTACCTCGACCTACCACCCAGCCGCAAGAGGGTTCCAAGTCGTCTTTGGCCCGAGGGGAGCGCATCTTGGCACGACGGGCTGCTCGGGACAGGATGGCGACGGCGACGGATGAGATGTTCGGAGACCTTTGCTCTGCTGGAGGTGCGACGGCGTCTACATCGGCGACGACTTCTTCCTCTGAGGGCGAGCCTAGTGCGCAGGCCAATTCTTTTGCCCCCGACTGGCACGAGTCGGACGGTGAGGACGACTACGTGCCCCCAGGTTTCTTTGGACCCGAGGCTGGCAGCCCAGCGGCTGCCGTCCTTCAGCCTCGCCCAGGCCTGAAGAGGCCGAGGTCGCGGCTCCGTCTCACGACATATCGAATGTGCTTACCGCACCCCACGAGTCTCGGGACCCACACAGTTGTCCTGCCTCCCCCGAGGTCCCCTCGGGCACCCATGGCGGTGCCCTGCCTGCCTTTTTCCTCCCCTCTGACCTCTGGGACTCCTGCAGGGCACAAGTGGGCTACACGGACTCCGCTGGCGCCTCGGATGTTCTTCCTGCCATTGCCAACTCTGCAGCGTTTGCGGTTGGGGGACCACACATTCTTCGTCTGGGAGCTCTCTATGGATCTTGGGTCAAGGCCTTGGAGCGTGCCGTCTGTATTCACCATGGGGACGAATCTAGCGGGGCCTTCCAGGGACTCAGGGCCTAAGTACACCGTCACCGAGGTTAAAGCTCCGTCTAAAGTTCGGGAACAGCCTCTACATGATCAGGCGTCGTCTTGGTGGGGCAGGGTTACCACAGCACTGACCAAGCTCAGCCTGCATCGTTCTCGTGGCAACGGGCCCATACAACAGCAGCAGCTCGCGGAGGCGTGCGCGGCCTTGGCAGGGGACCAGCCAGACAGCGTACACGCGCCTCTCGCCTCGCTTGCCGACCCGACCGTGGCCTCGTGGAGCGAGTGGCAAGCTCGGCTACTAACGGTTACCGACTTGCCTGATGCCAGCCTGCACGAGATGGCCGTCACGGCCAAGCGCATCACAGGTCGAGCTCGTCGGCGGGCTTTGGGGGCGTCTCTTAAGGAGTTTAGTGCTTGGATTTCGACCTCGGAGGCTCCTGGGATCCTCCACAAGGCTCTTTAAAATACCCCTCCTGTCCCCGATGAGCTCGTAGTCGACGGCCAGGCTATGTATCATCCCCTGGACATCGTTGATAGCAAAGCCAGTACGTGGAAACAGCTCTGGGGCCCAAGGGAACCCGATCTACACGGTGTCCAGGAGGTATTCCACGAAATTCGCGAAGTTGCTCGGCACGAACGCCTCGAGCCACTTTCCCACGACAGAGTCCGTCAAGCGCTACATTCCATGCGAGCCAAGACAGGACTCGGGGTAGACAAACTCACCCCGTTGGATATGGAACGTTTACCTTTTGCTGGAGTTTCGGAGCTCGCTGGGCTTTTCAATGCCTGCGAGGAATGCCTCTCCTGGCCCTGGCAGGTCCTCCTGGTCGTGGGGAAGCTTCTAGGGAAAAAATCGGGTTCGGACCGCGTAATTGGTCTCATGTCTATGTTTTCCAGGACTTGGTCCCGTGCTCGGGAGGACGACGTCCGCTCTTGGTCTCAGGACTCCGAGCCAGCGTGGGACGCCGCAGTGGCGGGGAACTCGGCGCTCCGCGAGGCCTTCGTCCGCGCTTTGAAGGGCGAGGCCATGCACAACTTGGGGGTCGCTTTCGGGGAGGGCCTCGTAGACATCAAGGGGTTCTACGATGAGATGCAGTGGGGTCCTCTGGCTCGGGCCGCTCTCAGGCTTGGGTTTCCTCCTGAGGTTCTCTTCTTGGAACTACAGATGTGTGCTGCACCTCGTGCGGTCTCTCAGTTGGGGTCCTACTCCGAGGCCTTCCAGGTCGCCCAGAGCATCATTCAGGGGCTCAGGTCTGGGACGCGTTTCGGGCGATGTATGATCTATTTCATCATGAGTAAGATTACAGTGGCACATCCGTCTATGTCTGTTCGAGTTTGGGTAGACGATATCAATGAGCATGTCGCTGGCTCTCGGAAAGCAGTTCGAGAGAAGTTATAGCAAAGCGTGCTCGACACGTGTCGGTCCCTTGTGGCGCACGGCCTGCCTGTGTCACCCAAGAGCGTCATCATGTGCACCAACGCCTCCGACAGCAAAAGTGTTGTCCAACGCCTTCGGCGTCGGGGTTTTCATCTTCAGCATGCTCTTCAAACCACTCTCCTCGGGGCTGATCTTGGGGCAGGTCGCGTTGCGCGGGCATCTCGGACCAAACGGGTGGCTAAGGCGAAGGGCATGAACTTTAGGATTTGTAAGTTCGGTCGGGCTTCCAGGAAATATCTCAGGTCTGGATTACTTGAACGTGTCGGGGCACAAGCTGCAGGCAGCTACGGGCACCAGATTGTGGGGGCTTTCGGTACCTTTCGGCAGCAGTGCAGACGTCGCCTCGGTCACACGCTTTCTTCGGCCACGCGCGGTCGGTGTTTAACTGCGGTTCTCGATCTGCGGGCCGACGGACATGATCCTGGGCACGAACTTCCGAGGGAATGTTTTCAGTTATGGTTACGCACTTGGTTCCAGGATCCGTCGCTCCGACCCGCAGTTCGCGCGGCCCGGCCGCGTGTAGTTGCTCAGTTTCGGCAGATGGAGCCTCGGCAGGTTTCGCAAGCAGTGCGTGGGCCAATCTCCGCCATGGTCGCATATCTTCTTGAGTTCGGATGGGATCCAGTATCACCGAGCGAGTGGCACACACCAGCTAGCGATGACGATCCTGGAGCGATTTGGACGTTCCCCGATGAGGTCGTTTCTTGGTCGGAGGATTTTAGTGGGTTGGTGTCCGAGTTCGAGAAAACGGTCCGTCTCAAGCATTGGAAGTCAGCGGCGTCTCATTTTTGCGGGGAAGGGGTCCAGCACGGGGTGGATAACCATTCTCTTCGGCAAGTTCTAGCAGCGCTCTCGTCTGCACCGCGCGGCACTCAGCTCTGTGAGACCATGTTCTCTATTGCAGTGGGAGGAACATGGCCAAAGGGAAGGGTTGCGGATGAGACGAATGCGCAGTGCGATGGCCTGTGTCCTCGGTGTTTGGAGAGCAAGGAGACACCTCTTCACCGAGGCTGGTTGTGCAGTTTTAACAAGGACCATGCAGTGTATTCCTCCTCTGCTCATCTTGTACCTCGTGCTGTTGCTGAGCACGACGCAGCAGCACGTTTCTGGTCGCGGGGCCTCATCCCTGCGCGGTGGACCTCAGTGGAGCCCCCGCCAGACAGCGAGCAGTGGCACATGTACCATGCTCGGCATAACGATTTCCCAGCTGCTGGAGGGCTCGGCATTGGCACCCCTGAGGAGCCCATCATTGTCTTCGGGGACGGCAGCGGGGGTGAAGATAGTCGTGATTCTCGTCTTCGGCGTGTCGGTGTCTCGGCTGTCTCCCTCAGCGACTTCGGCGACCCCACGGTTGCTGCGTGCATCTTCGGAGGACTTCCTGGAGGCTCTCAGACTGTCCCTCGGGGGGAGCTCTGGGGCCTCCTACTGGCGATCAGGCACACCTTGGGGTTCCTGGTTTACGTGTCCGACAACAGCGGGGTCGTCAATGGGTGGTTTCAGAAGAAATAGTTAGCCCCATCGGGGCCCAACGCTAGCATTTGGAAGCTCATCGGCTCAGCACTCGAAGGACGTGATCTCTCACAGGTTACTGTTTTACAGGTTCCTTCTCACCTCGAGGCTGAGCAGCATGTAGATTCCAAGTTGCCGATGTGGATGTTCATCGGGAACCAAGTCGCTGACACTCTTGCTGGAGTTGCTGCCAATATGGTGCGGGTCAGCCAGGATACCAGGACAAGAATTGGGAAGGTTGAGTTGGAAGCAGGGCTCGTCCGAAAAAGATTGCTTCGATCCACTCTCGAGGCCATGGCCGCGTCCCCGTCCGCTCCACGTGCCCGTGATCAGACCAAGGCACCCAGACCGCCAGCTCCCAGCGTTGCGTCCGTGTTCGAGTCCGAGCACACCTTGTCCGAGAGTGGCCGTGCGTGTCTTGTTTGTCGGAGCTCGGCTTCGGCAGCGGCAGGGCCTCTTTGTGGCATTGCAGCGTAGGAGTCAGTGCTATAACCTGCAGTCTGTCGACTCCGCCCTTTTCCAGGTGCCGAGGGGACAGTCGGTACATATCGGGGGGGGGCTGGGTTCACGAGACTCACAAAATGGTTTATCAGGCCAAGAATAATGTGTGGATTTGTAGTTCCTGTGGGTGTTTCGGCGTCGAGCAGCTTCGGGCTTCCTTGGCCCAGCAGTGCCTCGGCACCCTCACCTCCACTGGGGCCGCTTATCTCCGCAGAGTGGAGGATGGGCAATGTCCCAAATACCCCTCCAAGCGTGCGAAAGGCTCCTGAGGAGTTCTTTCTTTTTTCTTTCATACTCACCGCGTTAGAGCCATATCCATATCCATATCCCCCTCCTCCTCCTCCTCCTCCTCCTCGTCCTCCTCCTCGTCGTCCTCCTCCTCGTCGTCCTCCTCCTCCTCCTCCTCCTCCTCCTCCTCGTCGTCGTCGTCGTCGTCGTCGTCGTCGTCGTCGTCGTCGTCGTCGTCGTCGTCGTCGTCGTCGTCTTCGTCGACGTCGTCGTCGTCGTCGTCGTCGTCGTCGTCGTCGTCGTCGTCGTCGTCG
>CAUYUJ010007648.1:0-45367 GCA_963575745.1 Prorocentrum cordatum
ATTAAAGCCGTCACCATCCTCGAACCCTGCAAAAGCCTAGGCAGGTTTGGATCGGGCGTCGGAAAGAGGTCCCTGGCTGCCACCTTCGGCGTCAGTCTTCAAGCGGTCGACAAGGTCTTGGCGGGTTCAGGGCAACTCGGCGCCACCTACGACCTCAGCAACGTAGGTGCTGACGAGCCCACTGCAGACAAGTACCAGACCGTGTGGTTCCCTGAGGACCAGCCCATCACGATGGAGATGCGTTCCAGAAGTCGGTGGACTTCAAGGCCCTAGGAGTCGTCAGGCACGGCAAGTCAGGCTTATTGGGGATCCGTGTTGCACGAGGGTCAGACGCCGCCAAGGCTGCTGCCGTCAGCATCCGTGGCTGTGAAGCCACCCTCGCCAAGACGCGATACCGCATTACTGTCATTGCGGCACGCCACGCCACGCTGACCCAGCTTGCTAAGACTCTCACGGGCCCGTCCGTCAAATGGGACTGTGAGGTCTACCACACCGCCTGGGACCCAGCCACTTCGGCCCAGTTTGCCTTAGTGCGCGCCCATCGTCCCCCACCCACATATACGGTACAGGTCGCAGGGTGCCCCATCCCGTGGAGCATCACCGAGGCCCCGTTGGCTGAGGTGGTGCCGAAGAGGGACAACGTTACCATTGTCACCCCTACCACTATCACAGAGCCTGCGACGTCGCCAGCCCGTGGTGGCGGCTTCAGCCCCGCCACGGGCACACTCCTAACCAAAGCGGCCCAGAGCCCTTACCTCCATGACCTCATGACTGCCACGCCCAAAGGCAAGGGCGTCGCACTGCTCCCGATCCCCAAGGAGGAGCCTCTAGCCAAGCGCCACCGATCCTCCAGTGGGAAACGCAACGCCACGCCGCACGTAAGACCACACGGCGCCCCAGGCCGCAGCTCCTCTGCACCCCCGCACGGCACGGATGGAGCTGCCGAGCAGACGGCCGTCCAAGGACCAGGTGGACATGACCCGCAACTTGGCACGGTGGCGGCTGAAGGCGGGGGCCACACGGAAGGGGACGCTGCCACAGCCGCCGAGGTACCAGGCGACGCTGACGACGTCGAGATCCTCTCATCAGGGGATGAATTCAGCGTGGCATCTCGCGAACTGAACACCCTCGGCGAACGCTACGCAACGGCCCCTAAACTGTCAGATGCCGCCACGACCCGCATCCAACACATGGAACAACAGCACGAGCTGCTTGCCAACACGGTGGATACATGCAGGTCCAGCTTGCGGGCGTTCTCTCATCCCAGGCCACACTCACGGAGCACGTTTCAGGTTTGGAACGAGGGCTTGCCACCGTCGTCACTCAGCAACAGGCGGCAACTACCGAAGCTGCTGCACTGCGTGGCGACATCCAGGCCCTCCTCGGGCACCTCACGGGGGGCACCATCCACCTGCCACAGGTGGCCACCCTCGAAACAAAAAAGGAGGAAGCTGCATCAGTTGCCGATCCCGTGGCTGTCTGCGGGTGGATTGACCAGCCAGGCCAGGTCACCCCAGGGGCGGGGCCCCCAGGGGCAGACAAAGGCAAAGACAAGGGTCGGGCCACTCAGGGACCCTATTGAAGGTGCCTCAGAGAGCCTGCCTCAGCCCTCCGAGGAAGCGCCTTCAGAGGCATCTCTTCTCTCCTCGCGTCGTATCTCTTTCTTGTCATATCATGTCAGTTTTGGCAGCAGCACGAGCAAGCTATCTGGTGTAGGGACACCTGTCATCTTGCTGTGGGTGTGTTTGTTGCAATGTACATGAGCATGCAGGGGTATCTGAGGATGCGTGCTGACATGCAGCTTTTGGCTCATCGCTCGCGCCGCCCGCCAGGCCTCGCCATCATGTGGCGCTTTGCCTGCAGCCTGGCCCTCCCCTCGCTCGCTGGAGCACACCCGTCTTCAGGCGGTGCGCCCCAGCATGGAGGTGAGGTTCTCCTGCGACACGCTGAACGTGGGACCCTTTTCTACCTCTACGATGACAGCATCTACAAGTACGATCACTGCACCATTTCGGACCCGATCGTGAACAGCACCGTTGCCGCGGGTCCGTGCGGCATAGGCCAGGCACACAGTGGCGGCTTCAGCCCCGCTGTTGTGCCCCGCTATTGCCCTACGGGTCCCACCACTCCCATGCGAGATAGGGGCGAACCCGAGGAAGACCCTGCTTTCTGGCACCTGATGATGATCCGCGCCCGGCTCATACCGTGTGCTGCGGCGTGGGCACCAGGTGAGGATAACCAGGACATGTTCTGGACATGGCTCGAGGACTGCGTCCCGTACATCCTGCGACGCTCCATCTGCCACAGTACGATCACCTCTTCCTTGAGGCGTCCGAGGACACCACCGACGCCCTGCGTCATCGCACCGCGGTCGACATGTGCGAGGACATCTGGCACAGAGCGGGCCCCGACAGGCAGCGCATCAACCGCAACCTCACTCGTATCCAGAGCAGCCGCGAGTACGCCACCCGCTACTTTTGCCTCCTTCTGGAATACCAGGGCGCTCGTGCCACGCTCGTCGGCCCTGAGGCTTTCACGGCACCTTTGCCGCCATACCTCTCACGGGCCCATGCTCTGCTGCCAAGAGGCCTCCCTCCACCCGACCAAGACGCCATGGCGCACCTCGCCGACGTGATCCTGCACCAACCGCCAGACATGCTGCCGCTCGTCGAGGCGGAGCTCGCCGCGGCGCCGATGGACGGCACCGAGCAGGCCGCAGATGACCCCGTATCATGGCTGCTTCAGCACATCGCGGCCAGCGATATCGGCAACACATCCATGGACTCGTTCCACGCGTCGGAAGATAGCCAGGACGGCATCGATACCCAGGATCGAGACGGCACGATACCACCAGGCGACTCGGCCCAGCGTGACCGCGACAGTGAACCCTACTTTGGGCACACCTCGTTGCAAAGCAGTCCGCCCCACACCTCAGCTCAGGCCGATCCCAGCGCACGGCTCAACGACGCTGAAGGCGCCACTGCCGCTGACGCGACAAGCCATTCCACTGCATCGCCAGCTCATGCCAGCCCGTGCAGTGGCGGCTTCAGCCCCGCTGCACCACTGGCTAGACCTGGACATCCCCAGACCGCAGGTGGCAGCACCACGCCCTTCACCTCCGTACACCGTGACAGCGTGACTGACTCCGACCCCAGTGCCATTGACCACTGGCAGGCCGACATCGACAACGACCCCATCGATGATGAGTACCTAGATGCCAGCGGTCCCCACGAGCCCCAGCACAGCGCAGCGGCATCACGACATTGTGGCTGCCTCATCTGCCTCTTGGTGGCCACTTACGCCATCGCGATAGCAATGCCGTACAAGGACCAGATCGATGGGTACTTGCCGACACCGAGCCGAGACCCCAGCTACCGACAACGACGACGACGCCAAGCGACGGCACCAGGCCCATCGGTGTCCACCACATCCCGACGCAAAACGACATACAATGTCACGTCCACATTGAGGGCCACACTCAAATGGACCAGCGTCAAACTCAGAGATAGCGTCTCGGGCGGAGCCACTGCAGTCGGGGTCGGCCTCGGGGGTGTCCTTAAATGGGCCAGCGGCAAGCTAGGGGCTATTGCCACGGGTGGAGTCGTGTGTGGTCGTCTACTCGTCGGTGCCAAACTTCTTGCCCAGGGAGCTGTCGGACACGTTGGAGCCCGCATCTGTGCGCGGGCCCTGGACTCATCCACTGCCCAGTGTGCCTCCGCTGTTGCCAACCGAGCAGGAGGCCGAGGGACGAGGCCACATACAAAATGCCGTGCACGCTCGCCGACGAACACGACGACCAGCATGTGCACGCACTCCGACATCCGCTGCTACAGGAACACTACGCCGCAGCAGTTGCCGCCGCAGCCGCCGACGTCACCACCGCCACCACCGCCGCCATCGTCGAAGTCACTGCCGCCGTATCGCGAGCCTCGTCTGTCACACCAAGATCGACCAGCCCGACTCCACGAGACGGCTCCAAGAGCGGCGCGACATTCGGCAACCTACCGACTAACGAGGATGCCACAGCACACGGCAGCGACACCGAGGCAAGGGAAACGCGTGAACGCACCCATAATAGCCCGTGGTCTATCTTCCGACACGCTGACGCTCGTGGTTCCTCCCCCGACGCGGACACCCAACCACCACGACGGCGAGCACGCTATGCATCACCCGACAGGCCCCAGGCGCCTTCAGGCCCTGGTACGCCTTACACTGCCCTCAAGCCACCGACACGCAACTTACGCAACACCATTCAGCGCGACCCAGCGGTCCCCGAGCCGCCGAAGAGCATACTTAACGCCCTGTATCAAAACGGCTTTGCGCTAGGGAACAGTGGCGTGTCTACAGAGGACATCAAAGACGCTCTACGACTCCACGACCATCCTCGATTCACTCATGATCCAACACTCCAAGCGCTGGGGCCGTGGACGGACATCATGCAGAGGCCACCGAACCGCCTCACTTGGGTGCTGGAAGACTCGGGCGGGAACTCGGGCGAGACACTCTTCCCATACCTCACGTGGGACCTCCGCCAACCCACCACCGACGCGCCCACTGTCTTCTGGCATGGGACCCGCGGCGACCTTGCGGCCCGTCTTGCTGCCAGTGGAGGGCACCTCTTGCCAGGCCCCCGCCGTGAAGCGAAGGGCCGAACTGGCACCAACGTTGGCCGCACGTACGCGAGCGTGCACCCTTCGCTGGCCGCGTGGTACGCAATGCCGCCCCACCCGCCTTACAGTCTTGAAGGCGACACCCTCGCGTGGGGACCCATCGCACTCTGGATGTGCGAGGCCACCCAACCACCGCGCGGGGAAACAGGCACAACTACGTGAAAGGGGAGGCCCACGGAACGCGCCTCATTTACCCTCGGGTCCTGAGCCTCCTCATCCGCATGGACTGGTGCGCCCCCACAGAAGCTGCTTCCAGGTGCCGTGCCCTTCCACACGCCTAAGGCATGGGCGACTGCGCGCACGCCCTCCACATCGCTGGCTACGATCATCCAGATCTCCGTGAGTCCGAGTAGCAGATGGACCGCCAGGTCGGCACCACCATGGCGCAGACCAGCACGCTCGGGCAGCATTGCGCACCGCCGCCTTGGCTTATACTCGCCAGAGGCAGCGCGGAAAAAAAAGAACAAAAAAAAAAAAAGTAAATACAAAATTCATATGTGCCAACAGGCACTAAACGACACTTAACAGCCCCCACAAGAAATTAGAAAAAAACCCAACTCAAAAATAAAAGACAAACACGATCATAAAGCAAACCAAAAACAAAAAATACTAGACAAGGGCCACCGCATACGCATCTTACACAATAAACACAGGGATGACCCTAACCATCCCCGCCCACGCGTCTCGCTTCACATGCTCCAGCTGGACCCGAAACCACTCATCGACCTGGTGTACACTGGCTTGCAAGCTGTCCCCGTGCGGGGGCACCCTGACGCACGCGGGTCGCGCCCCAGCGGCTCCAGCCCTGGGGCCGCGTCGGGCCCACCACGCACGTTCAAGTCAGGCACAGCCCTGGCGCACAGTCCAGACCGCTCATCGACGTCATCTGGAGCCGACGAACGCCGTACGCCTTCCCTCATCAGCGCGGCCGCCGCCCTCGCCCGAGGCCGCGCCCGTGCGCGACGATCTGCCTCTCGCTCGTCATGACAGAGCGACGGGAACTCCACCTCCGACAACAGCGGCATCGAGACGTGGGAGCACATTGTGACGGAGGAGGAGCCGACTGCCTACCACGTCCTCGCCTACCACGTTCGTGATGAGCGGTCCCGTGTCAATGCCCCTGGCATCGAGGTCTGGCTCGACCCTGGTGATCACCACGATGGTGCCTACTTACCGTGGGGGACGACAGTCATGGGCCACCGCGTTATTGACCCTGCGGTGGATGGGCGTGACGGCTGGGTCATCCTCCACCACGACCACGGCGACACCACTACTAAGCTCTGGGCACCGACCCAAGTCCACTTCAAAGCGGACGACACCTGGCGCACGGTCATGGTACCAGCGGACATGGGGCCCCAGTGGATCGAGTGCCATGCCGAGGACGCTCGCCTCCCCGCCGAGGTTGTCCGCACTACAGGCCAATCCTGGTTTGCTGACGTCTGGCCCTTGTGGATCGCCCTCGACCCCACCCAGACGACCCAGGCACAAACGAGCATGCGCTCCCGCCTCTACCAGGACGCTGGTCTTGCCTACAGTGTCGATTCCAATGCTGTCAGTACTGCGCGGCTCGCCGCAACACGCAGCTCGGCACCTCGGGCCAACCAACGTGCCCAGACTGCAGCCGCAGCGGACTGCGTACACTCATGGACTGGTCCACGGACTACTCGTGCAACAGTTGGACGTGTGCATACAGCACCAATAAGAGGGACTCTGACACATGCTGCCTGTCCAGCAGGTGTCCCCACCCTCCCAGGCCACACAACCAGCTCGACGTCCGTGCCACAGGGATGCCGCCGTACATCCTTGCCCGCCAATTCGGCAACGCGCCAGCCCTCCACGACCTCAAGGAACCCCCCCGAGCGCCATCAGGCCCCGGGGGGGAACCTCCACAACCAGGGCAAGCAGGCTACCAGGGTCAATGGTACCTCCCACCGCAGCCGCGGCGCGTCCCCAGGCAGGGACTGCCTGACGGCACAAGGCGGCCACCTGGATTCACAGGAACGGGGATGCCCGACGAACCTTCCCCCGACCAACCGCTTTGGAGGGAAGGCTACGTGCTCTTCAGTCCCCACCAGGCCCTCAAGGAGGAATTCACCTTCAACAAGACGGTCCGCCGACCCTACTCCCTAGCCATTACCAACATGTACAGGGATCGTGTCACGGTCAGGACCGTCTGCGAGTCGATCGCCGAGCGCATCCACCCTACCCGCACCCGCTGGCGAGATGTGGTACTGTACTGGGACGCCGAGGGTGGTCCTGGGCCTCAAAAAAAAAAGCAAATTAAAATTAAAAAATACAAAAACGAGCAACATAAACAAAAAAAAAAAAGAAAGAAAAAAAAAAAAAAAAAAAAACAAAAAAAAAACAAAAAAAAAAAAGGGGATAAAAAAAAGAAAAAAAAAAAAACAAAAAAAAAAAAAAAAAAAAACAAAAAAAAAAGAAAAAAAAAAAAAAAAAAGAAAAAAAAAAAAAGAAGAAAAAAGAAAAAAAAAGAAGAGAAAAAAGAAAAAAGGGTTTGTTGAAAAAAGGGTGGGTGCCCCTCGACTACGACATGCGACTCTGCGACGCCATGGTGAGCCGTGCCACGACCGAAGCAGAGCTAAACCACGACCGCAGCAACCGTGGTAGTTTCTGCCTCTATGGAACAGCGCACCAGCGAGCCGTCAACATCACGGCGATCGCAGAGCCGCAGAACATCGACTACATGGAGCATGTGCGGCGATACTCACCCGTAGGGGGGACCTACCCTGACCACGCCTTCGAGCACGTCTTTCGGGGCTGGCAGCGGCCCGACGTGCCCACCATCCTCCCCGACACCCGTCCCCTCTCGAGAGCCGACTGGCAGCGTCACCAACAGCACCAGCAGCGCATCCAGCAGCGGGACCAACGTGACGCAGGACAGCACGGCGCGCCACGCTACCGCTCCCCTGCGCGAGTCCCGACAGGCGGCAACACGGCCTACGACGGGGTTGCCGCCTACTACCGTGGCCCCATAGGCGCCAGGCCCGCGGCTGCTGGAGCAGCCGCCTCCAGCTACGGCCACGCCCCCCACGCCAGGGTACACCCAGCGGTCATCGTCTACCCGCGTGCACCCGTGCAGGCCCTAAGGGCCACCTCGCCAGTGCCAGGGTCCACGCGCGCCTGGGGCCTTTACTCAGGCCGACATGATGGCACCTCCAGCAACCAGCCCGCAGTGATAACCCCTGCGGCTTCAGCCCAGGGGGCTGCAACAAACCGTGGCAGGGCTGGGCGCCCCGAAGGATGGCGTGATGCGAACGTGCGCGATTGGCAACCTCGCCAGCACACGCCCCCGCCAAACGTAGCTGCAGCACTGCGCCCTGCCCAGGCAAAACTTGCCCCACCTGAGCGGGAGAGGCAGCCGCTTACCCCGCTCGTCCTCACGCACATCCAGGCGCATCACAGCGCCTCCCCGCGGCACAGCGAGGGAAGCGCCCACCACGTCAGCCCCCGCCCCGACGCGGTCGACCCCGACCAGGCCACAGCCACGGCGGAAGGCGGCACAAGCGCCTCTCGCCAGCCCAGCCCATCACCCTGCGCGGCGCCGATCCGATCCCCGAGCAGGGCGGATTCCGAGCGCGCTAATGCCCAGGCGACCTCGCCACGCGACCGCCACACGGGCGGGCGCGTCCTGCGCAGCAGGACCTGCAGCCGCCACAGTTCACGCAAGGCCCCAGGGAGCTCCACGAGCTCGCCGCCTCGCGAGACTCAGGCCGATGGCCGAGCCCCCGAAGTGGTGCCACGCTTCGGAGCCAGCGTCATCGATCCTGGCCAGGTCGACCTCGAGCCGACGCCGTCCACGGACCACGAGCCGCCGCTGCCCACCCGCGTGATCGCCCCCATCGACGAGGCGCCAACCTTCGACCCGTTCAAGGACAAGTACCGTGTCAAGAACCTTGTGGCGGGTTTCGGCGGGGGCTCACCGCTCTCACCTCAGAGTCGGGGCGGAGCCCCCGCCACCACGGCTGCTACCGCGGCAGCGGCGGCCCCGCGGGGAATCAGCCCTGTCCGCAACGTGGGCCTCACGGCAGCGGGCATGGACGAGGCCCAGCGCCAGGCCTCCGACCGTGCTGCTGGAGCTGTTCCACCAGATGCTGCTCATCAAGATACGGACGGGGCGGGCGCGCCACCGCAGGAGGGACCAGCGGTGTCGCGTGCGCAGTACATGCGCGTGCGTTGAGCCGCCGCCGCGCCTGGCCGCCGCCGCTGGTTCGCTTTTGTTTTTGTGTTCGGCAGGACGGATCGAGGAGTCGCCTCCCTCTCCCTCTGCTGCCGTCTCACCTCTCCTCCCCTCGTCCCCTACGGTACTGGAGTGAGGAGGAATTTTCGTGACATTTTTACTGACATTTATGAGCCCCCCCTGGCGCAGTGCCGACCGTGTCCCGCCTATATCTCTGGCCTGACGGCGGCTTCAGCCCCGGTCAAGCTAATCCATAGGAACGCCATGAGCTCCTACTGTGGCCAAGCCTTCTACCTGGGCGAGGGTCAGGCTGACCTCCACCGTGCGGGGCGTGCAAACCCCAGTTCCACCGATGGAGACGGGCCAGGTCGCTCCATACACCTCGTCAGCCTTAACATCACCAGTCTCTCAGCGAATTGGCCAACCATCACCGCCCTTGGCGTCGACCACAACGCCGCAGTCATAGCACTGCAGGAGACCCGACATGCCAAGCCGACTAGACAAGCCATCGCTACCAGCGCCGCCAATCCACTCCACGGAGGATACCACGCCAGTCTTGGACCTGACCTAGATCTGGCGCGAGCCCAGCGCAGAGCTGCCCACGGCGGCACAGACCACACCGTTGTGGGCAGCACTGGCGCCTCGGGAGGGGTCGCCATCCTCTCTAAGGATGCCATTGTCGACTCCACTGTCGACGACAATGCGCCCTGTATCGCCGCCCTCAAGGCCAAGAAAAGATGGCACGAGGTCTTTCTCCCGCTCTGCACTCAACACCGCCGCAGGCGGCGACGAAACAACCACGGGCCCGCGGGGATCTACATAGCGAGCCTCTACGGGATTGCTGGAGGAGACAGCACAGCTCTTTTTCGGCTCGCTGACTGCGCCGCCGCTAGGGTCGGCTCAGCCCCCTATTTCATCTGCATGGACGCCAATACGAACATCGATGACAATCCACACCTTCTGCACATGTTGCAGCACGGATGGTTCAACGTCGCTGAGGGCACACCAGACCACACCATGCACACATACGGCAATATCCCTGACTGGGACCGCGTCACCAAGTGCCCCCGCACTTCGCGCATCGATATATCATTGCCAACCAAGCGGCGCGATCCCTTGTCACCGACTTCTGCTACCTTCGCGACTTGCCTGCGAAGTCTCACGTTGGCCTGCAGGTCACGCTTGACCTCAGTCGCCTCGACCATACGGCCCGACGTCTTCTTGCCCCCACGCCCTACCCGCCCGACGATGGAGCTCATGAGGGTCACGAGCTGCAGGGACTAGGGACCCTCATCGCTGGGCGATATCAGGACCGCATGGAGCAGGCCGACACACGAGACGACGTGGAGCGCATGTTCGCCCTGGCTAACGAGGCCAGTCATGAGTACCATCTCACCCGTCTGCGCGACCAGCCACCTCCACCGCCCGACCACCCAAAAAAGAAGCCACCCACCATGCACGGGCTCACGCCCACGTTCGAAGATCGACCAGTTGCCCCCCGCGCCTTCCCCACCTACGGAGCTTCCACGATACACATGAACCGACTGCGCAAGCTCCATCGGCAACTCTGCGAGCTCCGTTTCATCGGACAGCACCATCATTTGGATTGCCGTGCTATCCCGCCGTACCTCGCGCAGCGCATCGACTGCACGTGGGCCGCGGCCCGCCGCTTATGCCACAAGCTGCGCCCCACGGTTCTCCTAGACTTCCCCGAGGCCTGGTCCCCCGACGAGCCAGTGCCGCACGGAGAGCACCTTGACGTTTTGATCCAACACCTCGACTTGGAGCTGGCGAGACGTGCGAACCGTGCCAAAGCTGAACGCATCAAGATATGGGCTGAGGGCGTCCGCGAGCCAAGCGGGCGAAAGGCGGCCATATACGCACGGGCTGCTGACAGCTCGCCAACGGCGTATCTCCGCACGCCTACCACTCCTGACGATACGCAACTCCACTGCGACACCAACGCCTTTAAACCTGACGAAGCTTGCACGGACGACAGCGACGCTGACACCGAAGCTGGCGGCTTCAGCCCCAGCGACGGTAGTTCGCCCGACACGGACAGCGACGAAGACCACACTCGTGAACCACCACCTGCGCAAGTCCCCGACATCCTCCCTGCCAACGCCATTGTTGCTAACACCAAGGACATGCTGAAGCTCATGGTCGACACCTGGGAGCCCATCTTGGGCAGGTACCGTGCACGTGCGGGACATGACGCCGAAGCCATGCCGACGTGGGCCGACTTCTACGACGAGTACCGACAGGAGCTGCCTACGCCATCACCAGCTACCCCTTTCCACCTCACCGACGACCAACTCCATCCACTTCATTCGCACCCGTTCACCGCGCCGCGCGGGGGGACTGGACGGCTGGACTACTAAGGAGGCTAAGGAGTTACCCGACGACATTCTTCGCCTCTTCGCCAGCGTCCTACGCGCTATGCAACGCACTGGCACCATCCCAGAACCCCTCCTCCACGTGCCAAACCCGTGCCTCCGAAAAGGCCGAGGCGAACTCCCAACGGACCAACGACTTCTCTCGGTGCTCTCCGTTTGGATGTACGCGTGGGAAGCGCCAGCTTACCGCAGCCTCACGGACTGGCGGAAAGGATGGACCCACGCCACGAGTTTTGGCGCTGTTCCCAAAGCTACCATTGGGGACGTCAGCACTTCTCTTGCCCTGCGCATCGAACACGCCAGGGCCTTACTCCTTCCCTTAGCTGGAGCTGCCCTGGACCGACAGAAGTGTTTCGACTATCTCATCACGGACATATGCCTTAACCTTGCGCTTCACGCGGGGTGTCCCCAAGACATCGTTACTGTCCGCAGAAACTTCTACAGTCGCCACAAACGCTACATCCGCATGAACGGTGCGTACTCTAAGGAACTGGCCAGGACAAACGGTCACCTCCAGGGAAGCTCTTGGTCCCTGGACGACATTAAGCTGCTCATGTGTGTATGGACCAAGAGACAGCATCGATACGTTCCGCGATCACTCAGCACTACCTTTGTTGACGACAGCAACTCCACTACCCACACCGCGCCTGAGTTGCAGAAATCTCTTGATGAAACCGCCAAGTTTGATCGATTTTCTGGTCAACGCATTCATCCTGGAAAAGTGGCGGGGTGGGCGCTCACTGACGAGCTTCACACCGCCGTTACCCAGCTCACTTTGGCGGAACGGCCCTTACGCGTGGTCGACTCCTTTAAGCTCGTCGGGAGTTACATCAACGCCGAGGCAGCGCCGGCTCCAGCCGCGCTTAACCTCACGGCCACCGCTGACGCCCGTGTTCGCAGGGCGACTAGTCGCCTGCCGCGCATTGGCAAGCTCCCATCACCGATGCTTATTAAGGCGCGGCACGCCCGTTCCCTTGCTGCCAGCGTCTGTACCACGGGCACTGACATTCAAGCCCCATCAGGCCCCGTCAAAACTGCCTACAACCATGCCCTTAAGGCGGCTATCCGCCCCAAGGGAAACAGGTGGGTCGAGTTTTGGACTCTCATGGCCGTGTGCGTCCCAGGACACGCCCTGGAGATTGACGCCATTATGCAGCGTGAAGTCTTCCTGTGTCTGCGGCGACAGGTCAACCGCGACGCTACTCTCTGCGGTCTCGTCAGGGATCTCCAACACCATGTCCAGACCCTTTTCGGGGGAGGACCTGTTGGACGACTTGTCCAGACGCTTCAGCAGCTCCGTTGGACCTGGCCCACATTTGGCATCATGTACGACGACTGGGGCTGTCAGATCAGTTGGCTGAACCTTCCCCAAAACGCCTTCCTTCACATGCTGCGAGCCTCACAACGCAGAGCCTTTCTGAGAAAAATCAAGCCACGGCGTCATGACCTTGGACACCTGGCTTCTGTCAGACAGGGCCTCGACCTTTTCGCCAGCACGTGGCTCGCCCGAACGAAAGGAGCAGCCAAATGCAACGCATGGCAGCTGGCGCTCCTCCTAAACTACCTGTCGGGCGGGGACCACACCCAACAGCGACGATCCCGATCAAACACGTCCGCTGACCCCAGCCCCATCTGCCGATACTGCGACGAGGAAGAGGAAACTCAGGAGCACACTGTTCGCGACTGCAAGTGCTGGGCCCGAGAAAGAGTCCCTCTTACCACCCTCATCAGTGACGAGCAGTGGGCCCGTCTTCCACCGCACACAAGACACTGCGGGCTCTTCGATGAAGACCCAGCCCTCCTCGACCTGCAGGCCGACCTCGCGAGGGACCCGCTACCTCAGCCCATACCGCGGCCCCCACCTGAGGGAGATCCTGCGGCTTCAGCCCAGGACTCCTACACCACCTACCTTGACCATGACACTGGTTGGACATGGGTCTACGCTGCCACGGACGGTGCATGCACCAACCAAGCCATCCCATTGCTTGCAAGAGCGGGCTACGGCGTCTACTACGGCATCGACCACCGCATGAACTACAGTGCACGCGTTCACGGCATCACGCAGAACGCACAGCTTGCGGAGACCCTCGCCATTGTCCACCTCACGGCATGTGCCGAACGGCCCGTACACGTCTTCGTGGACAACCAGGCGGTGGTTGACGGTCTCCAAAGGATCATCGACGGACACTCACCACCGCAGGGCACGCACGTGGAGCTCTGGGAAAAGGTCCACCGATGTGTCATGGCCAAGCCAAACATGTTCCGCGTCGAGAAAGTCGCTAGCCACCAGGGCGACATGGGCATCGACCTCGGGCTCATCGGGCCCATCGCGGAGGAGTTCAATCGTCAGGCTGACGCCCTCGCCACAGCGGCGGCACGTACTCATAACCTTCCAGACGACATTGTCGAAGCTGCCAAATCACGACATCGCCAAGCGACCGTGCTTCATGGAGTCGCTGTCGCCATCTACGAGCGTAGACACCGTACACTCCCCCTCCCACACCGCAGGGCTGGGTTCACAGCTGCGGAACTAAACAAAATGGAACCAAATCCCCTGCTGTCTGACCAGGCACCACCCGCGGCTGGACCAGACATCCCACAAAACCCCGACGAGCTCTGGGCCGAGGCCCAACGGGTGTTATTCGACGAACAGGAGGACGACCCGTTCGGCTTTGGTGGGGGCCTGGACTTCCTGGGCGACGGGCCAGCCAGCGCCAACCCTGCCCCGTCGGGCACCCGCACGGCGCCCCCGACTCCGCCATTGAGAGCGGCAGCGCACCCACATGACAACGCCGTTCTTTTTCAAGACGCTGACGAGCAGGACGACGACCTGTTCAGCTTCGGTGGGGGATCGGACGCTTTGGACGACGGACCAGCCAGCGAAAACCCCGCCCCGTCGGGAAACCTCTCGACCCCTACTGCGACTCCGCCCCCAAGAGCGATAACGCCCACATACGATGATATCGGCCACCGCCAAGACGCCGACCATGACCAGGGTGACCCCCGAGGACTGAGTGGCACTGAGGACGCACCGCCGATACCACACGCTGCCGACCATGCCGCCCTACCGAGACGCCAACCTTCTACGCGACCGACCTCAGCGGCCTTGCACGGCATCACGACTGGTCCCACCGCGCAAACCACTCCGCCTCCCCACCGCCGGCAGCCCGCGGGGGCGGCTTCAGCCCCCCCGCAGGGTACTAAACCAGACAGGCCCTCGTGCCCCATCCACGCTTCCATCGTTGCTGAGCGAGAGGAAGCGGCTCCCTTGACCTCTCGGGGCGTGGCCCTAGCGGCTCCAGCCCTGGGGTCGCGCCGGCCCCCCCAGTCACCCTTCAAGGGTGACGGACGTCAGCGTACAGGGTCCCGCACTACGCTAGTCCACCATTTGGACAGGCGTACCGAGGACTTCGCCTCTGTCTCGAGGCCCTCGGCTGCTGGCACTGAGCAGCCACCCCTCACCGACCGCGAAACCGAGCTGTCACAGGCTATGGCTGCCCTCCAGCAGAGGTGCTTAGCTCTCGCCGCGGACCTCGCCGCCGCCCAAGCTCGTCAAGGCCCTCTACTCCAGCGCCTCCACAGTGCTGGGCGAGCCTTTGCCGAGCTGCTCACGGCCTCGCCCGATGGTGCCGTGCCGTCACTCAACATCCAAGCTATGTTGTCATCGTTCCGCGGCGCTCCACCTGGTGCCCCGCGCTAATCTCCTCCTTTCTGCCTGCCCGTGTGTACGCGTGGCTCCGCGTCCACGGTGTCAGGGCGTGGGGGCGGGGGGTGCCCCGTCACTGCGCGCCGCTTAGCGGCCAAGCGCCCAACAGGCGGTCTGCCAAGCCGCCTAGCCACGTGCCAGCACGTCGCCTTTCTTGTTGGGGCCTTTTTCCTCACGCGGTCTGACAGGTGAGATCATCATCGTCTGTCCGCCGTCTGTAGCGTCTGTCGCACTGCGCCGGGGGAGGGGGTTTTTTGTTGCCCGCCCTCGTATCTAAAGGCTGCACCGCCGCAAATAGTGTATGCGAGTTGTCGCACCGCAGTGCGCCTCGCGGACGGACCCTGGTCCGCCTACTTGTCCGATCTCTTGCCATCTTGGCCCGTCTTGAGGCCCCGAACGGGCGCGTCCTTGGGCCGTCCTGGGCGCACCCTCCTGGGACCGTCTTGGAATCGTTTTGGGCCGTCTTGAGCGCGCCTTGGGCCGTCCTGGGCCGGTTTGGGGCCGTGTTGGCACCCTCGCGGCGAGGAAGCTCGGAGGCGGGCTCGAGGCCTCTTCGGGGCCATTTTGGAAGCTGTTGGGGCCTCTGTAGGGGCCTCGTTTGGGCTCCTTGGGAGCCTCCTGGGGCCTCTTCGGGGGATTCTTGGCGGCCCCTTGGGGCCTCTTGGGGGCCTGTTTGGGCCTCCTGGCGCCCTCTTGGGGCGGAAGGCTCGGATTTTCGGTCCGTGGTCCCCCTCTTGGCCCCCTCTTGGGCCTGTCTTCGGGCCCTCGTGGGCCGTCTTGAGCGTCTCTTGGGTCGTCTTGGGGCCCTCTTGGGCTGTCTTGGGGCGCTCTTGGAAACCTCTTGGGCCGTTCTGGGGCGCTCTTGGAGGCCTCTTGGACCGTCTTCGAGCGTCGGAAAGCGGAAAAGGCGAGAAGGCCAAAATCCTTCCAAAACCGTCGTAAAGCGGACGATTTTGAGGCCCAAAACCGTCCAAAACCTCCTGAGGCGGTCCCCTCGTCCGCCCCCCTCGCTTCGAAGCAGTTTTTAAGCCCCGTGGCACCTCTTGGGGATCTCTTTTGGGCTCCTGGGGGCCTCTTGGGCCTCCACTGGATTCGCTGCCCTCGGTCGGCAATCGTCGATCCTACGACGACTCTCCCCAACGGAGAAACATCGAAGGCCCTCGGAGCGTCCAGCATTGTTTTTGTTGTGCCTTCGATATGCCGGTCGCCTCTCGTCCGCTCCCCCCCTCCTGGAAGCAATTCTGAGGCCACGATTGCCACGCGAAGTCTTCTACGGCGTCCAGTCTGACGGCAGGCGAGACGGCTCGAAGAGCCCCCGAGAGAGCCCCCCCCTGGGGCTGCCAGATTGGATCTCCGCCCTCCCCGAGATCGAATCGCCCGCTCTCAGGATGGCGCCAAGACGCCCCCAAGGGACCTCGAAACGGGCCCGAGACAGCTCCAAGAGCCCCCGAAGGAGCCTCTGGACGCCCGCTTCATTGGACCTCCACCCTCCCCGAGATCCAGTCACCACCCCGAAGAGTTCACAAAGGGCCCCCAGGAAAACACCCCCAGGCCCACCTAACTGGATCTCCGCCTCCCCCGAGATTGATGCCCCCAACCAGAAAGGCCCCAAGAGGCCCCCAATGAAGCCTCAGACGGCTACACGAGCCTCCAAGAAAGCAAACCCCACGAGTCCGCCTGATTAGATCTCCGCCGCCCCCCCCCCGATGGGGCCCGACGCAGACAACCGCGGGGTTCCGTCGGCCGTCTCGGAGCCTCTTCGGCCTTCGTTTGGGCCTCCCGGGGGGGCT
This sequence comes from Prorocentrum cordatum, assembly GCA_963575745.1. Classification (NCBI taxonomy): domain Eukaryota; class Dinophyceae; order Prorocentrales; family Prorocentraceae; genus Prorocentrum; species Prorocentrum cordatum. The sequence goes on from CAUYUJ010007648.1 coordinate 16,761, forward strand.
CTTAGGGCCCTCTCGGGCCGTCTTGGGTGCCTCTTGGGCCGTCTTGGGGCCGTCTGAGACCCGCCTCGGCGCCTCTTGGGCTGTCGTGGGCTGTCTTGGGCCGCTCCTGGGGTCGTCTTGGGTGCCTCTTGGGCCGTCTTGGGCGCCTCCTGGGCCGTCCGGGGGCCGTCCTGGAGAGTCTTGGGACCGTCTGGGGGCCCTCCTGGCCCGTCTTGGGGCTCTCTTGGGGTCCTCTTCGGCCGTCTTGGAGCGGTCAGGGGGAGCTTCTTGGGCCGTCTTGGCGCGTCGGGAAGCCGACGAGGCGAGGAGGCCGAAAACATCGAAAAACACAGTAGAAATCGAGGATTTCGGTCGCTCGGGGCCCTCTTGGGAGGCCTCTTGGGAGGCCTCTTCGGGCGTCTTGGACGCCTCTTGGGCCGCCTGGGGCGAATCTCGGGCGTCTTGGGCCCATCTTTAAGCGTGCCGGGGCTCTCCGGGGCCGTCTTGGGGGCTTCGGGGGGCCCTCTCGACATGTCCTGGGGCCTGCCTGGGCGGCCCGGGGCGGCCCGGGGCCAGCCCGGGGCGGTTTTGAGACATTGGAGCCTGCTCACCCTTCCCGCACGCACGTGCCCCTGCAATGTAGTAGAGACTAGGGCTGGCCCGTGGACTCCGTCCACGACATCTTGGAGGCCTGTTGGGCCGTCCTGGGGCGGTCTTGTGGGTCTCTTCGGCCGTCTTGGAGCGTCGGCTAGCCGAGAAGGCGAGAGACGTTCCTTGCCCAAGGTGTCCCAATCCCAAACGCGCTCGCGTCGTTTAAAAATCACGACGGTCAATTTTCATGCGTCTTCCGCCTCCGGGGGCCCTCACCAAGCCCCGGAACAGTCGAAAAACAGCTCGGGATGCAACAAAATTGGCCTGCCCCGGGGAAGGGCCAGAGAGGTTGGGGATTCTAGCCTCCAGAGGACCCGTCACAAGGCCCACAGGGCCTCGCGAGCCCAAACATGGACGGACCACTTGGGGACATCTTGGGCCAGAGACACCTCTGAAAACCCCCTTTAGGAAGGAAAAGAGGCCTCTGTGGATTTTTGTCTGGGACATGCGACTCCGTGATTTTTTCAAGACGTGGTCCCCACCCAGAAGCCCCGACCCTACAAAGCCAATGTTGCTGGAAGAGGGCCCCCTTGAAGACCTGTGGGATGTGTAGAGCCGTTGTGGGCGCATCTGGGGCACTCAGGGACTCCTGTGGACCCATGGTGGCTCGGAGAGACGCTGTGGACCTATTCGGGGCCGTTCGGCGCTTCTTTTCGCCTTCATGGGTGCCGCAGTAGGGCCTCCCGGGGTCCTCTGGGGCTGTCTGGGGTGCCTCTTGGGCTGTCTTGGGGCCGTCTGGGGCCGTCTTGGGCGCCTCTGGGGCCGTCTCGGGGCAGTGGGAGGCCGTCTGTAGAGCCTCTGGGGCCGTCTGGGAGCCGGCTCGGAGCCGTCTTGACTCGTTTTGGGGCCGTCGCGGCGCTGTCGTGGCAGCCTCTTGGCCTGCCATCGGCGCCTCAAGAGCCATCGTGAGGCCGTCTTGGGGCCGTACAGGGGGCTTCCAGAGGCGTGGTGGGGTAATCTGGAGGGCAAGTAGGGCCATCGTGGGGCCGTCTTGGGGCCGTCCAGGGGGCTTCCAGAGGCGTGGTGGGGTGATCTGGAGGGCCAGTAGGGCCGTGTGGACATCGCAGTGGACGAAAAGCAGTGGACCTGGAAAAAGGCTCGTTTTCCCAAGGAGTTTCAACGGTTTGTCATTGATCTGGCTTTGTTGGGGCTCGTCCTGGAGCCGTCTTGAGCGTCTCGGAAGGACTTTTGGGCCGTCTGATGCCCCGCATCAGGGCCTCTGGGGGCCCTCTGGGGCTGTCTGGGGTGCCTCTGGGCTGTCTTGGGGCCGTCTGGGGCCGTCTTGGGCGCCTCTGGGGCCGTCTCGGGGCAATGGGAGGCCGTCTGTAGCGCCTCTGGGGCCGTCTGGGAGCCGGCTCGGAGCCGTCTTGACTCGTTTTGGGACCGTCGCGGCGCTGTCGTGGCAGCCTCTTGGGCTGCCATCGGCGCCTCAAGAGCCGTCGTGATGCCGTCTTGGGGCCGTACAGGGGGCTTCCAGAGGCGTGGTGGGGTAATCTGGAGGGCAAGTAGGGCCATCGTGGGGCCGTCTTGGGGCCGTCCAGGGGGCTTCCAGAGGCGTGGTGGGGTGATCTGGAGGGCCAGTAGGGCCGTGTGGACATCGCAGTGGGCGAAAAGCAGTGGACCTGGAAAAAGGCTCGTTTTCCCTGGAAGTTTCAACGGTTTGTCATTGATCTGGCTTTGTTGGGGCTCGTCCTGGAGCCGTCTTGAGCGTCTCGGAAGGACTTTTGGGCCGTCTGATGCCCCGCATCAGGGCCTCTGGGGGCCCTCTGGGGCTGTCTGGGGTGCCTCTGGGCTGTCTTGGGGCCGTCGGGGGCCCTCTTGGGCGCCTCGGAGGCCGTCTCGGGGCAGTGGGGGGCCGTCTGTAGCGCCTCTGGGGCCGTCTTGGAGCCGTCTCGGAGCCGTCTTGACTCGTTTTGGGACCGTCGCGGCGCTGTCGTGGCAGCCTCTTGGGCTGCCATCGGCGCCTCAAGAGCCATCGTGGGGCCGTCTTGGGGCCGTCCAGGGGGCTTCCAGAGGCGTGGTGGGGTGATCTGGAGGGCCAGTAGGGCCGTGTGGACATCGCAGTGGGCGAAAAGCAGTGGACCTGGAAAAAGGCTCGTTTTCCGTAGGAATTTCAACGGTTTGTCATTGATCTGGCTTTGTTGGGGCTCGTCCTGGAGCCGACTTGGAGCATCTCGGGAGGACTTTGGGGCCGTCTGGCGCCTAGCTTGGGCATCTCGGAGCGCTGTGGGACCTAGTCGGAAGCCCTCTTAGGCCGTCTTGGGCGCTCTGTGGCCATCTGGTGCGTCTCGGGCTGTCGTGGGGCGACCAGGGGGGCCAGTTACGCTCCGCCAGCCCCCGCCCCTCTCGCACGCACGTGTCCCTGCGTTGTAGTGTAGACTAGGGCTGACCCGCGGCCTTCCGGCCGCGGGGTCTGCCCGCCATGGTGTGGACGTGGAAATGCAGCGTCTCCGGGGCCTCGCGGGGGGGGAGGTTGGAGGGGACGGTGTGGATGGAGGGAGTGGCCGCTGAAGGGGGAGGTTGGCGAGGGATGCAGGCAAGCAGGCCTGAAGGCAGGAACGCATGTAGGCACAACGTGGTGTGGACAGAAGCTGTTTCTCACGCCGCGCTCTGTGTTCATCATAGCTTTTGCGGGGCGGGTCGCCGTGATAATTGTATCTGCTCTTAGCTGGGGCCGCGTGATATACGACCCAAGAGGCCCGCAAGAAGGCGCCGAGACGGCCCGCACTGGGGCCGCTCAGGCGCCCGGTGCACGGGAGGATCACCGATAGGACGCTGGAGAAACTGTCAAGTAACTGTCACTTTAGTTTACTTGGGCTGCGCGTTAGGAGCCTTCTCGGGGTGTCTGGACACTCTTGGGGCCGTCTTCGGGGCATGCTCGGGACATCCCTGTGGCTCCTACTATCGGTTTGTGGGCCATTTTGGCCGCCCTCCTCGTCCTCCCCTGGATCGGTCATCCAGTCGATCTTCTTTAGGAGCCATCTCGGTGTGTCTGGACCGTCTTGGGGCCTCCTTCGGGTCATGCTCGGGACACCTCGGTGGCTTCTATCGGCGTTGGGGGCCATTTGGGGTGTCCTCCTCCTCCTCCCCTCGATCCTTCATCCCGTCGATCTTCTGGTCAGTCGTCGACGCTCCCCAAGAGATAAGCATTCAAGGACTCATGGGGCCCGTCTGGAAGCCTCTTTTCGTCCTCCTGGGCGTCTCTCGGGCCCTCTTGGGCAGTCTTGGGCCGTCTTGGGTGCATCTTGGGCCGCCTTGGAGCGATCTGGAGCCGTCTTGGGCGCCTCTGGGGCCATCTTGTGGCCGTCTTGGGGCCGTCTTGGGCCGTTATTGACCGCTCTTGTGGCTGCCCGGGCGCCCTCGTGGGCGTCTCTGAGCCGTCTCGGACCGGCCTGGGGGCTCGCAGGGCGGCCCGGAGGGCCCGGCCAGTCTTTCAAGGCAGAGGACCTTCTGGCACGCAAAGATCGCTGCATTGTAGAAGAGATGACGTTGGGCTCCAGCTTCGCCTCCCGCATCTCGCTCAGCAGCGCAAGTGCCCGCTGCCACTGCCCGCCCTTCTCGCACGAGCTGATCCCAGCGCTATAGCTGACTAGGGCTGACCCGCGGCCTTCCGGCCGCGGAATATGCCTGCCATGGCGTGGACGTGGAAGTGGAGCGGGGGGGTTGGAGGGGACGGCATGGATGGAGGATGTGGCCGCTGGAGGGCGAGGTAGGCGAGGGATGCAGGCAGGCAGGCCTGAAGGCAGGAACGCGATGGTGGAGGCGGTATCAATGGACGCACACCCATGCACGACATGATGTAGCTGTTTCTCACGCCGCGCTCTGTGTTCGTAATAATTTTTGCGGGGCGGGTCGCCGTGATAATTGTATCTGCTCTTCGCCAGGGCCGAATGATAATTTACCTAACAGCGAAGACTGATAGGTTTCTAGTGGGGTCAAAAGAGAGCATCACATTACTCCACAGGGGGGTCTGGGCAGCCGTTGGGGACGAGTTGGGGTTTGCCGGCCGGGATCGTTTTTCGCATACAGTCACACACTTCGTGCTCTTCGACCTCCCAGAACTCCATTCCCGGGCCACATTCTGAATGCCCGGAGCCAACTGTAGGCCACTTCGTGCTCTTCGACTTCCCAGAACTCCATTCCCGGGCCACATTTTGAATGCCCGGAGCCAACTGTAGGCCACTTCGTGCTCTTCGAATTCCCAGAACTCCATTCCCGGGCCACATTTTGGATGCCCGGAGCCAACTGTAGGCCACTTCGTGCTCTTCGAGTTCCCAGAACTCCATTCCCGGGCCACATTTTGATGCCCGGAGCCAACTGTAGGCCACTTCGTGCCCCAGAACGCCATTCCCGGGCCACATTTGAATGCCCGAGCCAACTGTAGGCCACTTCGTGGTCTTCGAGTTCCCAGAACTCCATTCCTGGGCATATTTTGAATGCCCGGAGCCAACTGTAGGCCATTTCGTGTTCTTCGAGTTCCCAGAACTCCATTCCCGGGCCACATTTTGAATGCTGAGGCAGGCTGATGCTGAGGCTGAGGCAGGGCTGAGGCTGAGGCAGCCTGAGGCTGAGGCCGAGGCTGAAGGCAGACTGAGGCTGAGGCTGAAGCAGGCTGAGGCTGAGGCTGAGGCAGGCTGAGGCTGAGGCTGAGGCTGAGGCAGGCTGAGGCTGAGGCTGAGGCTGCAGGCTGAGGCAGGCTGAGGCTGAGGCCGAGGCTGAGGCAGACTGAGGCTGAGGCTGAGCAGGCTGAGGCTGAGGCTGAGGCAGGATGAGGCTGAGGCTGAGGCTGATGCAGGCTGAGGCTGAGGCAGGCTGAGGCTGAGGCCGAGGCTGAAGGCAGACTGAGGCTGAGGCTGAAGCAGGCTGAGGCTGAGGCTGAGGCAGGCTGAGGCTGAGGCTGAGGCTGAGGAGGCTGATGCTGAGGCTGAGGCTGAGGCTGAGGCTGATGCAGGCTGAGGCTGAGGCTGAGGCTGAGGCTGAGGCTGAGGCCGAGGCTGAAGGCAGACTGAGGCTGAGGCTGAAGCAGGCTGAGGCTGAGGCTGAGGCAGGCTGAGGCAGGCTGAGGCTGAGGCTGAGGCTGAGGCTGCTGAGGCAGGCTGAGGCTGAGGCTGAGGCTGATGCAGGCTGAGGCTGAGGCAGGCTGAGGCTGAGGCTGAAGGCTGAGGCTGAGGCGAGGCTGAAGGCAGACTGAGGCTGAGGCTGAAGCAGGCTGAGGCTGAGGCTGAGGCAGGCTGAGGCTGAGGCTGAGGCAGGCTGATGCTGAGGCAGGCTGAGGCTGAGGCTGAGGCTGAGGCTGCAGGCTGAGGCTGAGGCAGGCTGAGGCTGAGGCCGAGGCTGAAGGCAGACTGATGCTGAGGCTGAAGCAGGCTGAGGCTGAGGCTGAGGCAGGCTGAGGCTGAGGCAGGCTGAGGCTGAGGCTGAGGCAGGCTGAGGCTGAGGCTGTGACTGCGACTGCCGTTGCCACTGCGACTGCCATCGCGAATGCGTCTACGACTGCGACTGCGAGAACAGCAGAATTGTACAACCGGATTCTCATTTGAATCTTAAGGGGAATGCTTCCAAATATGCTCCTACACATCGCTGTTAGGTTGCTTTGCCGGGATAATTTTATCTGGTAGTGCGGTGAGAGTGGGACTGGTGGGCGCGGCCTAAGAGGCCCGCAAGAAGGCGCCGAGACGGTCCAAGAAGTCTCCGGGACGGGCCAAGAGGCTTCCAAGACGGCCCAAGAGAGCCCCACAAACTCCCTAGGACGGGCCTCAATGCGAGGACACGAAGCGACCGTTCGAGCGCACCGCCCCCAAACGTCCCCAAAAAGCCTAGAGATGGCTCACAGAGGGTCCAAAAAGTCCCCAAGACGACGCTGGAAGTTCGACGCTCCTCGACAGGAAGCATTCAAGGCCTCTTGGGGGCCGTTTGGGGGCCGTTTTTCGTCCTCCTGGGGGTCTCTCGGGGCCCTCTTGGGCCATCTGGAGTGCCTCTTGGGCCGTCTTAGGGCCCTGTCGGGCCGTCTTGGGCGCCTCTGGGGCCATCTTGGGGCCGTCTTGGGGCCATCTTGGGCCGTTTTTGGGCGCTCTTCGGGTTGTCTTGGGTGTCTCTGAAGCCGTCTCGGGTGCCTCTGGAGCCATCCCGGGGCACTCGGGCCGTTTGGGGGCCCTCCTCGGGGCGTCTTCGGGCGCTCTTGGGGGGCGTATGGGGGCCCAGGGCTCGGAATGCCAGGGTTTTTCTCTGTTCTTTGGCCCCCTCTTGGGCCTGGCTTGGGCCTCTTGGGCCATCTTGGGGCTCACTGGGCCGTCTGGGGACGCGCTTGGAGGCCTGTTGGGCCGTCCTGGGGCGGTCTTGTGGGTCTCTGCGGCCGTCTTGGAGCGTCGGCTAGCCGAGAAGGCGAGAAGGCAAAACTCCTTCAAACACCATTGAAAAATTAAAGATTTTGGCCTCTGGTGGCATGCATCGGAGGACTGTGGGAGGCTCTTGGAGGCCTCTTGGGCCTTGTTGGGGGCCTCTTGGGCGCTGCTTGGAGCCTCTTATGGCCACTTCGGCGCGTCTTTGGGCGGAGGGCTCGATCTGTGACGCTCGGGGGCCAGGATCTCCCTGAGGGGTGTCGAAAAAATTTGATACCTTGGGCCGTCCTGGGAGCCTCTTGGTGTCACCCTGGGGCCGTTGTGGGCGCCTCTTGGGCTCTGTTGACGCCCTCTCGGGCTGGTTTTCGCGCGTCTTGGGGGCCTCTTGGGCCGTCTTGGGGCGGTCGTGGGGACCTGGAACCAGCTTCTGCGCCATAGTCAAGCAGCGCATGCTGGAAGTGAGCGCTTTTCTTCGGGAAAACAATGATTTTCGCCTCTGGGGGCCATTCTTGGACGCCTCTTGGGCGTCTCTGGGGCCGTCGTGGAGGCCTCCTGGGCCGTCTTGGGTGTGTTTTCGGCGGTCTTGGGCTCTCTTGGAGCGCTCTTGGGCCGTCTTGGGGGTGTGGGGCCGTCCTGGGCGCCTCCTGGGAGCCTCTTGGGGCCGCCTGGGGGCAGTGTTGGGCGCCTCTTGGGTCTCTTGACGCTCTCGCGGGCCGGTTTTCGTGCCTCTGAGGGGCCTCTTGGGCCGTCTTGGGGCGGTCGTGGGGACCTCTTGTCCCATCTTCTGCGCCATACTCCCGACAAGCAGTGTGTGCTAAAATTTAAAGTTTTTCGTTGGAAAATGATGACTTGGGCCTGTGGGGGCCATCCTGGGACGCCTCTTGAGCGTGTCTGGGGCCGTCGTGGAGGCCTCCTGGGCCTTGTCGGGGCCGTTTTCGGCGGTCTGGAGCTCTCTTGGAGCGCTCTTGGGCCGTCTTGGGGGTGTCTGGGGCCGTCCTGGGCGCCTCTGGGGCCGCGTGAGCGCCTCTGGGGCGGCCCCGGAGCCGTTGTGGGGCATTTTCACTCCATCAAGACAGGGACCCTTCCTGCACGCACGGGTCCCTGCATTGTAGAGAAGATGACGTCAGGCTCCAGCTTCGCCTCCCACATCTCGCTCAGCAGCGCCAGCGCCGGCTGCCACTGCCCGCCCTTCTCGCACGCGCTGATCCCAGCGTTGTAGCTGAGTAGGCCTCACCCGTGAACTACCGTCCACGAATGCCAGAGGATTGAGCGTGCGCTCGTTGCTGCTTGGACGCGGTGAAGACGAAAAGAGCGAGCATATCAAAAATGCACGTTTTCCGAAGGGAATGGAGCAATTTTCGGCTCTTGGGTCCCTCCTGTGGGTCCTCCTGGGCCGCCTTGGGATTCCCTGGCCTGCCTTGGAGGCCTCTGGGGCCGACCTGGGGCTCGGTTGGGTCCTTTTTGGTCTGCCCGGGCGCCCTCGCGGGCGTCTCTGAGCCGTCTCGGAGCGGCCCGGGGGCTCGCAGGGCAGCCTGGAGAGCCCAGCGGGGGGGGGTCTTGGGGCCTTGTGTGGGTGTGTGGGGGCCCAGGGCTCGGAATGTTAGGGTTTTTCCCCGTTCTTTGGCCCCCTCTTGGGCCTGGCTTGGGGTCCTCTGGGGCCGTCTTGGGCGCCTCTAGGGCTGATCACGTCGCCGCTCGCTCTTGGGAGCTGTACCTGGGAGAGCTTTCTACGCTGCGGCTCGCTCTTGGGAGCCTTGGTGAGAAGAGCTTGTACTTCACCAATCGCCCTTTTGGTGGGCGTCTCTGGGCCTGCTTGGTGGACCTTGTGGGGGTCTTCTTCGGGCCATTATGATGCTTTTTTGGGCTGCTCTGGGAGCGTTTTGGGACGTTTGGGGGCCATTTGGGGCTGTCACGGGGCGTCCAGAGGCCTTGGACAATCTTGGAGCTCTCTTGAGGCTGCCTGAGGCCGTCTTGGGAGCCTCTTGGGGCCCCCTCGGAGCTCTCTTGGAGCCGTCTTGGGGTTCTGTGAGGGCGTTTCAGGGCTCTCTGGCGTCGTCTTGGGGCTCTTGTGGGCCGTCTGGGAGCCCTCTTAGGGGCCGCTGGCGTCTTCTTGGGCCGATTTGGGAGGCCTCTTGGCGTGTCCTGGGCCGCTGAGGAGCACACAATAGACGCCTTCCCATAGGAATTTGACGATTTGTGCCTCTTCGGCGTGCGCTCGGGGCCCTCTTGGGGCGTCTTTGCGGCCTCTTGGATCGTCGTGGAGCCCCCCGGGAAGGCTTCGGGCCCTCGTGGGCCGTCTCATGACCCAGTGAGGCCGTCTTGGAGCGCTCTTGGACGGTCTGGAAACCCCTCTGGAGCGCCTCTGGGACTGGCCTGAGCGATTCGGCCCCGTGGTGGCGCCGCAAAGGGACGATTCTATGCACTTGATGCCCTGAGCTTCTCGCACGCGCTTCCACTGGCCATGTAGGAGAGATGACGTTGGGCTCCAGTTTCGCCTCCCACATCTCGCTCAGCAGCGCCAACGCCGGCTGCCACTGCCCGCCCTTCTCGCACGTGCTGATCCCAGCGCTGTAGCTGACTAGGGCTGACCCGCGGCCTTCCGGCCGCGGGGTCTGCCCGCCATGGTGTGGACGTGGAAATGGAGCGTCTCCGGGGCCTCGCGGGGGGGGAGGTTGGAGGGGACGGTGTGGATGGAGGAAGTGCCCGCTGAAGGGGGAGGTGGGCGAGGGATGCAGGCAAGCAGGTCTGAAGGCAGGAACGCATGTAGGCACAACGTGGTGTGGACAGAAGCTGTTTCTCACGCGGCGCTCTGTGTTTATCATAGCTTTTTCGGGGCGGGTCGCCGTGATAATTGTATCTGCTCTTAGCTGGGGCCGCGTGATATACGACCCAAGAGGCCCGCAAGAAGGCGCCGAGACGGCCGGCACTGGGGCCGCTCAGGCGCCCGGTGCACGGGAGGATCACCGATAGGACGCTGGAGAAATTGTCAAGTAACTGTCACTTTAGTTTACTTGGGCTACGCGTTAGGAGCCTTCTCGGGGTGTCTGGACGCTCTTGGGGCCGTCTTCGGGGCATGATCGCGACATCTCTGTGGCTCCTACTATCGGCTTGTGGGCCATTTTGGCTGCCCTCCTCGTCCTCCCCTGGATCGGTCATCCAGTCGATCTTCTTTAGGAGCCATCTCGGTGTGTCTGGACCGCCTTGGGGCCTCCTTCGGGTCATGCTCGGGACATCTCGGTGGCTTCTATCGGCGTTGGGGGCCATTTGGGGTGTCCTCCTCCTCCTCCTCCTCCTCCTCCTCCTCCTCCTCTCGATCCTTCATCCCGTCGATCTTCTCGTCAGTCGTCGACGCTCCCCAAGAGACAAGCATTCAAGGCCTCGTGGGGTCCGTCTGGAAGCCTCTTTTCGTCCTCCTGGGGGTCTCTCGGGCCCTCTTGGGCCGTCTTGGGTGCATCTTGGGCCGCCTTGGAGCGATCTGGGGCCGTCTTGGGCGCCTCTGGGGCCATCTTGTGGCCGTCTTGGGGCCGTCTTGGGCCGTTATTGACCGCTCTTGGGGCTGTCTTGGTTGCCTCTGGGGCCGTCTAGGGCGTCTCTGGAGCCGTCGCGGGGCCGCCTCGGGCCGTTTGGGGGCTCTCCTGGGGTGCTCTGGGGGCGTCTTGGGGCGATCGGGAAAACCTGTATAGCCGTCGTGGACGCGGCGAAGACGAAAAGAGCGAACATATCAAAATGTACGTTTCCGAAGGGAATGGAGCAATTTTCGGCTCTTGGGTCCCTCCTGGAGGTTCTCCTGGGCCGCCTTGGGAGCCTCCTGGCCTGCCTTGGAGGCCTCTGGGGCCGACCTGGGGCTCGATTGAGTCCCTCTTGGTCTGTCTGGGCGCCCTCGTGGGCGTCTCTGAGCCGTCTCGGAGCGGCCTGGGGGCTCGCAGGGCGGCCCGGAGGGCCCGGCAAGTCTTTCAAGACAGAGGACCTTCTGGCACGCAAAGATCGCTGCATTGTAGAAGAGATGACGCTGGGCTCCAGCTTCGCCTCCCACATCTCGCTCAGCAGCGCAAGTGCCCGCTGCCACTGCCCACCCTTCTCGCACGCGCTGATCCCAGCGCTATAGCTGAATAGGGCTGACCCGTGGACTCCGTCCACGACATCTTTCTGGAATGGTTCTCAGAGGAACGGCGCAGATTGTACCGAAAATCTACAAACACGGCGGCGGCTCGGGCAGCGGCAGCGAGACCGCGCCTTCGTGTCCGAGCTCTTGCAGCGCTCCAGCAGCTTGGCCCCAGCGCACTGCTCTTTCACCCCCCTCCTATTGAGGGCAGTTTCGAAGTCTCTGGGGGATGTGCGTCGAAGTCGAAGCCCATCTGGGGCGTCTCAGGAGCGCCCGGGGAAGGGCTCGGGAGGCCATCGGGGAAAGCCACCGAAAGCGCCGGGGAGGCTCGCAAGAATCTACAGGGAGGGCCCAAGAGAGCTTCAAGAAAATATGAAATCCAGTGAACTCTTAAGAGAAACCGCTGTTGGGTCGGCCATCACCTCCGGGCACGCCTTGATGGCGCGATCCAGTCGCATCGCCGCCAACGGGAGGGTTTGTTCGCCATGTCCCAGTATGTTCGCCCAGAGGGTCTGTGGAGGCCTTCGGGCGAACAGAATGGGACAGGGCAAGGAATGGGGAAGACTTGTCCGAATCTCCTGGGCCCCCCAGGTGCTCGTCCGAAGAAAGCGGAGAGGTCCCTGGGTCATATCGATTGGCTGCTGTTCCAGGGGTCCGGTCTGGTTGGCCCGAAGAGTTTGCCAAGGCCCCTGGGGGGACAGAATGGCACAGCATATCGGGCAAAGGGGGGCGGTAGCTGGCCTGTCAGACCCGGCGTTCGTCTTCTGCCCAAGCGGCGCGGGGCCCACGGGCCCCAGGGTTGGCGGCCCGCTGGGTTTCCTCTTGTTCGCCCACAGGGTTGGAGGAGGCCTCCAGGCGAACAGAATGGGGCAGGACAATGAATGTGGGAGACTTGTCGCAAGCTCCCAGCCCCCCCAAGTGTTCGCCCGAAGGGTGTGGGGCCGCGTTTGCTCCCTCAAAGGGCCGTCTTGGAGCCGTCTAGGCCCGTCTTGAGGGCGCCGTTTGCCGTGATGGGGCCGTCTTGGTTCGTCGTGGGCCCCTCATGGGCCCTGATGGGCGCGTCCGTAGGCCGTCCTGGGCCCATCGGGGTCCTTGTTGGCACTATCGTGGGGCTGTCTTGGAGCCGTCTGGGGCCGTGAGGGGGCCGCCTTGGAGTCGTCTTGGGCCCCTCCTGTGCGCCTCCGTGGGCCGTCCTGGGCCCAGCAGGGGCCGTCTTGACACCCTCTTGGGGCTGTCTTGGGGCCGTCTTGAGCCGTCGCAGCGCGCCTTGGGTTGTGCTGGGTCCGTGGCGGCCTCTGTTGGGGTCTCGTTGGGGCTCCTTGGCAGCCTCCTGGAGCCTCTTCGGGGGATTCTTGGCGGCCCCTTGGGGCCTCTTGCGGGCCTGTTTGGGCCTCCTGGCGCCCTCTTGGGGCGGAAGGCTCGGATTTTCGGTCCGTGGTCCTCCTCTTGGTCCCCTCTTGGGCCTGTCTTCGGGCCCTCGTGGGCCGTCTTGAGCGTATCGTGGGTCGTCTTGGGGCTCTCTTGGGCTGTCTTGGGGCGCTCTTGGAGGCCTCTTGGGCCGTTCTGGGGCGCTCTTGGACGCCTCTTGGGCCGTCTTCGAGCGTCGGAAAGCGGAAAAGGCGAGAAGGCCAAAATCCTTCCCAAACCGTCATGAAGTGGATGATCTTGGCCGTTCGGGGCCCTCGGGGAATACGCTTGCAGGCCTGGGCTCCTTGAGCTGTCTTGGGGGCCTCTTGGGGCCTCTGGAGCCTCTCTGGAGCCGCCCGGGGCGTCTTTAAGCCCCGTGGGACCTCTTGGGGACCTCTTTTGGGCTCCTGGTGGGCCTCTCTGGGCCCGTCTATCGCGCCCCTTGGGCTGTCTTGGGGCCCCCTAGGGCCTTCTTGGGCGGTCCTCGGGCCGTCTTGGAGCCGTCTTGGGCCGCTCTTCGGGCCATCTTGGGGTCCCGTTGGCCTGTCTTGGGCGCCTCTGGGGCCGTCCTGGGGCCGCCTTGGAGCGGTCTTGGATGCCTCCGGGGGGGGTTTGGAGCGTCGGGAAGCCGAAAAAGCGAGGAAGCAACAACCTCGGAAAAACCAATGAAAATCAACGATTTTGGCCTCTCGGGGCTTTCTTGGGAGGCCTCTTGGGAGGCCTATTGGGCCGTCTTGGGGAGCTCTTGGGCCGTCTTGGGCCAATCTTGGGCGTCTTGGCCGGATCATTGCACGTCTCGGGGCCCTCTTGGGCCGCCTTCGGGGCATCTTGAGCGGCTCGGAGCCGTCTTTGGACCGTCGGGGCCCGTTTCTAGTCATTTGGGTGGATTTCCTTCCGGCACGCGGTTCCTCCGGCCATTTGGGTGGATTTCCTTCCCGCACGCGGTTCCTCCGGCCATATAGTTTAGACTAGGGCTGACCCGCGGCCTCTGCCCGCGGAATTTGCCCGCCCTGGCGTGGACGTGGAAGTGGAGCGTCTCTGGGGCCTCGCGGGTAAGGGGAGGTTGGAGGGGACGGCGTGGATGGAGGAGGTGGCCGCTGGAGAGGGAGGTGGGCGAGGGATGCAGGCAAGCAGGCCTGAAGGCAGGAACGCGGTGGTGGAGACGGTGTCAGTGGAAGCACACCCATGTAGGCATGACATGGTGTGGACAGAAGCTGTTTCTCACGCCGCGCTCTGTGTTCATCATAGCTTTTGCGGGGCGGGTCGCCGTGAGAAGTTTATCTGCTCTTCGACGGGGCCGAATGATCATTTCATCTGACAGTGTGGTGACAATGAGGCCAGTGGTCGCGGCCTAGGAGGCCCGCAAGAGGGCGGCGAGATGGAATTCCCTAAAAAGGGCCCCAGTGCGAGGACACGAATCGGCTTTTGGAGCGCACCTCCCCAAGACGTCCCCAAATAGCGCAGAGATGGCTCCCAGAGGTCCAAGAAGCCTCCAAAACGATGCTGGAAGTTCGACGCTCCCCAGGAGAGAAGCATCCAAGGCCTCTCGGGGGCCGCTTGGGGACCTCTTTTCGTCTCCCTGGGGGTGGGTCTCTCGGAGACCTCTTTGGCAGTCTTGAGTGCATCTTGGGCCGTCTTGGGGCGATGTGGGGCCGTCTTGGGCGCCTCTCGGACCATCTTGGGACAGTCTTGGGGCCATGTTGGGCCAATATTGGGCGCTACTGGGGCTGTCTTTGGTGTTTTTTGAGCCGTCTCGGGCGCCTCTGGAGCCGTCCCGGACGGCCCAAAGACCGTCTTGGAGACTATCCAAACGGATAGGCTTGGAGACGGGGCGGCGGGGGCCTCTACAGCCGTCTTGGAGACGGGGCGGTGGAACCGTCTTGGGCCATTATTGACTGTTCTTGGGGCTGTCTTGGGTGCGTCTTGGGCCGTCTCGGGCGCCTCTGGAGCCTTCCCGGAGCAGTGTGTGGTCCTTTGGGCGCCCTCATGGGGGCGTCTGGGCGCGTCTTGGGCGAGCTGGGGGGCCTGTATAGCCTTCTGGACGCTGCGAGGACGAAAAAGCAAGATAGATTGAAAATGTGCGTTTCCCGCCGGGAATGGGACGGTTTGGGCCTCTTGGGGCTCTCCTGGAAGCCCTCCTGGGCCGTCTTGGGAGCCTCCTGGCCTGCCTTGGGGGCCTCTGGGGCTGTCGTGGGGCTTCCAAGGGTGCTCTGAGGCCGTCTTGGCGCCCCCTGGAGCCTCTCGGAGCCGTCCCGTTGGCCATTCTTGGCTGCTCTTGGGGCTGTCTTGTGTGCGTCCTAGGCCGTCTCGGGCGCCTCTGGAGCCGTCCCGGGGCCGTGTGGGGCCCTTTGGGGGCCTCTGGGCGCGTCTTGGGGCGAGGTGGAGGGCCTCTGTAGCCGTCTTGGACGCTGCGAGGACGAAAAAACGGAACATAGCGTTGCCCCGAGGGAATTGGACGATTTGGGCCTCTTGGGGCTCTCCTGGGGGCCCTCCTGGGCCGTCTTGGGAGCCTCCTGGCCGCCCTGAGGCCGTCTCAAAAGCGAGCGAAGCCGATTTTCGGGAGCGTGGGACCGTCCGCTGAGCCATCGGGGCACTCCGAAGACTCCGAGGCAGCCCGGAAGGCTCCGAGGGTCCCCCTGGAGTGGCCCAGAGGGGGGCCCAGAGGAGCCGGTTCGCTGCCACTCCGGGCCTCTTCCTACGCGCTGAGTCGGCCATTGTAGGAGAGATGACGTCGGGCTCCAGCTTCGCCTCCCGCATCTCGCTCAGCAGCGCCAGCGCCGGCTGCCACTGCCCGCCCTTCTCGCACGCGCTGATCCCAACGTTGTAGCTGACTAGGGCAGACCTGTGGACTCCGTCCACGACATCAGCTCGACGTGGCGAGGGGACTCTGGGCAAGCGCGGGGGGGTGCGGCTGCAGGGCCCGAAAGGCAATCATGATGGCGTCGGGCTCCAGCTTGGCTTTCCACTTAGGGCTTCGTGGGGGCCGTTTGGGGATCTCTTGGGGCGTTTTTGCCTGCGATATGCCTGTCGCCTCTCGTCCGCTCCCCCGCTCCTGGAGTGAATTCTGAAGGCACTGAAGGCTTCGTGGGGGCCGTTTCGGAGCCTCTTCGGCCTTCTTTGGGGCCTCCCGGGGGGGCTCTTAGGGCCCTCTCGGGCCGTCTTGGGTGCCTCTTGGGCCGTCTTGGGGCCATCTGAGACCCGCCTCGGCGCCTTTGGGGCTGTCTTGGGCCGTCTTGGGCCGCTCCTGGGGCCGTCTTGGGTGCCTCTTGGGCCGTCTTGGGCGCCTCCTGGGCCGTCCTGGGGCCGTCCTGGGGCGTCTTGGGACCGTTTTGGGGCCCTCCTGGCCCGTCTTGGGGCTCTCTTGGGGTCCTCTTCGGCCGTCTTGGAGCGGTCTGGGGGACTTCTTGGGCCGTCTTGGAGCGTCGGGAATCCGAAGAGGCGAGGAGGCCGAAAACATCGAAAAACACAATAGAAATCGACGCTTTCTGTCGCTCGGGGCCCTCTTGGGAGGCCTCTTGGGGGGCCTCTTCGGGCGTCTTGGACGCCTCTTGGGCCGCCTGGGGCGAATCTCGGGCGTCTTGGGCCCATCTTTAAGCGTGCCGGGGCTCTCCCGGGCCGTCTTGGGGGCTTCTGGGGGCCCTCTCGGCGTGTCCTGGAGCCTGCCTGGGCGGCCCGGAGCGGCCCGGGGCCAGCCCGGGGCGGTTTCGGTGCATTGGGGCCTGCGCCATTCTGGCACGCACTGGGCCCTGCAATGTAGTAGAGACTAGGGCTGACCAGTGGACTACCGTCCACGAATGCCAGAGGATTGAACGTCCGCTCGTTGCTGCTTGGACGCGGTGAAGACGAAAAGAGCGAGCATATCAAAAATGCACGTTTTCCGATGAGAATGGCCTCTTGGGTCCCTCCTGGAGGTCCTCCTGGGCCGCCTTGGGAGCCTCCTGGCCTGCCTTGGAGGCCTCTGGGGCCGACCTGGGGCTCGGTTGGGTCCCTCTTGGTCTGCCCGGGCGCCCTCGCGGGCGTCTCTGAGCCGTCTCGGAGCGGCCCGGGGGCTCGCAGGGCGGCCTGGAGAGCCCAGCGGGGGGGTCTTGGGGCCTTGTGTGGGCGTGTGGGGGGGCCCCAGGGCTCGGAATGTCAGGGTTTTTCCCCGTTCTTTGGCCCCCTCTTTTGGGCATGGCTTGGGGTCCTCTGGGGCCGTCTTGGGCGCCTCTTGGGCCATCTTGGGGCTCCCTGGGCCGTCTGGGGACGCGCTTGGAGGCCTGTTGGGCCGTCCTGGGGCGGTCTTGTGGGTCTCTTCGGCCGTCTTGGAGCGTCGGCTAGCCGAGAAGGGGAAGGCAAAACTCCTGCAACAAATATTGAAAAATTAAGGATGTTGGTCTCTGGGGGCATGTTTCGGAGGACTGTTGGAGGCTCTTTCTTGAAGGCCTCTTGGGCTCTGGTGGGGGCCTCTAGGGGGCCTCTTGGACGCTCCTTGGCGCCTCTTATTATGGCCACTTCGGCGCGTCTTTGGGCAGAGGGCTCGATTTGTGACGCTCGGGGCCAGGATCTTCGTGAGGGGTGTCGAAAAACGGTCCTCCAGGGGGCACATCGGTCCACATGCGCTGTTTTAACGTTCTGGCACGCGCTGATGTCCGCCATAGAGAAGAGATGACGTTGGGCTCCAGCTTCGCCTCCAAAATCTCGCTCTGCAGCGCCAGTGCCCGCTGCCACTGCCCGCCCTTCTCGCAGGCGCTGATCCCAGCGCTGTAGCTGACTAGGGCTGATCCGTGGACTACGTCCACTTGCGGGGTGAAGGGTTGCTGCCGCAAGGCGATCAGGATTAGCGGCGTCATGTCCGCCTGCCACACATCGCTGAACTAGGAGACGGAGGAGCGTCTGGACGCCCCATTTGGGGCGCTTCCAGGCTCCCCTGGGATCGGGTCGGGCTTTGTCGGTGGGTTGGGTCCGACCTTCTGGGGGCGTTCTGGGGTCGTCTGGGGGTCCTCTGAGGGGCCCGAAGATCACCAACACGCCTGCAAGGTGGTCCCATCATAGCCGCCCGCCCAGACTCGGCGGGACCGATTCTGAGCCACCGCGCCGCCGACCCAGAATCCCGCCCGACGCGCCCCGGCCGCGCGCGCCTCCTGGAAGCCTCCTGGGGCCCTCTTGTGCTGTCTCGGGTGCCTCTTGGGCCGTGTGGAGGCGGTCCGGGGCCGTCTGGGAGTTGCCTGGGTCCGCCTTGCGCATTTCTGGAGCAGTCTGGGTACCGTCTGGCGGTCGTCTCAGGCCGTCCTGAGCCGCTTCTGAGGCTGTCTTGGGTACCCCGTGGGCCGCCAGGGGCGCCTCAGGAGCGGTCCTAGGGCCATCCTGGGCCTCTGTATGGCCGTCTTGGACGCTATGAAGAGGGCAAGCCCGGGAACTGCCAAAATGTACGTTTTCCCGGGGGGATGGGACGAGATTTCAGTGTTCGGGCTCTCTTGGGGCTCGTCTTGGAGCCCGTTTGGAGCGTGTTGGAAGCCTCTTGGGCCGTCTGGAGGCCACCTGAGGCGTTCTCGGGGCCGTCTGGAGGTTGCCTGGGTCCGCCTTGGGCGCCTCTGGAGCATTCTGGGTACCGTCTGGCGGTCGTCTTGGTGGATCCACCTGAGCTACTCTTGAGGCTGTTTTGGGTACCCCGTGGGCTGCCAGGAGCGCCTTAGGAGCCGTCTTAGGGTCATCTTGGGCCTCTGTATGGCCGTCTTGGACGCTATGAAGAGGGCAAGCCCGGGAGCTGCCAAAATGTACGCTTTCAGAAGGGATGGGACGATTTTTCAGTTCGGGCTCTCTTGGGGCTCGTCGTGGAAACCACTTGGAGCGTTTTGGAAGCCTCTTGGGCCCGTTGGAGGCCACCTCGAGGCGTTGTCGGGGCCGTCTGGGGGTTGCCTGGGTCCGCCTTGGGCGTCTCTGGAGCAGTCTGGGCACCGTCTGGCGGTCGTCTTAGGCCG
Source organism: Prorocentrum cordatum (assembly GCA_963575745.1). Lineage (NCBI taxonomy): Eukaryota > Dinophyceae > Prorocentrales > Prorocentraceae > Prorocentrum > Prorocentrum cordatum. The sequence goes on from CAUYUJ010007648.1 coordinate 35,195, forward strand.
CTCTTGAAGCTGTCTCGGGCACCCCGCGGGCCGCCAGGCGCGCCTCAGGAGCCGTCCTGGAGTCGTCTTGGGCCGTCTTTGGGGCCCTCATGGGGGCATCTTAGGGCGATCTTGGGGGCCTCTATGGCTGCCGTGGACGCGTCGGGAACGAAAAACACGAAAATGCCCCAAATATATCCTCCAAATATGACACACAAAAAAAACAGCAAAAACGGAAAGCACGAAGGGAATGGGACAATTTTGAACTCTTGTGGCTCTCCTGGGAGGTCCTCCAGGGCCGTCTTGGGAGCCTCCTGACCTGCCTTGGGGGCTTCTGGGGCCGCCAAGGCGGCCTCGCGCGGCTCGGAGCCGCCTGTGGGCCGTCGGGGCGGCCTCTTGAGCGTCCCGGAGCCGTCTTAGAGCCGTCTGCGGGCTTTCCGGGGCTCGAAGGGGCCGCCAAGGCGCCGACTACGCTTTCCCCGAGGCCTGTCTTTCCAGCACGCGCGGGCCCCTGCATTGTAGTAGAGATGAGGTCAGGCTCCAGCTGCGCCTCCCACATGTCGCTCAGCAGCGCAAGTGCCCGCTGCCACTGCCCGCCCTTCTCGCACGCGCTGATCCCAGCGTTGTAGCTGAGTAGGGCTGACCCGTGGACTCCGTCCAAGACATCTTTCTGAAATGGTTCTCGATGGAACGGCGCAGATTGCACCGAAAATCTACAAACACGGCGGCGGTTCGGGCGGCGGCAGCGAGACCGCGCCTTCGTGTCCGAGCTCTTGCAGCGCTCCAGCAGCTTGGCCCCAGCGCACTGCTCGTTCACCCCCCTCCTATTGGGGGCAGTTTCGAAGTCTCTCGGGGATGTGCGTCGAAATCGAAGCCCATCTGAGGCGTCTCAGGAGCGCTCGGGGAAGGGCTCGGGAGGCCATCGGGGAAAACCACCGAAAGCGCGGGGGAGGCTCGCAAGAATCTACAGGGAGGGCCCAAGAGAGCTTCAAGAAAATTTGAAATCCAGTGAACTCTTAAGAGAAACCGCTGTTGGGTCGGCCATCACCTCTGGGCACGCCTTGATGGTGCGATCCAGTCGCATCGCCGCCAACGGGAGGGTTTGTTCGCCAAGTCCCATTCTGTTCGCCCAGAGGGTCTGTGGTCCGAAGAGTGCGGAGAAGTCCCTGGGCCCCCCAGCTGCTCGTCCGAAGAATGCGGAGAGGTCCCATGGTCATATCAAGTGGCTGCTGTCCCAGGGGTCCGGTCTGCTTGGCCCGAAGAGTTTGCCAAGGCCCCTGGGGGAACAGAGTGGCACAGCATATCGGGCAAAGGGGGTCGGTAGCTGGCCTGTCAGACCCGGCGTTCGTCTTCTGCCAAAGCGGCGCAGGGCCCACGGGCCCCAGGGTTGGCGGCCCGCTGGGTTTCCTCTTGTTCGCCCACAGGGTTGGGGGAGGCCTCCAGGCGAACAGAATGGGGCAGGACAATGAATGTGGGAGACTTGTCGCAAGCTCCCAGTCCCCCCAAGTGGTCGCCCGAAAGGTGTGGGGCCGTGTTGGCTCCCTCAAAGGGCCGTCTTGGAGCCGTCTAGGCCCGTCTGGAGGGCGCCGTTTGCCGTGATGGGGCCGTCTTGGTTCGTCATGGGCCCCTCATGGGCGCGTCCGTAGGCCGTCCTGGGCCCATCGGGGTCCTTGTTGGCACTATCTTGGGGCTGTCTTGGAGCCGTCTGGGGCCGTCAGGGGGCCGCCTTGGAGTCGTCTTGGGCCCCTCCTGTGCGCCTCCTTGGGCCGTCCTGGACCCAGCAAGGGCCGCGGTGGCACCCTCTTGGGGCTGTCTTGGAGCCGTCTTAAGCCGTCGCAGCGCGCCTTGGGTTGTGCTGGGGCCGTCTTGGCCCGTCTTGGGGCCTTCCTGGACGGTTCCTCGGACCCTCCTGGGACTTTCTGGGGCCTCTTGGGCGAACCCGTGGACTTCGTCCACGCCATATTGGGCCAGTCTTGGCTCGAAAAGGCCGTCTTGGGCCTGTCTTCGCTCGAAATGGCGAGAAGGTGGAAATCTTTCAGAAACCATAGAAGAATCAATGATTTCGTTTGCAGCGGCTCGTCTGGAGCGTCTTCGAGCGGTCTTGGGTCGTCTCGGAGGCCCTCTTGGACCGCTTCCTTCTTTTCGTCCGCCTTCCGCTCTACCTCCGCCTAGACAGCCTTCGGAGCGTCACAGACGGCTATGGTGGGTCTGCGGTGTCCGTCTCGCCGCTTGTCAATGTTGAAAGCACCTGAGGCCTTAAAAAAAGTCACCCGGAGGGCTCTGGTGACTTTTTTCCGGTTGCCTCTTCGAAGCCTGATGGTCGTGGGCCTCTCGGGGTTCCTTTTCGAGCTCCTGGGGGCCTGTTGGGGCCTCGTTGGCTGTCTTGCGGCCTCCTGGGGGCCTCTTGGGGCCCTCTTGGGCCGTCTTGCGGCCTTCTGGGGGCCGTTTCTCTTGAAATGTTTGTTGGGCGCCTCTGGGGCCTTTCCCGGGCTGTCCCCCCGAGCCTCTTCGGGGGGACAGCCCAGGAAATCCATTGTGCTTGCGTGCTGTGCGTGCGTGTTCCTGTGTGAAAGGTCGGAAGGGTGTCCCGACGTCACCGCTCGCTCTTGGGAGCTGTGCCAGGGAGAGCTCTCTACGCTGCGTCTCGCTCTTGGGAGCCTTGGTGAAAAGAGCTTTGTACTTCGCCGATCGCTCTTTTAGTGGGCGTCTCTGAGCCTGCTTGGTGGTCCTTGTGGGGTTTTTTATTCCATTCTGAGGCTTTTTGGGGCTGCTCTGGGAGCGTTCGGGGAGGTTGTGGGGCCTTTGGGGGCCGTCACGGGGCGTCCGGGAGGCCTTGGACCGTCTGGGAGCTCTCTCGAGGCTGCCTGAGGCCGCCTTGGGAGCCTCTTGGGGCCCCCTCGGAGCTCTCTTGGGGCCGTCTTGGGGTTCCGTGAGGCCGAATTCAGGGCTCTCTGGCGTCGTCTTGGGGCTCTCGTGGGCCGTCTGGGAGCCCTGCTGGGGGCCGCTGGGGTCGTCTTGGGGGAGTCTTGGGGGCCTCTGGGCCCGCCCTGGCCCGTGGAGCACCTCACAAGGCGGACACGCTGAACATGTACTCCAGATTTCTCCCACGGGGGGTCTGGGGACGATGTTCTGGAGGGTTCTCCCACGGGGGGGGTCTGAAATGGCTTGTCTTGGAGGGTCCAGACCCCCTCCCTTTTATTACGAAATCTGGAGTACGGTTTCCGATAGGAATGGGACGATGTTTGCCTCTTTGGCGTCCGCTGGGGGCGCTCTCGGGGCGTCTTTGGGGCCTCTCGGACCGCCGTGGAGCCACCTTCGGAGGTCTCTGGGGCGTCGAGGCCCGTCTCGGGACCAACTTGGGCCGTCTTGGAGCGCTCTTGGGCCATCCTGCAAGCCTCTGGGGCTCCTCTTGGGCCGTCGTCACAAGCGCTTCGACCCCGTGGTGGGGCCGAAAAGGGGCGGTTTTAGCCACTTGAGCCCCCACCCTTCTCGCACGCGGATGTGATCGCATAGAGAAGAGACTAGGGCTGACCCGTGGACTCCGTCCACCACATCTTTCTGGAATAGTTCTCGGAAGAACATTGCAGATTTCAATTTTGCCAGAAACCTATAAGCACGGCGGCGACAGGGGCGGCGGCAGCGAGACCGCGCCGTCGTGTCCGAGCTCTAGCAGCGCTCCAGCAGCTTGGCCGTCGCGAGGCCGCCACCGTCGCCGTCATCGTCGGCGTCGTTGTCGTCGCCGCTGCGAGGCCGCCGTCGTGCCCGTCGTAGTCGGCGTCGTTATCGTGGTGGTGGTTGTCGTCGTAGTGGGTTGTGGGCACCTGAAGGAGGCTCGCGACGTCGGTAGGACTGACCCGTGGACTCGGTCCACGAAGTCTGCACGAACTGGCACCTGATTGTAAGGCCCGACCTCACATTCCGCGCATGCCACTGCGTGCTGCTGCTTGCTGCCGCTTTTGCGTACTGTTGGCAATGTTTGAGGCCGCTGCTGCGCGTTCTTGCTGCTTGTGTCTGCAGGTTGCTGCTGATGGCCAGTTCTGCTTGGTGCGTACTTCTACCCGCTGCCTGCCGCTGTTTGCTGCCGCTGTGTGCCGCCGCTGCTGCTGCCTGCTTCGTGCGCACGGGAGAGATCGATGCTGCCCCAGGGCGCTCGGAATGTCGCACGGTGGGCTGTGCATGGGGGCTCGCTGTGGACGCGAAGGGAACCACGTACTTTTGAACGCCGTCTCCGCGCCCCTGGGATCAGACTGCGGTGGGGACTGCGCTCCCTGGGGGCCTCTGGTGTATCTCGCCTCACTTGGCCGGCACGGGCGAAGGGCGCGCTGGAGCTGGGAGGCAATAGTACGTAAAGGGAAGTGGCGCCCATGTTGCTGTTCATTATTCGGCAAATGTCGCTCGCGCCCGCACCCACGGAGGAGGGCAACGCTCCCTATGCGGCCAGTGATGGCTGGCGTTTTTTTCTCCTTGGGAACAGTTCGGGGGCCTCTCGGGATTTCAACTTTCTGGGGGCGTTTTGGGGCTCCCTTGGACCGTCTTGCGGCCTCCCGGGAGCGTCTTGGGGCCCTCTTGGGCCGTCTTGGGTGCCCCCTGGGCCGTCTTGGGGCCGTCTTGGATGCCTCTGGGGCCAGCTTGGGGCCGTCTTGGGGCCGTCTTGGGCCGTCTTTGGCCGCTCTTGTAGGGGGCCAGATGCGAACCCGGAGCTCCCGAGCGAAGTGAACCCCAACCTCCCCCTCAGAAATCGTAGGGGGTAGGGGTAGGGCTCGCATCTGGCTCCCTATCTCGGGGCTGTCTTGGGTGGCTCTCAGGTCGTCGTGGGCGCCTCCCCGGAGCGGTCCTGGGGCCGTCTTTGGGCCGTCTTGGGGCCGCCTTGGGGCCCTCCTGCGCTCCGGAGGCGTACTGGGGCGATTTTCGGGGCGCGACTTGTCCTCTTGGACGCTTTGGAAGCGAAAAGCACGGGAATTTGACAGATTTGCGTTTCCCTGAGGGCTTGTGGAAGTTTTTTGCTCGTTCGGGCTCTCTTGGGGCTCGTCTTGGAGCCCACCTGGAGCGTCTTGGGAAGCCTCTTGGGCCGTCGGAAGGGTATCTTGGGCGTCTTGGAACGCTCTCGGACCTTCTCGGAGGTCGTCTTGGGCCGTTTTAGGCCGTCTTGGAAACCTCGTGGGGGCCTCCGGCCGTTTGGGGGCCTCTTTCCGGCCTCCCGGGAATCCATTGGGTCCCTCTGGGGCCGTCTTGAATGCCTGTTGGCCAATCTTGGGGCCGTGTGGGGCCGTCTGGGGCGCACCTCGGACCGTCTCGGAGCCGTCTGGGGCCGTTATTGACCGCTCCTGGAGCTGTTTTGGTTGCCTCTGGAGCCGTTTAGGGCGTCTCTGGAGCCGTCGCGGGCCCGAGGCGTTCTCTGGGGGCGTTCTGGGGCGATCGGGAAGGCCTGTATAGCCGTCATGGACGCGGCGAAGACGAAAAGAGCGAGCATATCATGAATGTACGTTTTCCATGAAGTGAATGGGGCAATTTTTGCCTCTTGGGTCCCTCCTGGGGGTCCTCGTGGGCCGCCTTGGGAGCCTCCTGGCCTACCTTGGAGGCCTCTGAGGCCGACCTGGGGCTCGGTTGGGTCCCTCTTGGTCTGTCCGGGCGCCCTCGCGGGCGTCTCTGAGCCGTCTCGGAGCGGCCCGGGGGCTCGCAGGGCGGCCTGGAGAGCCCAACCAACCTTTCAAGACAGAGGACCCTCTGGCACGCCAAGATCGCTGCATTGTAGAAGAGATGACGTCGGGTTCCAGCTTCGCCTCCCGCGTCTCGCTCAGCAGCGCCAGCGCCCGCTGCCACTGGTCGCCCTTCTTGCACGCGCTGATCCCAGCGCCGTAGCTGATGACGTCGGGCTCCAGCTTCGCCTCCCGCATCTCGCTCAGCAGCGCAAGTGCCCGCTGCCAGTGCTCGCCTTTCTCGCACGCGCTGATCCCAGCGTTGTAGCTGACTAGGGCTGACCCGCGGCCTTCTGGCCGCGGAATCTGCCCGCCATGGCTTGGACGTGGAAGTGGAGCGTCTCTGGGGCCTCGCGGGTAAGGGGAGGTTGGAGGGGACGGTGTGGATGGAGGAGGTGGCCGCTGGAGGGGGAGGTGGGCGAGGGATGCAGGCAAGCAGGCCTGAAGGCAGGAACGCGGTGGTGGAGGCGGTGTCAATGGAAGCGCACCCATGTGGCATGACAGCTGTTTCTGACGCCGCAGTCTGTGTTCATCATAGCTTCTGCGGGGAGGGCAGCCGTGAGAAGTTATCTGCTCTTCGCCGGGGCCGAATGATAATTTGATGTGGTAGTGTGGTGACAATGGGGCCAGTGGGCGCGGCCTAGGAGGCCCGCAAGAGGGCGGCGAGACGTAACTCCCTAAGACGGGCCCCAGTGCGAGGACACGAATCGACCTTTCGAGCGCACCGCCCCAAGACGTCCCCAAATGGCGCAGAGATGGCTCGCAGCGGGTCTAAGAAGCCCCCAAGACGATACTGGAAGTTCGACGCTCCCCAAGAGAGAAGCATCCAACGCCTCTTGGGGGCCGCTTGGGGGCCCTTTTCGTCCTCCTGGGGGTCTCTTGAAGCCCTCTTGGGCAATCTTGAGTGCGTCTTGGGCCGTCTTGGGGCGATGTGGGGCCGTTTTGGGCGCCTCTCGGCATCTTGGGACAGTCTTGGAGCTATCTTGGGCAAATATTGGGCGCTCTTGGGGTTGTCTTTGGTGTTTCTTGAGCCGTCTCGGGCGCCTCTGGAGCCGTCCCTGACGGCCCAGAGATCGTTTTGGAGACTGTCCAAACGGAAAGGCTTGGAGACGGGGCGGCGGGGGCATCTACAGCCGTCTTGGAGGCGGGGCGGTGGGGCCGTCTTGGGCCATTGTTAACTGCTCTTGGGGCTGTCTTGGGTGCGTCTTGGGCCGTCTCGGGGCCCTCCTGGGGCCCTCCTGGGGGCCCTCTTCGGCGTCTCTTGGGCCGTCGTAGAAGCGTCTTGGGCCGTCTTGGCGCCGCAAAAGGCATTCTTGGCTTGTCGTGGAGCGCTCTTGGAGCGTCTTGGGGATACCTGGGGCCGTCCTGGGAGCCTCTCGGTGCCACCCGGGGGCCGTTTTAAGCGCCTCCTGGGCTCTCTTGACGCCCTCTCGGGCCGGTTTTCGTGCGTCTTGGGAGCCTCTGGGGCCGTTTTGGGGCGGTCGTGGGGACCTTGAACCAGCTTCTGCACAATATTCCCGTGAAGCAGCGCATGCTGGAAGTGAGCGTTTTTCTTCTGGAAAACAATTATTTTCGCCTCTGGGGGCCATCCTTGGACGCCTCTTGGGCGTCTCTGGGGCCGTCGTGGAGGTCTCCTAGGCCGTCTTGGGTGTTTTCGGCGGTCTTGGGCTCTCTTGGAGCGCTCTTGGGCCGTCTTGGGGGTGTCTGGGGCCGTCCTGGGCGCCTCCTGGGAGCCTCTTGGGGCCGCCTGGGGGCCGTGTTGGGCGCCTCTTGGGTCTCTGAACGCTCTCGCGGGCCGGTTTTCGTGCCTCTGGGGGGCATCTTGGGCCGTCTTGGGGCGGTCGCGGGGGCCTCTTGTCCCATCTTCTGCGCCATACTCCCGACAAGCAGTATTTGCAGACAAGCAGTGCGTGCTAAAATTGGACGTTTTTCGTTGGGAAAAAAATGATTTGGACCTGTGGGGGCCATCCTGGGACGCCTCTTGAGCGTCTCTGGGGCCGTCGTGGAGGCCTCCTGGGCCTTGTCGGGGCCGTTTTCGGCGGTCTGGAGCTCTCTTGGAGCGTTCTTGGGCCGCTTTGGGGGTGTTTGGGGCCGTCCTGGGCGCCTCTGGGGCCGCGTGGGCGCCTCTGGGGCGTCCCCGGAGCCGTTGTGGGGCATTTTAAGTCCATCAAAACAGGGACCCTTCCCGCACGCACGGGTCCCTGCATTGTAGAGAAGACTAGGGCTGACCCGCGGCCTTCCGGCCGCGGAATCTGCCCGCCATGGCGTGGACGTGGAAGTGGAGCGTCTCTGGGGCCCCGCGGGTAAGGAGAGGGTGGAGGGGACGGCGTGGAATGAGGAGGTGGCCGCTGGCTGGACCAGTGGAAGCAAACCGATGTAGGCACGACAAGAGGAGGAGGAGCAGGGGGAGGGGGAGGGGGGGAGAGGGGGAGGAGTATTTATCCAGGCGGGGCCGAAGGCGCGCGACGAAGGCGGCAGCGCGGACGGACTCAGGCGACGAGGCCCGACTTGTTGAGCTCGAGCACATCCGACGGAACGAAAACACGATGGCGGAGTGCGTCATAAGCTGTACAGCAGGATCTGCTGGGAGGAGAAGCCGTCGTCGATCTCTCCCAAGACCCGCTGCGCCTCCTGGGTGTCGTCCTCGAACTCGTCAAAACGGTCCAAGTCGCAGCCGTCGACGAGGGCCGCCCTGCGCTCCTCGAGGAGATCGTCCAGAGTGCGTGTCCACTGGCGGCGGAAGGACTCGAGGCGCCTCGCCTCGTCGGGGCTGGTGGACGGTGGCGGGCAACGCGCGGCGATGGCTGCCATACCTTGGGCCAAGCTCGCAGCAGCACCAGGCACGTCCACTGCCCGCCAGGATGATCCGCTGGCAGGCGTCAGCCCCTGCACCTCCTTCTCGGGGGACAGGTCGCGGGTCGGAGTCTGCGCCCTCGGCCAGGGCGTGCACGGCGCGGGCATGCCATCGGCGACGCCGTCGTCCCGAGCGGTCGAGAAAGGGCCCCCGCTGTAGCCGGCAGCGCTCCCGATCAGGAACTTGAAGCCGACGTTGTCGCGAGGAGGCGCCGCCCCACCAAGGGCAGGCGGCCCAGCCAGTGGTCCAGGTGCAGCGCCCGCGGAGCCCGAGCCAGCATCGTTGCCGCGAGGTCGGTCACGCGACTCCTCGACGGGAGCGGCATCCGTCTGCACCGCCACGGCAACGACCAGAGGGAGCACGATGTCGAAGCGCCCGCCGAACGACCACGCACGCACGGGCCCCAAATCGCAAGGGCTGTAGACGACAGCTCCGCACGAGCATCGCCAGCCCGAGGAAGGGTCCGCCTCGTTCGTCTCCTCCGGCACACTCGGCTGGGCCTGCGCGGCAGGCACGAAGGGCGGGGCCGCCTCCCGCATCCCTGAGGGCCGATCCTCCGCGGCCGCGGGGTGGCCGAGGGCGGGGGCGTCGGGGAGGACGTCGGCGAGGGGCTCGAGGGAACACGGCTCGGAGATCGTCCCATGACGGCGCCCAGCAGCAGACGCTCCAGGAGGGCAGGGGTCTGCGCGCGCAGCACTCGCCGCTGGCTGACGTGGCACGTCACCGCCGCCATTCACCTGATGCGTCGGTGCTGCGACGGCAGGCTCCCCTGTTGGCCAGAGGCCACTAGGTTCCCCTGCACTCACAGCACCAGCAATGGTTGTGTCCAACGCCGACTCCGTCCCGACCCGTCACCTGAGGTGGGTCAGCCATGGAGCCTCGCGTGCCAGGGCCAGGGAGCCGCACCTGCGCGTCCAGGGCGGTCACGTCGACGCCGACGACGGTCGCCACGCCCGCGACGAAGGGATCATCCGCGTCGTCGGCCACCACGCCGAAGTGGCCCGCCAGCTGCAGGTCCGCCGACGGCACGGGGAAGAAGGGAGCGGCATCCGCACGCAAGGCCGAGCCCGCGACTGCTGTGCCAGCGGCGGCCAGAGCACCCGCACCGGCGCGAGCCGCTCCAGGGGCCAGGACGCGCGGGCCTCGCTGCGCACGCCGCCAAGCCGCGGCACCGGAGCCCGCCTTCGGAAGGCTGAGCGCGTGGCAGCCCACGCTGCGCTTGAGGATGTCCAACTGCTCTAGCTTCGTCGCCTGCAGCTGCGCCGTCAGGACGGGCGCTATGAGCGCCAGCCTCCTGCACACCTCGGGCGGCGCGTCGGCCAGGGACTCCAGCTCCAGGAGCCGAGCCGCCCGCCGCTGGGCGAGCCTCTTGCGGGACAGCGCGGCCCAGCGTTGACCCGCACGCCGTCTCCAGTGGGGGCGCCGCTGAGGAGGCGCCTCGGCCAGCCGTGCCTGCGGCCGACCCCCCGTAGCGCATACCATTGCTCCGAAAGCCCAAAGCCCCGCTCCCCCAAGTCCCCAACGCCCGCCGCGTTGCCCCGATGGGTTGGGGTCGCAAGGTACGCCTGGGGACAAGGTCCAGGAGCGGGGGGCCAACGGAACGGCTTGAGCCAAAATGGCTACGGAGGGGGAGGGGGAGGAGAA
>CAUYUJ010007649.1:0-45365 GCA_963575745.1 Prorocentrum cordatum
GAGGAAGAAACAACATCAACGAATACAGTCCTGACCTGCGCAGATTTCTGAAGAGCATGGGCAGCCGTCATTTGACAAACCAGGGGTTCAACATGATAGGCCTCAATTGCGATGGCGCCCGGTCGATGCTGCAAAATGGCGCCCGCGGACTTCCTCCGGGGAACCTCAAGCTGAGAGTGACCGAGGTGGCCTCTGCGGGCCAGGCCCAACATCCAAACTGAATTCTGAATCGAGGAGACACGAGCAGGCTGCCTTATCCTCGATGACGGCGGCCTGGCGTCAAAAGTCCCCGCACTGGTCGAACTGCAAGCGCGGGGTGTCCGACTCGCTCGTGGAATCGGGCGCTCTCCACCAGAAGGGGGAATCTGCGTCGACTGAGAAATCTGTGGGGAATCGCTCACATCATAAGAACTCAGTCGTTCAGGCGGTTCTGAATCTCCTCCAGGGCCATTCCGAAGAGTTGGAGGAGGCGCTCTGCGCCCCACTCGAGGGCCCCCTTCGGGGCAGCCCGTGCCTAGACATTGCCTCTTCTCTCCTGATGCATAGCTGGAGGGCCGCATGCAATGTCATCGCCTGATGTCTGCCCAACGTCACCACTTGGCTCTTCTTACTGTCCGCCTTCTTGCCCGCCTCCTTATTGTCCGCCTTCTTGTCGAACCAACATGCTCGAATCCTACAGTAGCGAACATGTTCAGCCAAGACCCTAAGCGTCTCCGACTTGTCCTCAACGATCGCATGCGACCAATTGTTCTTGGGCACCGCCAGTGCTTGCGCCTCCGCGCCATGGGCCGCGGCCGCCGCGCTGTCCACGAAGTGCTGCGTCAGCGCCATGAAGAGGCGAGGCCATGGCGGCCCGCTGTCGCGCCCCCCCCCTGCGATGCGCAATCCGCCGCGTAGTCGCGGCCTGCTGCCTGCGCGACCTCGATGAGATGCGCCGCTGTGGGCCCTAGAAAACAAGCGAAGGCAGCGCCCGTGAGTTCCGCGAGATCTCTTGCACTGGCGAGAGAAAGCCCGCGCAAGATTGTGAGCAACGCTTCCATGATGCCTCCCTCTTTGCCTTTTGGGCTCCTGCCGGAGCGCGCGGAAGTTCTCCGGCAGGGGCACAGGAGCAGCCTGGAGAGCTCCGGAAGGAGAGACCACGGGGGCGCCGCACGCCTTTGACTGGCCTTCCGTATTTATCTGGAGATCAACCGGCGCTTCCCCGTACCCCATCGGAGCCCGCCCTCGGCGCACGGGCGCAACAACTCCTCTGTGTCTGAACCAAACTCAGGTGGCACGAGAAATCCGCCGTCTCCTGAAACCAATCGATGATAGCGGCCTGGAGACCTTCTTCACTAGACGGGGGGCTGGGGGCGAGCCTCGAGGTCCTCGGGGCATGGGGTCGCGGCGGCAGCACGCGCGTAGATCCGCTCATTAGGGCCGTGCCCCTCGACGATACAAGAATGGCGAATCAAGCGACCTCAGCTCGCCAGAATGAGCTCATCAGTGACGCCTTCCACCGCAATGCAAGAAATCTGCGACGTACGTTGCGGAGCTCCTTGGCGGCGCCCTTTCAGCCCCTGAGCGATGCCGGCGATCGCATTGGCATGCGCTGCTGAACCCAAAGTTTCTTGTTGCCGTCGCCGCTGCTGAATGAGTAGCTTGACGCGGTCAGCGCGTTGCTGGTAGCTTGCCGACGGCGATGGTCGCTCGGTGGAATATTGAGCCCCTGCTTCGCTCAGCACCTGTTCCAACTAGGCCCATTCTCGATTGGAGGTCTGCCCCCCCCTCAATTCAAATCGATTGGTGCCTCGTCGCAGACGGTCCATGAACGCATCTCTGTTCCGCCCGCCTCGAGCACACAGAAACCCGAGCCGAGGGCGATTCACAGTCATCGCTAGCCCCAACGTGTCAGATAATGAGTGGGCCAGTCGCGCACGAACGGGGAGATGGCCTCTCGTCGTCGCGGTGGCGGCGGCCTGGAGAGAGCAACCCGCCCCGCGCAAGGGCCCTGCCGCAATCGTCGGCTGGGAAGCACACATGGGCACAGTGATGAAGTCGAGCTGGCCGCCGTGTCCCTCATTATTAAAAAAGGTCGGTCCATGCCCGCTGCGCGCGCTGAGGACCGCCGAACCCAGCGCCCTCCCAAAAACGGGATGAGGGGCCCCGCCGAGCGCCGCTGTCGGACTGCATCGTGACGAGGCCCAATGTAAGCACCGGCAGTAATTCGACACAGTTCTGCACCTTCCAACTCGGCGAGCCCAACGCCCGAGTTGGGGCCCGCGCAGATTGATCGGAAAAACGCGCGTGTACACCCCCAAAGGGAAGATACCTCAACAGTTTAACGTCGCAGATCCGGCAACATGCCTTGAAATGGCAGGCCCTGGACAGAGTCGGGGCGAAATAAGCTGAAGCCACTGCGAAATCGCACGTCCGGCTTCGGGCGCGGGGCGCGACGCCTCGGCCAGGCGCAGCAAGGGGCCCGCGCCTGCGCCGCCGAGCAGCGCGCGATTTTCGGGCCGAGGATGACAGCACAGCCACAGGACTTGCAACTGCGCGAGGGGCGGGCCCAGCCGGCACACATGCACCATCTAGAACCTGCTCTGCGCCGCGTGGCCACGCCTGCTGGGCTGCGTCGCTGCGCCACCGCGCCAGCGAAACAAGTGAAATCGGCGTTCTGGGCGAGGTCGGCGCGACCCGCAAGCGAGAGGGCGCGCTGGCGTACAAGGGGTTGACTTGAAGGATACCCAATGTATGCTTGGCACTCCCCAGCGCAGTGGCCATCGCTCGGACGGCCGAGGCCGCGCTCGTCTGCGTGGGCCCTCAACTCTGTCAGCTGAATGTCCGAAGGGAGTCGCGCTGCCTCGACTGAACAAGCGCCGAAGAGGTAGCAGCGCGTGGGCCAGACCAAGGCACGGCGCGGGGATACGTCGGCCCTGCAGAGCCGACGCTTAGGAGGAATCGGAGGAGGAGGAGAATGATAATGAGAATGTCAGTTCACTAAGTGAGAAGAAAAAGGGCCTTAAATGGGGGAGAGGGGCTTCCTCCTCGGGTTGGCCTGTCGGCAGGCCTGCTCGGCCTTGCTCAAGACCTTCGGCCACTGTCCCGAGTGGATCCTCCTCAGATATTCAGCCCCCGTGCTTGTGGCCTTCTTCGAACAGGGTTCCTGGATGGCGGACTTACGCTTGTTGGAAAAGGATACACACACTCCACATAACCACAAACTTAAACGCACGCTCAACATAAGCTGGTGGGTCTCGTGCGCCCAGCCCCCCGCAAGATGAAGCTTCTGCTTAAATGGGAGCCTACAGAAATCCCCATTCACGCTCAGAGGCTTAAAGCAGGGGGAAAGTTTCCATTCGGTGGCCCGAGCCTGGATAGCAGAACTAAAACACCTGGAACAACGCAGACCCGAATCATCGAGCACGTGCTGGGACCCCATTGTGGCAACTACAGACGGGGCAGGCGGAGGAGGGGGAGGAGGAGGTGGAGGTCCCGCCTTGTTCTTCACCCCCGTCTCGGCCTCAGCTGCCAAGACGTCCAGCGAGGCTCTCAGGAGCCTATGCCGTACAAGGTGTGCTCGTCGTTCGACTTGTAGCACTTCGTGTCGTACTGCCACTGGGAGTCGAGCATCCATGGCTGCATTCTTCACCAGCTCGTCGATGATAGTATTCCCAACCACCAGCCACGATTCAGCACGATGGTTCATGACATCCTCGGCGGTGAGGTGTGAGTTCACGAACTTAACCTGTACTAAGTCAGGAGACCGATGCAAAAGTAGTTGCCCGATGCGGGCCCACTCGTCTCCGTCCTCACCTTTGTGATGTAGATAGGCCTTAGAAGCCCAGCCTTTGTATACATTCTCACAATCCGTCACATACACAATGGGCCCTTGACTGGCCCAGATGGCTAGCCACAGCCCGCGAAGTTCACCCCGACCAACCACCTGTCGAGGTCCTGACAACGGTCCAGTGATGAAGCACTCAACCTGCGGGTCGACGTAGTTGGCAACAGTAGCGATCCCTAGTGCGACCCGCCGTAATCTGCTGTCTGCAGTATCTGGGCCACCACTTGCATCTCCGAAAATGACTGTGGGGTCGGCCTCAGTGCCCATCGGCAGGCATCCTTCAAACACACCATCGTTCAGACCACCACATGTCCAAGAATGCTCCTGTGGGGGCTCAGGGGTCCTGGTCCAAGCGGCTGGTATAAGACCTCTGTGCCAGAAACAAGCGTGCATCTCATGCTGTGTCCTGGCCTGCCCCTCAAGACACTCGCTATTGATATACGCCACTGCACCTCTGTTATGAGAACAACTCCAGTACCGGTGGATGTCTCAGGACCTTCCCCGCAACGGTCGCAGTTCACATTGAAATGAATGTCCTGCTGTGCACTCCGTCGTGGTGCACTCGAGGACCCACTCTGGTAGGGCTGACTCTCGCCGGCACTCAGCTCGATGTCCTCGAACGGGTCGTGGTTGCCGCTCATATTAGTGTCCACAGGTCGAACTCCCGATGCCGTCAGCTGCTGATGAACATCGTGGCTCGTAGGCTCACTTGAAGCAGCGCCCGAGTGGCCAGCATCAGACGACACTGGACACGCGCGCCCTGGGGACTTCAGCTGACCCACCTTCCTAGCCTTAGGCCAGGCAGCACCAATCGCGATGTTCAAGAGCAGGCCTGAATTGCGCGGTTCCCCAGGTCGCACACCTCGGAGCTGCTGGAGTAGTCGTCGGAGAGAATACGTATCAACACCTTGCCCCAGGCCAGGCCGTCTCCATCGTGGTGTAGCTCGGCCTGTTGCCAGAAAGGAACCATCGCAGCAACCTTCACCTCGTCGATGAACTCTTTGAAACTATCCAGCGCTGGAATGCCAGTGAAGTTCTCATCTGGGAACTCCCATTTGAAATCTCCAGGCGGCTCCCATGACGTGGGGGTCCTCGGGATCCATCCGAACCCCAACATGTAAGAAATAATGGCCGACATCGGCCCTCGTATATGCCGACTGCGAGAAGCTTCTGGGATACTCTCCATCTTGGCCCTAACCTTGGGCCATGCACGAAGAACGGCGGCTCGAAGTTGAGGCTCATCCCTCCACTGCTGCAACCATAACTCAAATGTACCTGCTGCGAACTTCTTCGCTGGGTCGAGGTTGGGAGCTTCAACTGCCAGGAGTGTGGTCAAGCACCGCCCCCGAGTCTTGCCACAGCATGCGGCCCCTAGTCTGCGCCGATATGCCGTACGATGAGATCCCACCACTCCATGTAGTTGATACCCATAACTACCTGCAGCTTGGGCCCCTTGACGCTCCAACTTGGAAGTCAGGCGGGTTCTCCGAATAACTCGCGTGTAGCGGACCACCTTTTTGTTCCGAAGAACATGCCTGGCGTTCCGCTTCGATCGTTGCTCTCGTGCATGCCGACGGCCTGCGCCCAAATCCACCCCTAGGTATGAAGACTGACGGGCTGCAGATATGGAGACACCACGGAGTCTCAGCGCTTTGACCACCGCCTTCGCGTCGCCATGATGGGAGCACATGACCACTGACTTAGATGCAATAGACAGCCTCTGAGTCCTCAGTCCTGCTGCCGTAGCCGAAATACATCTGATGAGGTTCGATCGCACTTCCTCTCGCGAGCCCTTAGTGGCCTGCGACAGGTCGTCGATCCACAACCGATGGCTGCACCGTACCTGAGCTGTGCTGATGCGCCCGATCTGAGCCCTTGGACAATGCTCTGGGTGGGCTCGAAAGGCTGCGAGAACGCATTCAGCTGGCTGAGCGTGCGTGGTGCCGCACACTGAGAGAGTTCGAGAAGTAGTACAATAGGTGGGAATTCCAATCTAATAGCTGCTCGCGCCAGTTTGAGCCAGTACATGGTGTCATAGAATGAGCTGATGTCGACCAAATTGTGGCCATATGGAATGGCAAGAGCTGAACGCACTTCCTCGTCAAGCACGCGCCGAAACGCCTCTTGTAGGGCAGAGTTTCCCCGAACAGCGGCGTCCCAGCTCGGGGCGGTGGCCTCAGTCCAGGATTTCACCCACGGTTCTCTAGCTTTACTCCAGACTCTCCCAATCGTAGAAACCAGCCCGATGACCCGATCCCCAGACAGCTTTTTGGGGAGAAGTTTCCCAATAACCACCATAGTCTGGATCGGCCAAACTCCAAGCTGTTCGATAGTATTCATAATGTTGGCGAGCTCTTGCAAGCCGACGTCGGGGAGCCTCTCGAGGTCGCACGGCGTGAGCTTGTCCACGCCCGGCCCCGTCGAGGGCCGCGTTCCTCTGAGGGCCTGCCGAAGGTCGCGAACCTGGATCTCAGGAAGGGCCTCCGAATCCCGAATGCCCTCGCGGATGATCCCCAGGACCCCGTCGAACAAGGCCTCGGGAGTACTGACAGGAGGGGCGCACAACTGATGCCACTTGCGAGCCTTGAAATCCACAATATCCTTGGGGTGGTACACAAGGGAGTGGTTTTCCCAGAGCTCCTGGGCAGGGATGGGGTCCTGGCGCATGGAGCGGTGAAGGCAGCCGAGCGCCTCCGAGGTGACCGCCCACTCCCTGAACTCGCGCAACGACCCGGCCACAGCACGACGCTGGGCCCGACGCATGATCTTACCAGAATCCTTAGCAAGCCTCTCGAGTAGTGGGGCATCGCATTCACCAATGGCCAGCAGCACACGAAGCCATTCCGACCAGGCAGGTTCCAAGCCGTCCCGTGCAACACGGTGGACTTGGTCGGGCCTATCTTCAAGAAGCTTCAAACATGCCTTCTCCAACCTATGACGCTGCAACACTCCATTCCTCCTGACCTTGTGGCGAGCTAAGGAGTTAATGACGGTACGAAGCCGAGTCCACCACCCAGCAACTAGATCACGTAGAGGGGCGACCCGAACTTTGTCATTCACCCGCACCTCCTCGACGACGAAATACGGACACTCCGAGATGGGCCAACTCGGGCCTGATCCCCATGATGTTGGTAGATGGACCCCTCGACAGCCTGCACCCAAGACGCGTAAAGCCCACTAACAATGTTGGAGCCCTCAGGGTTGGCCTGGTACACGGCGGAGTCGAACAGGTAGGGAGGGAGGGAAGCAGGGGAGAAACTGACACACCCTACGGAGGCTCTCTGGGCCCCCCACACTTCCACAGGAATGGCAAAGGAAACTGGGCCAACAGACGGGCTCGTGGGGGGCTGGGCCGAATTATCCTGCGGCGCCCCCTGGTCCTGGGGCACAGAATCGCAACGCCCGTTAGGCCCCGCGAGGTCAGCCGAGACCCCAAGGTCCCCAGGACCAGAGCCAGAGTCCGAGGTCGGCCCCAGGGACCTAGGACCAGGGTCGCCAGACTGCGGTTCAACGTGCGAGCCTCCAGCTCCCGACTGGCCTCCGAGGGCATTGTCGGGGCAAAAGTTAAGCTCGTGGGCCCAAGGGTCCTCTTCATCAAAAAGATCTAGATCGTGCAATCGGTCATCAGCCTCAACCAGTGGCCCCGAGGCCTCCGACTGTGGCTGGTCAACCTTTTTACTCGGGGCAGCGGCCTCCAGAGCATCTCCGAACAGTTCTGCATAACGTGCATCTCGCTTGATGACACTGGCCTGCACAGCGAGCGCCCTCTCAGCACGTGCCTTGCTCGACTTGGACCCCACCGTGGGCTCGACTCCTGGCCGCGGAACTTGTGGCAGTCGAACTGCGACACTCATGAGACGAGTGAGTAGCTGTTCACCCTTCTGCCTGAAAGAAATCCTGAGTCCAATGTGCGTCTTCCACGGTGCATCCACTATCGGATCCACTCTGCGAATGATCCCAATCGCACTGGTGCTGCACAGGAGATAATCGATATGAGACCCCTTCTTGCCAGCATCGCATGTGTATTCCACTGGAGCCGTCACAATGTGGGCCCCTAGCTTGGACACGAACTGAGAATGGAATAAGGCAGCCGTTGAGATGTTGAAATCGCCGACAACGGCCCACGGCAACTGGAGCGCTCGTAGCAATCCTCCAAGCCGTCGATATCGGATAAGGTTCTCCCCCGAGAAGCCGATCCCACTCCAGCCATAGAAACTAATGAGGACGAACGAGAACCCTCGCATGTGGACCACAACTGGCATCATGCCGTCAAGTTGTTGCGAATTCTCTTGCTTGAGGTCGGGCATGTTGGCTAGCTCGAGAGAATGAATTCTGAGGTGGCCCTTGGACAAGATCCACTCACCTCCCTCATTCGCCCTCGCCTCACGCCCTTCGGCAACCTGACGCTGCCGCGCCGCGCAGCGAGCTGCATTGGGGAACAACCGAAGCCCTTGACTGCGAGCTTTGATGTCCCACGACTTGGTGTCAGCTGCGTTGACATGGGTCTCGACGAAGGCGAACATATCCGTCGTCCGTCTCTGTTGTGCCACCCATTGCCAAACTTTATCACTCATGCACGTAATGTTCCCAAAGTTGAGAGTAGTAAGTGGCTCCCCATCTTCATCGTCATGACTCGACTGCGAGTCGGATGTAGATGGCCTAGCCGCCGTAGAGGAGGGAGGAGAGGGGGAAGGCCCATGCACTTCACCAGGTCCCCGAAGTAGATGCGGTGGACCAGGCGCCGTGCACGAAGTGGAATAATCAGGAAGGCCATGACATCTGCGTGGCGCCTGAGCTGGCCTACCATGAGACTCAGACGCACTCGTTGATCCTCATTCAGAATGTGTTGTGTAGCCCTTGCCCCCAGCCTTGGCCGACTCCCCCTTGCCCATGGCCTCGGCTGCGACGAACTTGGCTCGGGATAGGCGCTCGGCCTCGGCTTTGACAGCCGCAGCGCAGACCTCCTTGGCCTCCTTTTGGCCTCCGGGTCCTCCTGGTTCGTCGCCTCCGAGGTAGCCTGCCCTGGCGCTCCAGGGGCCTTCGTCGTCTGCTGCGGGGGGGCCGTGTCCTTCTTCTCCTCCTTCTCGGCGCCACTCGGGGTGTCGGACTTCCTCTTCTTCTTCATCCTCTCGGCGACGGCTTGGCGCAAATTCGTAGCCTTCTTCAGCCACTCCTTGACCTGCTCTTATCAAAATCTTCCAAGTTATCAAAGATAGTGGCATCCCATGACAAATTGATTAACCCGGCCTCGGCCACGCCGTCGGCTTGAGCGAGACGTTTGGCAGCAGCTTGCTTGCTCAGCGTGGCCTCTGCGAGGGCAGTGGCCGCTGCCATCTCTTTGTCCTCGGCGGCGGTGAGCTGTTGCCTGAGCCTCATGACTGACTTCACCGACTGATTGCGCTTGTGTTCTGCATCCCTCCATGCTGAATCGGCGCGACGTACTGCTTCCGCTGCAGATTCTTCCCAGACGGGCTCCTGCTGCTCACCCTCGAGCTTGGACAGCTCCGCCTGCAGGGTGTCGCGCAACTTCGGGTCCGTAGCGGCAGCGATGGCGTTGACCAGGAGCTCCCTCACCGATGGAGCCTTCGTCGTGGCCTGTGCGACAGATCCTTTCAGAATAGACTTCCCTGGTTTGAGCAACTGATTCTTGCCGATATCGAAGGAAACACTCTTGGGGGACTTGGACCTGGCCCTGTGGAGGCGGACTTGGTGCCCACACTTCTTGCAAACTCGACCGTTGTCCTCAAGGATGTGATTCCATTCGCACGTTTTGCAGCTGGCGCACCTGCTCCAGATCCTGGAAGAAAGACCCGACATGGGAGCAGCTGGAAAGGGGTCTCGTCTGTATACTGTGTCCTGCTTAGCCAACGCGGTAGCGAACCCGATCGCGCCCGCGATGCCACTCAAGCACCACGCTGAGGTGCAGGACTGGGACTCTGGAGGTGCGGTGGGTAGGTGTGAAGGAAAGGGTGCCCCAGTCCCCGCCCCACCTGCAATAGCCCCAATTGCTTGAGGGGGAACGGAGGAGGGGTGGGAGGACGGAGGGCGGGAGGCGTGTAGGAAGGATTGGGATGAGGGGGAGCAGACAAAGTCTGAGGAATGTCAGCGCGTGCAGTGGCAGGACGCGCAGTTGAAGGGACAATATTCTCATCGGCATGCAACCTGCTTCCATTACTGCTTTGTTTACATGTCTGCACCACCCTGGAGCAGCCACACTGATTAACGACACAATCATTGGTCCAAGGCAAAGGCTCCGAACGATGATTTATGACGCTGTTCGTAGTACAGGCTGATGCTGCACAATTAGTTACGTGTTTTTTTGTTGCGTTGAATACCGTATTGGTTATTGTTTTAGCCTTACGTGTCTAGTTTTTCTTTGTGTCGACCCTTGTCCAGTCCCAGCAATTGGAATGTTACCCTTGAAGTGCTAGTCAATATTACTGACTTGGATTTCACCGAATCGATACCCCTGGCAATAGCAACCTTCGAAGCTTGGCAGTCCAGGGTACGCGTGTTTCTGATGGGCTGCTCGCTCACCCCTGCGCTCGACCGCACTCTAGTACTTCTCTTTCTTCCGCATCCCTCTCTCTCCTAGTGGCAGGTTCTCGGTATGATGGACACCCTTGCCCTTGATGGGGAAGCCAGCAGGGATATGGCTGCCAAGGGCTTTGCTAGCCGGGGCGCAATAACAACACTCTCCAGCCCCTGATGCATTGAGGTTGGAGTTTTAGGCAGGTCCGAGCGCGGCTCCGTGTGCAGTGTCTCGGCGCGCGTGTTTCCGTGTTCGGGTCCTGGTGTTTGGTTCGGTAGACCTAGAATTTTTGCTCGAGAGATCATACATTAGAAATATCCGCCGCGATGGGAACTATTTCCCAGGGCCCAAGGAGGCGGTGGATATGGATATGCTTGGACCCGCCGAGGCCCGGATATCAATGTCCACCGCCTCCTCGCGTTCTGGGAAATCGGTCTATTTCAGTCTGTATCAGTACAGCTCCCGCCTCAGACCTCCTCCTCCCCCCGACCCTAACTAGACTGCAACACTTGGAAGGTTTTACTTCAGCATCGGCGTTGGCCTATCCGTGTTCAACAGAGAGGCTGAATCTGGCCAGTTCTCCATGAACGCGGCCTAGTCTTGTTCATTCGGGGCCTAACCAAGCTCAGTCCGAGCATTTTCTTTGGGTGGAGGGCACAGGGTGAAATCTGAAGTGCCGTTTCGATTGATTTTCGAGGTTTGAGTATGCAAAAGGTGAATCACAAGACGGATTGATTTTCGAGCTGCAAAAGCCCATATGGATTTCACCGTGAGCCCTCCACCCTATGAAATGCTCAGGTAGTGCGACTCAATGGCCCCCTCATCGGGCGAGATGGTTCTTCCTCGTTCCCGCGCAGACCTCCCAAGAGCTGCCGTCGAAACTGCCGCTCACCCAGGGGGTACGATCGACGACGAGGAGGGCCAGTATCGAGGGTTGGGGATATGCGTGTTGGACGGCACGCGAGCAGATACGAGCGAACATCATTCACATGGTTGTTGCTGCTATTGCGGTTGCGGTTGCTGTTGCTGGTGGTGATGTCGTGGTCGTTGTCGTTGTCGTCGTCGTCGTCGTTGTCGTTGTCGTTGTCGTTGTTGGTGCTGTTGTTACTGCTGCCGCTGCTGCTGCTGCTGCTGCTGCTGCTATTGTTGTAGTAGCAGTTGTTGTTGGGGTTGTCGTAGTTGTCGTTGTCGTCGTCGTTGTTGGTTTTGTTGTTGGTGGTGTTGTTGTTGTTGTAGTTGTTGGGGTTGTTGTAGTTGTTGTTGTTGTCGTTGTTGAATTCTCATATTTGAAGAATGATTGTTGTTGATCCCCTTTTGCCCACTTCATTTTTTGCATTCGAGTGCTTTTCGCTGGGCCCGCACCCTGTTTTTTTTACCAGGGAAAGTGACGGGTCACTAAACTGGGCCTTTGGCCCCCGTGTTTGTAATAACAGCGGTTCTCGCCTGGCACTTCCTCACAATGTATTCCAAAATCGCGCTTTCGCGCGAGATTTCCTTAATCTATACAGGAATCGCGCTCTCGCGTGGGACTGCCTCGCAATTTATTCAGACGCCGCGCCCTCGACACTCAGGAATCATGCTCTCGCTGCTGATTTCCTCATGATTTATTTGGGAATCTCGCTATCGCTCGAGACTTCCTTGCGATTCATGCAGGACGCACGCTTCAGCAGCCCGCCTGCTCGACCTGGCCTCCTGGGCCCGCCTTCCCGACCCGCCCGCTAGGGTCTGCCCGCCCGATTTGCCCGTCTGGTTAAACCACGTGTTTTCTGCTCCTAGCTCCCCCTCCTGCTAATTTCCCTCGTGATCCATCCTCCGGTCTCCCCCTTGTCTCCTCCTTCCATCCGTCCCCTCTTTCCCTGCCTCAGGGGTTGCATCCGTGCACTCTCTCGTGCTCCATCCGTCCTCCCTATTCCCTGTTTTATAGGGGCTGTGCCAATCAAACGCGGGGAAGGCAGGGAAGGATATAGCTCCATGGGGGGTGCGATCGAAGACCAAGACGGCGGGTACCGGGGTTTGGGGACATACGTTTTTAATAGCATGCGAGTTGCTAAGGGCGTCAGTCTTGAACTGAGTTGTTGTTGTTGTTGTTGTTGTTGTTGTTGTTGTTGTTGTTGTTGTTGAATTTCTAAAGAATAATTACTGCTGATCCTCCCCCCTCCGGGGCACATTTGTGTTTTGTTCACTTGAAGTGCCCTTTCTGGGGCTCGTACCCCGTTTTCCATCAGGGAAAGTCTTGAGTCCCAGAAATGTGTCGTTAGCCCCCCGGTTTACAACAAAACAGCGGCGCATGCACGCTTGATTTTTCCTCACAAGTTATTCCCAAATCGCGCTCTCGCGCGGAACTTCCTCAAACTGTATGCAGAATCACGCTCTCGCGTGGGACCTCCTCGAAATTGATTCAGACGCGTGGGACCTCCTCGCTGTGGAATTTCTTACAGAGTAATCGGCCGCGATTGCTCGGTGTATCCGATACACGGAGATTATAGGCGCTATTGCTCCGTGTATATGGTGCACGAAGTGGAAGGGGCCTCTTATTCCGTGTATCCAGGCGCCAGGGGCGTCGCCGGTTTGTTGATGTTGTTACTGCTGCTGTAGCTGTTGTTGTTTTTGAGTATCTATTCATGGTGAATTATTGTTGTTATTCCCCCCACTGGCGCATATTATTCATTGGAGTGCCCCCCTCGGGTCTCGCACCCTGTTTTTTATCAGGGAACTTTTTCCTGCTCAAAGTGTGCCCATGGCACCCCTGCTACAACAGCAACAACAACGGCTACCGCCTGATACATCCTCGTCATATGCTCCAAAGTCGCGCTCTCGCGCGGGACTGCCTCACAAATTATTCAGACGCCGTGCCATCCACGTTCAGGAATCACAATCTCGTTTTGGATGTTCTCACGGTTTATCTGGGAATCTTGCTATCGCTCGAGCTCTCCTCGCGATTCATGCAGGACGCACGCTTCAGCAGCCCGCTTGCTCGACCTGGCCTCCTGGGCCCGCCTTCCCGACCCGCCCGCTAGGGTCTGTCCGCCCGATCTGACTGTCTGTTTCTACCACGTGTTTTCTGCTCCTAGCCCCCCCTCCTGCTAATTTTCCTCGTGCTCCACCCAATTTCCTTCCCACTCCATCCGTCCTCTCTCCCCCTGTTTCAGGGGCTGCACTAATGCATGTGGCAGGTTAGGAACATATACCTCCAAGGGGGTACGATCGAAGACGAAATGGGCGAGTATCGAGGGTGCGGGTTTCACATGTTGAAGGGCACGCGAGCGGATAGGGGCGACCAGTCTTAAAATGGCTGTTGGGCTCTCACCCCTGAAGATTCATTATTGTTGACCCCCCAACTGGTGTACATGGTGTGTTTTCAAGTGTAGTGTCCCCCCTCGGGGAACGCACCCTGTTTTTTAGCAGGGAACGTCTTCCTGCTCAAACTGTGCCCCTGGCCCCGGGCCCGCCTGCTACAAGGACAGCGGCTACCCCCCTGATACTTCCTCGCAAGTTCTTCCGAAACCGCGCTTTCGCACGGGACTGCCTCACAATGCATACAGGAATTGCGCTTTCGCGTGGGACATCCTCGCAATGTATTCAGACGCCGCGCCCTCGACACTCAGGAGTCACGCTCTCGTTTGGGCCGTTTTCATGATTTACGTGGGAATCGCGCTATCGCTCGATACCTCCTCGCGATTCATGCAGGAATTACGCTTCAGCAGCTCGCTTGCTCGACCTGGCCGTCTGGGCACGCCTTCTGATCCGCCAGCTTGGGTCTGCCCGCCCGATCTGCCCGTTTGTTTCTACCAAGTGTTTTCTTCTCTGGGCCTCCCTCCTGCTAATTCCTCTTGTGCTCCATCCTTCGTCCTCTCCCTTCCATCCTTCCTTTCATCGGCTGTTTCAGGGGCTGCGCCAAATGCACTTGGCAGATAAGAGGATGTACCCCCAAGAGGATGCGAATGAAGACGAAGAGTGCGTGTACCGAGGGTGTGGGTTTTATGTTTTGGCTGGAATGCGAAGAGATAAGAGCGAATAGTCTTCAAATGATGTTTAAATCCCCATGTCTCAAGATTTGTTGTTGACCCCACCTCCCCGGTAACCATTGTATTCAACATTTAAAGTGCTTCTTCAGGGGTTCGCACATGTTTTTCACAAGGGGTGTCACCAAATTGTGCTCCTGGCCCCGGATTTACAACAACAGCGGCACGCGTCTTATATTTCCTCGCAATGTTCGCGCTCTCGCGCGAGGCGTCCTCACAATTTATACAGGAATCGCGCTCTCGCGTGGGACCTCCTCGCAATTTATTCAGACGCCGCGCCCTCGACACTCAGGAATCAGGCTCTCGCTATGGATTCCTTTCGATTTCTCTGCGGGTCGCGCTATCGCTCGAGTTCTCCTCGCGATTCATTCAGGATGCACGCTTA
The DNA here is from genome assembly GCA_963575745.1 of Prorocentrum cordatum. Taxonomy (NCBI): domain Eukaryota; class Dinophyceae; order Prorocentrales; family Prorocentraceae; genus Prorocentrum; species Prorocentrum cordatum. The sequence goes on from CAUYUJ010007649.1 coordinate 14,766, forward strand.
AGCAACCCGCCTGCTCGACCTGGCCTCTTAGGCCCGCCTTCCCAACCCGCCAGCTTGGGTCTGCCCGCCCGATCTGCCCGTTTGTTTCTACCACGTGTTTTCTGCTCCTAGCACCCCCCTTGCTAATTTCTCTCGTGCTCCACTCTCCTCCCTCCCCCTTGTCCTTTCCTTCCATGAGTCCTCCCGTCCCATGCCTCGGGGGCTGTACGAATTACATTGTTCAGGTAAGAGAGGCCTAAATCCCCAAGGGGGTACGAGCGAAGACGAAGAGGGCGGGTATCGAGGGCTTGCGATATACTTGTTGAATGGCCCGCGAGCAGATAAGAGCGACCAGTCGTTGATGTCGTCGTCGGTATTGTTGTTATTGTTGTTGTTGTGGTTGTGGTTGTTGTTGTCGTCGTCGTCGTCGTCGTTGTTGTGGTTGTTAGTTTCACATTCTAAACGATGATCATTGTTGATCCCCTCCTTCTGTGGCACATTGCACTTTTCAATTCAAGTGCTTCTCCCGGGGCTCGCACTTGGTTTTCTACAAGGAAAAGTTGGGTGCCACCAAATTGCGCCCCTGGCCCCTGGTTTACAACAACAGCAGCTCCCGCCTGATACTTCCTCACACTTTATTTCCAAATCGCGCTCTCGCGCGGGGCCTCCTCGCAATTTACGCAGAAATCGCGCTCTCGCGTGGGACCTCCTCGCAATGTATTCAGACGCCGCGCCCTCGACACTCAGAAATCATGCTCTCGCTATTGATTTCCGAATGGTTTATTTGGGAATCTCGCTGTCGCTCGAGAGTTCTTCGCGATTCATGCAGGAGTCACGCTTCAGCAGCCCGCCTGCTCGGCCTGGCCGCCTGGGCCCGCCTTCCCCGCCCGCCCGCTAGGGTCTGCCCGCCCGATCTGCCCGTCTGGTTCTACCACGTGTTTTCTGCTCCTATCCCCCCTCCTGCTACTCCCTCCTCTCGTGCTTCACTCTCCTCCCTCCCCCTTGTCCCTTCCTTCCATCCGTCCTCTCTTCCCCTGCCTCTGGGGCTGCACGAAATACACGTTGCAGGTAAGAAAGGTATACCCCCAAGGGGGTACGATCGAAGACGAAGATTGCGGATATCGACGGTTTCGGACTTACGTGTTGAATGGCACGCGGGCAGATAAGAACGAACATACTTACAATGGTTGTTGTTGTTGCTGTTGGTGTTGCTGTTGTTGTTTGTGTTGGTGTTGCTCGTATGGTTGTTGTTGTTATTGTTGATGTTGTTGTTGTCGTCTTTGCAGTTGCTGTTGTTGCTGGTGTTGTTGGTGATGATGTTGATGTTATCGGTGTTGGTGTTGGTGTTGTTGTTGTCGTTGTTGTTGTTGTCGTCGTTTTTTGTTGTTGTTGTGGTTGTTGCTGGTGTTGCTGATGTTGTTGTTGTTGTTGTTCTTGTTGTTGTTGTTGTTGAACATTATTAATTCTAAAGAATAATTATTGTTGGGACCCCTGGTGCACGGCCCCCCTGCGCCGCCTAGGCCGCAGCTACATTTTCATCATTTTCGTGAGGAAGCCTCAGGTAATTCGATGTGATCAAGATCCGGTTGTTTTGTTCCCCCCCGCTTTCCCTTGCAAAAAACACTATAAAATGACATTTCTTGTTCTAATATAATCAAATTTCAAGAATCCCTTGCAAAAAATAAGGTAAAGTGGACATTCGCGCGCGCAAGACGAAATCCTTCCAAAAGCTTAGTGTTCGGAGCGATTTTAACATAAAAACATCAAAAAACCAATGGTTTTTCAACAAAAAAATGTCAAAATCTCATCCCGCGCGCTCTTGCGGATTCGTAGGAAACCCAACACTTTTTAAACATTTCTGTCAAACGGGCTTTTGCGAGCAACTTTTTCGAACTTCTGCGACAACGGTTGCGCACCTGCCAGGGCCATCATCCCTGTCAAATAATACCATGCGGGACACATTCGTTTTTTGCGCGCGCACGCCGAAATCTCCAAAAATGTGACCAACTCCGCTCTCTCTGTCTCTCTCTCTGTCTGCTCTCTGTCTCTCTCTCTGTCTCTCTGTATTATGTATTGTATGGCACAATTGCACCATGCTGGGCACATGCGCGCCCCGAATAAGTGACCAAGTTCTGTGGGTGTGTACCCCACGCCAGTGTAGTAGCCACGGTCGTCCGCACGCCACGAAGTGAAGTGTCCCAACGTCATAGGGCGGGAAGCTGGGTTTGGGTGGTCGCGAAGAGTCGTTTGGATATTTGGTAGAGCTTGTAATGCCCCCCCACGAAGTGGGGGTATTGCCTGGTGTCGTATGAAAACCCTGGCACTGGGGAGAACACCACGCGTTCGGGTAAAATGATTGTTGTTGTTGTTGTTGTTGTTGTTGTTGTTGTTGTTGTTGTTGTTGTTGTTTGTGTTGTTGCTGCTGTTGTTGTCGTTGAATGTTATGAGAATAAGTGTTGTTGAGCCCCCTCCAAGGCACATTGTGTTTTTCAATTGAAATGCCCTTCGCGGGGCTCGCATCCGGTTTTTTAGTAGGGAAGGCCTTGCGTCTGAGAATTGGGTTGTTGACATCAGGTTTGCAACAACAACGGCTCCCGCCTGATACTTCCTCACAATGTATTCCCAAATCGCACTTTGGCGCTTCCTCACAATGTATGCAGGAATCCCGCTCTCGCGTGAGGCTTCCTCACAGTTTATTCAGACGCCGCGCCCTCGGCACTCAGGAATCGCGCTCTCGCTGTGGATTCCCTCCCGATTCGTTTGGATATCGCGCTATCGCTCGAGCTTTCCTCGCGATTCATTCAGGACTCACGCTTCAGCCCATCTGCGACTTTATCTCGTCCTCCATCCTCCTCGTTCCCCTTGTCCCTCCCTTCCATCCGTCCTCTCTTCTCCTGTCTCAGGGGTTGCACGGAATACACGTTGCAGGTAAGAAAGATATACCCCAAAGGGTGTACGATCGAAGACGAAGATGGCGGGTATCGAGGGTTTGGGACTTACGTGTTCAATGGCACGCGAGCAGATAAGAGCGGCCAGTCTTAAATTGATTGCTGTTCTTGGTGTTGTTGCTGTTATTGTTGTTGTTGTTGTTGTTGTTGTTGTTGTTGTTGTCGTTGCCGTAGTTGGTGTGTTTGCTGTTGCTGTTTCTGGTGATTGTTTTTGTTGTTGTTGATGGTGTTGGTGTTGGTGCTGTTGGTGTTGCTGTTGATGTTGTTGTGGTTGTAGTTGTTGTGGTTGTTATTGATGCTGTTGTCGTTCGTGTTAATGTTGTTTTTGCTGTTGTTGTTGTTGTTGTTGTTGTTGAGTTTGTTGTTAGTGTTGTTGTTGCTGCTGTCGTTGTTGCTGTTGCTGTTGTTGTTGTTGTGGTTGCTGTTGTTGTTGTTGTTGGTGTTGTTGTTGGTGTTGATGTTTGTTGTGTTGTTCTTGTTGTTATGGTTATGGTTGTTGCGGTCGGTGTTATTATTGATCCCCCCGAATGCCTCCGAACCTTCCGCTCACCCCCCCTCTTCAGAGCAGTGGTGATCGCCGTCGCTGACGCTGGGAGGGGGCGGGGATGGAGGAGGTGAGAGGGCGGGGCTTAGGGGGTGGCGTTGCACACACTCTGTGGCGCTTTCGAGGTGCGCGCAGCTGCGTCCCACAGATCGCCCACCGCGTGGCGGTGGTGAGTTACTGTCCTTTTCCCCGCCCTCTGCGTGGTAGGCGTCCGATACGTAGCGCTCCTCCAGGACGAACCTTCTGTCTGACATCGGTGTGTTGTGGTCGTGGTCGTCGTCGAGGGGAGAGGGAGGGAAGGAGGAGGCGTGGGAATAATGGTCCGATGAGGAAATGGAGGGAGGAGAAATGCAGGACCGATAAGGGAGGGATGAGGAAGAGGAGGACGAGGCGGGAGCAATGTAAACTTGGGGGTGAGGAGGAGGAGGAGGAGGAGGAGGAACAGACGACGATGCGGAAGGATGATGAACACGGGCGGAAAGTCGGATGAGGAGGGAGGGAGGATGAGGAGAAGGAGGCGCCAGAAGCCGAGGAGAGGAAGATGGGTGCATGAGGAGGACGAGGAGGAAGGAAAGGGGGGAAGAGGAGGACCATCAGAAGGCGGAAGGAGGTGGAGGAGGGATAAGGCCGACGGCGCGGGAGGACCGTGAGGCGCCTCTTAATCACCCTCCTCCTCCTCACCGTCTCTTCTCCTGGTCCATTTCTTCGTCCTCCACGTCGGCGTGCTGGCCCGAGACGTGCGGCCCAGCCGCGCGCGCCCGCGCTCCCGAGAGCTCGGCCGCGTGCCTGCGCCCCGCCTGCCCGCCTGGTGCCGGCAGCGCCGGCGCCGGCGCCGCCCTCGACGGCCCAGGGCGCCGAGGGTCCGCACGCGGGGCGCTCCCGGCGGCGCACGCGGCGCCAGCGGCCTCGCGGCGGGCCGCTCCCGCCCGGGGCCTGCGCCGTGCCGCCGAGCGCCGAGCGCCGCGCCCCGTGCCGCGGTGCCGAGGAGCCGCGCGCGCGCGGGCGCTCCCCTTGGGGCAGGCGCAAAGGCGGCCTCGCGGGGGGCGCAAAAGGCGCGGCGCGGGGCAGTCCCGCGGGAGCGCGGAGCGCGGGCGACGACACGGGTGAAGTCGGGCATGTCCCTCTACAGGAGAACTAGGCAAAAATACTAAAGCATAGTTCGGGGACGATTTCTCCACTAGTCCCGATCATTCTTGAACATGTTGTGACTATGTCTTACATCTGTCGTCCAAAACCCTCCAACAGCCGCCTGCAGGGGGACATTCAAGGAAGGAAAAACCACCCAGACCCAACACTTGGGCGTTTACGAAACAGCCCTGCCCTGTTCGATTCCTTCTTTGGGCGCGTTTACTAAACGACTTCGCGTGTCGGGGTGGTTATTGTGGGGGTGTATTTTCTGACCTCTAGACATGCCCAGCCTAAGACACGGGCACGGAACCGCCGCGGGAGGCGGGCTGCACTGCGGCGGCAGCCGGTGCGCACCGGCGTGGGCGCGGGCGAGGGCGGCGGGGGGTCGCCCCCTCTGGCGGCGGCGGCCGGGCCGAGGGCGCGGCTCGCGCGAATGGCCGCCGGGCGTCGCGGCGGGAGCTGGCGGGCCGTCCTGCGGGAGGTGTCCCTTCGGGGGCCGTCGCCCTCTGAGCGGGGCCGTGGCGCGCCCAGCGCCACGCGCGCGGCGAGCTGAGGCGCCGCTGGCGGCGGCAGCGCCGAAGGCGGCAGCGCCGCGAGGAGGCGCGGCGCTGGCGCGCCCCAGAGCGAGGGCCGACGCCGCGCGCGGCAGAGAAGGGGCAATCTCTCGGAGGTGCGGAGGCCCTCTGTGACAGAAATGGGGTCCCCGTTCCCCCCCACCTTATTCTCCTGTGCGCTTCCTCCTTCTCCTGCGCTCCCTCCTTCTCCTGCGTCCCACCTTCCTCGCCCTCGTAGCTCACCCTCTCGCCCCCATCACCGCCTCTGACCCACACACACCAGAGGGGGAGGAGGGGTGACCACGAGAGGGGAGGAGGTGGAGGAGGGGGAGGGATGGAGGGAGGGCTCCGGGGATGTTCTTGCTGTTGATGATGATGATGACAAAGATGACGATGAAGATGATCGGAGGTGAGGGGACGAGATCGAAGTGGAACGGAGAGCCCCCCTACCGGGAAATCGATTTCGGTTTCGTGTTCGTGCGTGCCGTGCGGGCGGGCGAGGCGAAGCTGCGTGGGCGGGCGAGAAAAAGTCTCCTGTGGCTGAGGCGCGGCCGGACCAAATGACTCCCTTCCGGGCGGCCGGTGGCCCGCGGTGTCCCGCCGGTGTCCCGCCGGTGTCCCGCGGTGTCCCGCGGTGTCCCGCGGTGTCCCGCGGTGTCCCGCGGTGTCCGCCGGTGTCCCGCGGTGTCCCGCGAGGATGATGATGATGATGATGATGATGATGATGATGATGATGATGATGATGATGATGATGATGATGATGATGATGATGATGATGATGATGATGATGATGATGATGATACTGTCTTTGATGATGATGATGAGATGATGATGATGATGATGATGATGATTGTGATGCTGATGATGATGATGATGGTGATGCTGATGATGATGATGATGCTGCTGATGATGATGACGATGATGATGATGATGATACGAGGATGATGCTGTCCCGATGATGATGATGCTGCTGCTGATGATGATGATGACGATGATGATGATGCTGATGGTGTCCCGATGATGAGGACGATGATCATCATGATGATTCTGTTGATGATGCTGATGATGATGATGGTGTCCTGATGACGATGAGTATGATGATGTTGATGTTGATGATGCTGATTATGATTGTGTCCCGATGATGATGTTGTTGATGATGATGAGGTTGATGATGATTATGGCGTCCCGATGATGATGATGATTATTCTTATGATGGTGATGATGATGATGATGATGTTTATGATGATGGCGTCCCGATGGTAATGATGATTGTGATGATGATGATGATGTTGATGCTGATGTTGGTAATGATGATGATGGTGCCCAGATGATGACGATGATGATGCTGATGATGATGATGTTGATGATGCTGATGATGATGATGATGTCGATGATGAGGATGAGATGATGATGATGGTGTCCCGATGATGATGATGACCGTGATGATGATGATGTTGATGCTGATGTTGGTAATGATGATGATGGTGCCCAGATGATGACGATGATGATGATGATGCTGATGATGATGTTGATGATGCTGATGATGATGATGATGATGTCGATGATGAGGATGAGATGATAATGATGGTGTCCCGATGATGATGATGATGATGATGATGATGATAACGATGATGATCATGATGGTGTCCCGATGATGATGCTGCTGCTGATGATGATGATGACGATGACTGTGTCCCGATGTTGCTGATGATGATGATGCTGATGATGATGATTGTGATGATGGTGATGATGATGATGATGATGATGATGGTGGTGTCCCGATGATGTTGATGACCGTGATGATGATGATGTTGGTGTTGATGATGAGGACGGTGTCCCGATTATGATGATGTTGGTGATGTTGATGTTGATGTTGATGTTGTTGTTGATGTTGTTGTTGATGATGATGATGATGACGTTGATTGTGAGAGCGGTTGTGATATCGATAGTGAGATCGATAGTGAGACCGAATGTGATATCGATTGTGAGATCGATTGTGAGATCGATTGTGAGATCGATAGTCAAATCAATTGTGAGATAGATCGAGTGGGATCGATTGTGGGATCGATCGAGGGAGATCGATCGAGCGAGACCGATACTGAGATCGATAGTGAGATCGATAGTGAGACCGATCGAGTGAGACGTTGGTTCCTCCCCCCCCCGAACCTCCTTATCACCCGAAGGATGGTCGTATAGGTAGTGATGATGATACTGATGATGATGATGCTGATGATGATGATGGTGGTGATGGTGGTGGTGGCGATGATGCTGGTGGTGTGATGTTGCTGATGATGATGCTGTTGATGATGGTGGTAGTCATGATGACGACGATGACGATGATGATGGTTATGATGATGGTGATGGTGATGGTGACGACGACGACAGTGACGATGATGATGCTGATGATGATCATGATGATGAGGAGGAGGATGAGGATGAGGATGAGGATGAGGATGAGGACGATGATGCTGAGGATGATGATGATGGTGTTGATGTTGATGGATGGTGATGATGGCGAATCTGGTAGTGATGATGATGCTGTTGATGATGATGGTGAAGACGATGATGATCAGGATCATGATGCGTATGATGAGGATGATGAGGATGATCATGGGGACGAAGCCGCTGATGCTGATGATGATTGTGAGGAGAGTGACAATGGTGATGGTGATGCGGATGATGCCGATACTGGTGATAATGATAATGAGGACGGCAATGGTGGTGATGGTGGTGACGATAGTGTAACTGTTTATCGCGATGATGATTATGCGGACGACGAGTTCGATGACCATGAAACCAATGTGGGTGATGCGGATCATGGTGACGATGATGATGCTGGTGGTGGTGATGATGCGGCTGCTGCTGATGATGACGCTGCTACTGCTGCTGCTGCTGATGAGGAGGATGTTGCTGCTGATAGTGAGGGCGATGGTGTAGTGGTTGGTAGTGGTGGTAATGCTGATGCGTGTGATGACGACGGTGGTGCTTCTGCTGCTGCTGTTGATGATGATGACGACGAGCATGATGAGGCCGATGCGGATGATGATGATGATGATGATGATGATGATGATGATGATGACATTGATGTTGTTGTTGATCATGATGGTGATGATGATGACCATGACTATGGTAATGATGATGATGAGGATGCTGATGATGATGGTGATGATGAGTCAGTTGATGTTGATGATGATGAAGCTGATCCTGATGTTGATATTGACGCTGATGACGATGCTGATGATGATGAAGATGACGATGGTGATGATGCTGATGACGATGATGATGCTGATGATGACTGCGATGGTGATGGTGATGGTGATGATGCTGCTGATGATGTTGACGATACTGCTTTTGTTGCTGATGATGCTGATGAGGTTACTGCTGCTGCTGATGATGATGATGCTGATGCTGATGATGATGCTGCTGGCGATGATGTTGGTGATGATGATACCGATGGTGATGGTGATAACGATGGTGATGATGATGATGATGATGATGATGATGATGATGATGATGATGATGATGATGATGGTCATGCTGATGCTGATGCTGATGTTGATGCTGATGCTGATGATGCTGATGATGCTGATGATGGTGATGATGATGATGATCATGGTGATGGTGGTGGTGCTGGTGGTGGTGATGATGATGGTGGTGGTGCTGGTGCTGGTGGTGGTGATGATGATGATGATGATGATGATGATGATGATGATGAGGAGGAGGAGGAGGAGGAGGAGGAGGAGGAGGAGACGGAACACGCAGGAGGAGGGAGAAGAAGGAGGAAGAGGAAGATGAGGAAGAGGAGGAGGAGCATGAGGAGGAGGAGGAGGAGGAGGAGGAGGAGGAGGAGGACAATGAGAGGGAGGATGCGCCGGAGGAGGAGGAGGAGGCAGGACGAAGAGGGAGCGAGGGAGGGAGGGAGGGAGCAGACGGGAGGGGTGGGGTGACAGGGGAAGAGGAGGCGTAGGAGTTGGCGGAGGAAGAGGAGGAATGATGGGAGGCGGGGAAGAGGAGAAGCAGGAGGTGGTTGAGGAGGAGGGGGAGGGGGAGGAACGGGAGGATTCGAGTGGCCTGATCCTCCCATCCGTGCGAATGGCCTGATGGGACGACGGAAGCTGCCAGCGCCAGCCCCCAGACTTCTTCTGGGCGACAAAGGCTGTCTCTTGAATGCATATCATATAGCCCTGAAGGCATACCGCAATTGTAGCTGAGAGTGTTTGGCCACAGCTATCTCCCCCGCATTTCGCGCACGAGCGCACCTTAGCATTGAAGCTGACAGTGTGCCGCCCCTGCTCTGCTCGAGCTGATTCCCGCACTGAAGGCAGGGACTGCTCTCCGCCCTTCTCGCACTCCTGATTTCAGCGCTGTGGCTGATATCGGGCTTCAGCTGCCCTTTCCGTCCCTCGCTGAGCACGATAGAGGTCGCTGGCCTCCCAGCACTGTAGCTGATGACGCCTGGCTGTGGCCTCCGCTATCTCACTGATTAGCGATAGAGACTGCTACCACTGTTCCCTTTCTCGCCCACTGTGCTCCCAGTACCGTTTTGTGAGGCATCGGCTTCTAGCTTCGCCTTGCGCCCTTCTCGCACGTCTTGATTTCCAGCGCTGGCTCTTTGCCTTGCACAGAGTAGCTGCTTGCGTCGGGCTCTAACGGCACCTTCTCATACCGATGAGGTCCGACAGAGCCTCCTGCCAACCCCTGCTGCCACTGCCTGCCTTCTCGCACTGCCTGCACGGGCTGCCAGTGCCTGTCTTCTCGCACGAGCTGACCTCAGCAGCACTGTGGCTGATGCTGTTTGACTCGATCTCGCGTTGCGGGCGACCTCGGTCTCCAGCGTCACCTCCAGCTCCTTGGAGAGTGGTGCCCGAGCTGCTGGCCGCACCGCGCCCTTCTCGCACCCGCTGCCCGCCGCACGCTGTCCGGCCGTGCGGCGCCTTGCGGCCGGAAAGAAGAGAAGGGACGCGAGCGGCTTCTCGCGCGCCCTGATCCCAACGTTGTCGCTCATGACATCGGGCTCTACCTTAGCCTTCCATCTCGCTGGGCAACGACAGAGTTTGCTGCCACTGCTCGGCCCTCTCATGCGCACGGGCTGGCCCCAGCCCTGTAGTTGATGGCGCTGGCCCGCGCGGCCTCGCCTTTCTCACAATGCGGCCTTCTCGCAAGCCCTGATGCCAACGCTGTGGCTGATGGCATCGGGCTCTATCGTCGCCTTCCACCTCGCAAATTAACGACATATTTAGTTGCCACTGTTCCGCCCTCCCACACGCACGAGCTGGCCCCAGCCCTGTAGCTGATGATCTCGCATTTCTCACGCGATCTGTTTTCAGCGCTGTAGCCGATGATGTCGGCCCATGCGTCGCTCATCGCGTTGGCAACGCCTGCTGCCACTGCTTGCCCCGCTCGCCTTCACAGCGCTTGCTGCCACTGCCTATGGTTGCGCACGGGCTGACTTCATCGGTGTAGCTGATGGCGTTCGGCTTCTGCACCTGCGCTCTCATCATGTCACAGGTTGCTGCCACTGCTCGTCCCTTCTCGCACTGGCAACAGCAGCTGCCACCCGCTTCCTTTCCCGTGCGATCTGATCCCAGCGTTGCTGCTGACGATGCTGCTGTACTTGGGGTTTGAGTTCTGCACTGTTGCGGCGGCCCGACGTCGGCGGTCGCTACCGCTCGCCAGAGTGGGGAGCAGCAGGAGGGAGAAGAGAGCGAGGGGGAGAGGGAGAAGGGAGGGGGGAGGAGGATCTAGAGGAGGAGGAGCAGGAGGAGGAGGAATCGCAGGAGGAGGAGGAGGAGGAGGAGGAAGAGGGGGGATGGAGTGAGGAGAAGGAGGACGAGGAGGAGGAGGAGGCGGTGGAGGAGGCCTCCACCCGCCGCCGCGGGCCTGCCGACGTCTGGCGTCGCCTATCTTCTCTGCGGCGGCGGCTGGAGGGAGAAAGCAGGACAGAGGGAGGGAGGGAGACAGGCTCCTCCTCCTCCTCCTCCTCCTCCTCCTCCTCCTCGGGTGGGGATGGAGAGGATGAGAAAGGAGAGGAGGGTTGAGAAGAGGCGAGGAGGAAGAGGAGGAGGAGCAGGAGCAGGAGGAGGAGGAGGAGGAAGGCGGAGGAAGGAGGGGAGGAGGGGGGGGGGATGCGACCAGGTGAGCTCGCGTCATATCTGACGTCCTACCCCTCCCTCCCATCCCTTACCATGGCGTAGATCCCCTTTCTTTTCGCAGAATCGGACGTCGCAACATAGCATAGCACTACATGGCATAGCAGTACATGGCATATCATGGTGTTGACTATCAGCGCGTACCATGACATAGCATGACGTGGCGACGCCCTATTCTTTTTTGTTGGGGGGGGGGGCTTCTGCGGCCCAGAACATCAGCGAATCGACACCGAATGTGGAATCACTTCCGATGTGTGTTGTCGGGGCCGTTTTCTAGATTTGGGGGCTTCTTTCGAAGGACCGAAAACATGCCGTGGCATGGCGCTGGAAACAATGACTCCAGCGCCGTAGTGGGAGCACGATTCGGAACGAGCGGAAGCGCGGAATGAGGCCAGCGCTGCAGCGGGAGCACGATTCGGAATCAGCGGTAGCCGGAGAGTGAGACCAGCGCTTCAGCGAGAGCAGCATTTTGAAAACAAGTCCAAGCAAAAACCCAACGCCCGGGACTCATGTGTGTAAAAAACCAGTATGCGGAGGGGGGCCGAACATTTCCCGGACGCCACCACGGGAGAGTGGAAAGTAGTATTCATATTGTGTAAGTATGGAGGGAAGGGAGGCGGAGAGGAGGAGGAGGAGGAGGAGGAGGAGGAGGAGGAGGAGGAGGAGGAGGAGGAGGAGGAGGAGAGCAGGAGGGGGAGGAGGAGGAGGGGGAGGAGGAGGATTAGGAGGAGCAGGAGGAGGAGGAGGAGGAGGAGGAGGAGGAGGAGGAGGGAGGAGGAGGAGGAGGAGGAGGGAAGGAGGAGGAGGAGGAGGAGGAGGAGGAGGAGAGGAGGAAGAGAGAGGAGGAGAGAGAGGGGAGGAGGAAGGAGGAGGAGGAGGGAGGAGGAGAGGAAGAGGAGGAGGAAAGGAGGAGGAGGAGGAGGGAGGAGGAGAGGAGGAGGAGGAGAGAGGAGGAGGAGGAGGGAAGAGGAGGAGGAGGAGGAGGAGGAGGAGGCGGAGGAGGAGGAGGAGGAGGAGGAGGAGGAGAGAGGAGGAGGAGGAGGGAGGAGAGGAGGAGGAGGAGGGGAGGAGGAGGAGGAGGGAGGAGGAGGAGGAGGAGGAGGGAGGAGGAGGAGGAGGAGGAGGAGAGGAGAGAGGAGGAGGAGGAGGGAGAGGAGGAGGAGGATGAGGAGGAGGAGGAGGAGGAGGAGGAGGAGGAGGTGGAGAAAAAGGAGGAGGAGGACGAGGAGGAGGAAGTGGGAGAGGACGGGGGAGGACGGGGGAGGAAGCGGGGCAGCAGGATAACGACGACAACGCAGACGACGAGGACAACGACGACGACGATCGCGGCAGGTTCGCCAGTGCGATTCCTTCGAGGCCATCATGGAGAGGCTGGGCGGGCATGGAGGGGGCTTGGCGTGGCCCCTCGCCCCGACCGCCCCTTGATTGCGTCCCGAGGCGAAACGAAAGACGCCCTCGGGGATTTCTGGGGACCTCTGGAGCCCTTGGGGGGCTTCTGGCAGGGAGGCGGGGATGAGGGGAAGGAGGCGCAGGATAATGACACAGAGGTGAAATAATGATGCTGATGCTGCGGGTGATGATGATGATGATGATGATGATGATGATGATGATGATGATGATGATGATGATGATGATGATGATGATGATGATGATGATGCTGATGCTGATGATGATGATGATGATGATGATGATGCTGATGCTGATGCTGATGCTGATGCTGATGCTGATGCTGATGCTGATGCTGATGCTGATGCTGCTGATGATGATGATGATGATGATGATGATGATGATGATGATGAGAAGGAGGAGGAGGAGGAGGAGGAGGCGGAGGAGGAGGAGGAGGCGAAGGCGGAAGAGGTAGGAGGAGAAGAAAGAAGAGGAGGATGAGGAGCAGGAGGAGGTGGAGGAGGAGGAGGAGGAAGAGGAGGAGAAATGGGAGGACCAGCGCAAGGTCAGCGAAAACATAGGATGCCGACATAGCTCTTGTAAGGCATCTTTTCAGAGCGATCTCGGATGACCCCCAAGATGGCCCAAGAAGCGAACATATTGAAAAACCCACGTGATTTTAACATGTTCGTTGAAACATCAGCGTTTCGCTCGAGACATCCTCCAACAAACGCCTTCGGACGGGTCCTCGAAGCCTTCTGGTCTCCTCCTCCTCCTCCTCCTCTTCCTCCTGCTCCTCCTCCTCCTCCTCCTCCTCTTCCTCCTCCTTCTCCATTTCCTTCTCATCCTCCTCATCCTCCTCTTCCTCCTCCTGTTCTTGCTACTCCACCTCCTCCTCCTCGCGAGGGGTCGGGGTCCACGCAGTAGTTCTATAGCGATTTCGGGGTCCACGCAATATTTCTATAGCGATTTCGGGACCCACGGAATACTTATATAGCGACTTCGGGACCAACGGGATATCTATATAGCGATTTCGGGGTCCACGCAATACTTACATAGCGATTTCGGGACCCACAGATCACTTATCTGGCGACTTCGGGACCAACAGAATACTTATATAGCGATTTCGGGGTCCACGCAATACTTTTACAGCGATTTCGCGACGCATTCCGCTTTACGTGGGAATCCGTGTGCCTGCGCACGCAAGCTACGAGAAGCGGCGCTTCCCGTTCTTGACCGGATATGTTTATCCAGATCCACCGTTTGGGGGATCGATCCTCGCGGACTTCCACAGGCGGTGGATATGGATATACTCGGGCCTTCGGGGGCCAAACTATATCCATATCCACCGCCTGCTGGGGCACCAGGACGTCGGTTCCCAGGCTGTGGATATGGATAGATCCCTCCCTCGTTGACATGGGGGCTCCATCGCCGATCCGAGCAATCTGCGCGGACCTTCGTGAGTTTATTATTACGGTAGGTTCGAGTCGTGTCGACCAGCGGTGACCCCAGCGCGGGCGTGTAAGGTTGGACGCCGCCCTCGGCCCACAATCGGCCCATCTTTGAACGATCCAGCGTTTCCGAAACAGCCGACCGTTCAAGGCTGAACGATCCCCGCGGTGTCAGGGACCAATGCCAGGGCGACACGACACGAACCCGCGGCATGTTCATGCTGCATTTTGCTCCTCAGCGAAAGTTTGACACGCCCCGACGTGCCGAGATGGCGCGGTGGCGGACATGCCAGCCATCCTGTCGGGAGCCACGGGCTGAAGTTTCCCATTGCTCCTGCCCCCCCCCCTGGCCTGCTTGACTCCCTCCTTTTCCTTGCCCTCCCCTTACCTCCCCCTTTCGCCTACCTTTCGCCTTCCCCCGCTCCGTCCTCTTCCCCCGTCGGCTGCTCCTCGAAGGGCCAAGAAGTGGGCCCGGTGCATGGTTGAGCACAACGAACTGCTCAAGGCGCGGACCGGGCTTGGGGGCAGCTCTCACATGGCAGGGGAGAGGATGGAAAAAGGCATACGATATCCCCCCAAAAACGCAAGGGGGAAACAGAAACGCAAGGGGGACAAATGTGGCGGCAGAGGTGGCAGTCGTTCTTCTCCATGGCGGCGGCGTGAGAGTGTGGATATAGTTGCGTTTTGCGCGCCGCTGGTCGCGGAGTTAGGTGGGCTTGTCCTTCGGCGCGCTCCGACGAGGACCCTGCCCCATAGACAGCACAGAGAACACAGAAAGATCAGGACCCCTTGCATGCAAGACCCGTTCTTTTCCTACTAATCCTCTTTCCCTTTTTTTTCGAACAGGGTAAGAAGGGCCAGCCAGGCGATGACCGCACGTCAGCGTAGATGTTTGCTTGCATCGGGCTGACGTTGCGTCACTCACGGGACTTCTGACCCAACTGATTACCAACGATGTGCATGCAAACCATGCAGGGAACAAGTGCCCCAACCCTCGACGGCACGCGAGGGGGGAAATTGAGAAGGACAAGGCCTTCTTAGAAGGTTCTGAAGCCCCCAAGCCTTCTGAGAAGGCGCGAAGGCTTCTGAGAAGTCCCGCCGCCTTCTGAGAAGGCCTTCTTCTCATTTCCCACCCCCTCGCTCGCCGCCGAGACGTGCACAAGATTATGGCGGGAAAGGCAAGCCCCTGTCCTCCCTACCTTAAAGGTTGCCTTTAGAGCGACCATCTCCTGGGCCAGAGGTAGATGTACGAATCTCATACCTAGTCATAAGTCGGGCCTGTCCCTCTACAGGAGGGTCCTAAAAAACTGGGGACGATGTTTAAACTATCTTTGACTATTTTTGACTTTACGTAAGGGCTTCGCCCCATGCCGCCGGCCCCCTGTCTCGGATAATGGGAGATGCAAAAGCTCAATCATGAAGTCTGGGCGCCGCCGTGAAGGGAGCCCTCGGGCGCCTGGCCGCACATGCGTTTGGCCTGTTTCTTCGTGTACATGGCCGCGATCGCGGCGCAAACGTGAGTGTCCATTTCCTCTGACGGCGGCGGAAACTTCTCGAGGAACTCTGCGAAGGCTTTCTTGCACGACTCCGGGCAGGCCGCGTGCCCGAGCAACACCACCAGCATGGCGACGAAACACGGCGGATCAGAACCGCCGTCGCCGTGCCCTGACCTTCCCCTGGTGCGGTCTGCATGCTTGCGTGGTCTGGGTTGCCACAGCCTGCGCGACATCGATGGTGACATCACACAAGAAACACACGAAGGTGACAGCCATGACAGCCCTCATCTCCTGCGCGCGCTTCAGACCGAGATTCGTGATGACTCCACAGCTCCCAGATCAAAGCTGGCTCGTCGTCTCCTCCACTAGCTCTCTTCTTGGACTTCGGCTCCGCGTCCTGGCCGAGGAATAGCTTCCACGCGTCCGCCATGTTATTCAGGACACTCGAAGGCGAACCAAAAATCCTCCGGAAGATGAGTTTGCAAATGGAAGAAATACGAATCTGAATCCAAAAAACGACGGTCATCTTCGCAAAGCGGGCGCTCGATGGGATGCGACAGCGGGATGACCTCTCGTACCGTGTTAGATCCCTTCGCCCACGCTTCCCTGCAGAAGCCACGGCGAAGGCTCGCTTGAAGGTGATAGTGCTTGATACGTTTACTGGTATGTACAGCACGATAACTGATGCATTGTTTTGCACGTGCAAGTTTACATGTGCTAGCCAGTGCATACCATGCCCCCCTTGTCTATTCCGTAATTGATGTGCACGTAACCTTTTTTTGTATTGAATGATTGACTGCGCACAATCCCACACATATCCACGATACCGCATACGTGTTGCACATTACCATCAGAAATATGAGCACAAAATGGATGAGGAGGATGAGGAGGATGATGCTTTGGAGGAGGTACAGCAACAGAAGAGAAACGGGAACCGATAATGCCCGCATCCGCCAAGATGAACGCATCCTTGATCCCGCTGTCCGTGAACTTCGGAGCGGATACTGCACGGCGTCGGCAATGTCTTCGGAACCAGTGATGTCTGCCAGAGCAGCCAGATCGTCGGCGATTTGCAGCGATCGGCGTTGGGAGCTGACGTCCTGCGTCGGAAAGAGCAGACTTCTTGTCCTCCTCGAGAGCGCCGTGCAAGACAGCCAGCACCAACACGTTGTCAGCGGGGTTCTGGACCATCGCACGCGCCCTCCGTAGCCGTTGCATTCGCAACTCCTCATCAGCAGGCAAGAGTAGCAATTTACGGAGGACGTCATGGTTGGGCTGGGCCTGGTAGTTTTTCGCGCCGCCGGATCGCTCCGTGATGCGACCGTGCTGTCGATGATTTGGTGGTCCGTCTTGTTGGGAACGAAGCAGACGAGCGCACTGTGTGCAGTGCCGTAGACGAGATTCTTGAACAGGACGACCGTCCACCATGCGTTGTGGCACCTGGCCGAGAATTTGCCGAACCTGTAGTGCGCTTGTCTGGTTGCCGTATGTAGCACGGCGTTCACGTCTGACAGACAGGCCGTTGACACATCGGAGTTGTGGTCACAGATGCCGACCTGCTCGCTTGACCACGCCAGGCACGGTGTTCTGGGTCGTGTATGCTGTCTTCGCGCGCGCGCCAGACCCTGTCCTGACGAACCTGACCAAGTTTTCCGCCTTGTGCCGGTACCCGTGCGGGTACCCGTGCGGGTTGATGGCAGCGCTGAAGTCGTCGTGAAACGACCGAGCCTTCGTGATGAAGTTTGCAAGCGTGGTGATGGACAGCGTGTGCGCCACGTCGTCCGCGTACGTGCTCCGAGCAACATCCACTGTCTGGGAGGCGCGTGGTTTGCGCAAGACCTCGGGTATCCAATTGCATTCCATTTTGATGGCGTGCTTGTGCAACCTGGGGTCGTCCAGTGCATCGTGAAATGGCGACGCGAACCATGGTCTTGCCACTGTGTCCCCAGGAAGCGTGCCCTGACGAATGTCAAGCTCCGCAAACCCATCCAAACAGCGTACTCTGGTTGAGGCAGACGGGACGCGCTGAGACAAGTGTCGGGCATCTGTGTCGTTGCAGACAGCCGCCGCATACCCCTTGAGATCTTGCTGGTCTGCGCACGCAAAGGCGTTGGACATTTCCAAAAAGGCAGTGGTGTGGGAGACGCCATTTGAAGCCAAACGCTCACGCAGGACGCTTTGAGACAGAATTACGTGCTCGCGCCGCCTCCGTGGCATGAATGCGCATGCATATTGACGACCAGCTGTGTGTGGTAACTGCGCTTCCAGGGCCCAGCGTAAAACGCTTTGCCGTACGACTCCAAGGTGTGAATCGGTCGGTGCCCGTCGTGGCCCTCCTTCCTATTGTTCTTCGGCAAAGCACATAGTCTGCTGGTGTGCCAGGCGACACGGGTGTCCATCGTCGCCTCCATTGGCGTGCAGCAGGCGCATGGTGTCGTGAAGCGCCTTAGCCTCGATACGATCGCCTCCGCTGCCCAGTCCCCGTGTGCGGCTCCGCCGGTACTTGTCAGGGAACATGAGCATGCGCCAAATGGCCACAGGGAAAGATCCGTGTGGGGTTTTCTTTCGAAAAGTTGCTCTGCGGACGGTGCTTCGAGTCTCGCGATATACCGTGCAAGACCGCACCCACTGCTCGTGACTCCATGCAATGGGGTCTGTAGGCTGCGTCTGGCTAGTGCGTACAGCAGACAGGTCGGCCACTCGCCCACTGTATCCTCCATCGTGTCCTGGGTTGGAAAAGTGCTCAACAGTTTCGGCAATCGTGAACAACGAGGAACCAACCGCTGACGACAGTCTTCTCTTCGGTCCGAGTGAGCGACCCGATAATCTCCGCGAGAAGCTCCACATGGTGGAAAACGATCTCCTACTCCACGCTTCTTCCAATTCCCCCATAAGTGCCTGCGCCCTCTTCCTCTGATTGATCCTTGTTCTCGTAGCCTTGACGTGCTGTTTAGCTTGCTGCACATCTGGTATGTCTTCCTCCTCCTCCTCCTACATGAGCCCGGGGGGTGGAGTGGGAAGCAAATGAAGAACGTGACGGGCGGCAGCACAATCTGCTCTGGCTCTCTGAAGTGCCGCCGGCTTTGCTGCTCGAGTAGATGCGCGTTTCGTAAATTGAGAGATGGCAGCGTCCAGTATTTCCTTTTAAACAGTATCGAACGCTGTGTCAGGGTGTCGGTGCCGTGATTGACGTGATAACTGCTCCCTCCGTGTAACGAGCCTCCTCACATTCTCTGACACGAACTCCATCCTGCCATCCCCGTACCGTAGACACCCGTTGATTTTGTCATGGTTCCTGACAGTTGCGTGCGCAGCAGGTCTTGCGTACGGCAAACCGACACGAAGCGGACAACAAGAGGACGATGATCGCGACGAGCCTTGACATTGACGAGCTGCAATGCGTCGCCTGCGTTGTGCCATACCCGGGCCTCTTGCACTGGCGTGCACGCAGGAACGAGGACAAAGTCTGGACGAGACGCATACTCCCCCCCATTGTGGTAGAACGTCGGGCCTGTGTTGAAGAACGTATTGGCGAGTTTGAGGTGATGCCTCTCACGAATTCCCGCAAGCCTCCCCCATTGTAGTTTTCAGCCTCGGCTTCACAGGGCCCGATAGCAAACGAACGAGTTGGCGACCAACTACCTTCTTCCCGAGGGAGCCCCACATGTCCATTAGCATTCAGAGCACCCACAGGTACGCAACGATGGGGTAGAACATCCAAAAGAGCACGGAACCACCCAACACATATGTTGCTGGTTTGCTTGTCGCGGGCTTTTTGGGGCTCCTGAGGGGGCATACCAAATGAAGAAACATATGTCGATCCTAGGCAGTTTAACTCGTACTCCCCCCGCACGTCCCTTGAGATCCCGATGTCCTCCAAAGTCCCTCAAATCGAAAGCTCTCCGAATATATTGTTTCAGAAACGACGATGAAGAATACTAGCAAGACCTGTACCACGCCTGCGATTGTCCCCCTGATCCCGTCGAATACAATGAAACACGTCGACCCTCGACAAGGTGTGCTCGTCCTCCGTACCAACATGCGTTGCAGGAAGAGCGGCTGCTGCACGTGACCGGAATTGCCCAACAATATCCGCCCACCTGCCCGACAGTCGCATCGAGCAGGGGTTGTACACGCACACTTGCAGAGATGGTATGCCGAGAACAACAGCAAGACAACATGGAACCTGCAATAGCGGGGAAACGTCCAACGATAATGGGGCAATACGGTATCGGACCGAAGGGTGGGACAGAACATGCAGTAAGCCGTCGGGTACGCCGTTGCACCCTGCAACGGCTGAGGAGGAGAAGGAGGAGGAGGAGGAGGAGGAGGAGGAGGAGGAGGAGGAGGAGGAGGAGGAGGAGGGGGGACAAAATTCTTCCGCGCATGGCTGCTGGTGCTTATCCTGGTCCACTTTCTGGCAGTTCGTGGGCTATGTCGGCGCCCCCTGGAAGCTGGTCTGGGTTCAAGGGCCATGGTGGGAAAGGAGGTGCTGGCAAAGAAGTACGAGGCAAAGGTGGCAAATTCGGGTTCGGCAAGGGCTTCTCTGGCTCGAGCTGGTTCGGCTGGTCGGACCTGCCCCATAAGGCCAAGTACTCTTCTAATGTTGGAGATGGGACAGCTGGTGGTGGATCCCGGCCCCGCCTCTTCCTGCAGGCCCTGTTCCTTCAGTCACCGCTGCCGAAGCACGTCAACTGTCAGAGCTGTCCAGCAAGGCGGGGGATATGGTGGCAGCCCAGCGTTGCGACCTCATGGCGAAGCACCTGGAGGCTGCGGACAAGCCGCCGCCCGAGCTGTCTGCACATGCCCAGATGCAGAAGGCGCACAAAGAAGTTCAGCAGCTTGACTCTCGTGCTGAAAAGGGCCTTCAGCGCCTCACGAAGGCCAAGGAACATGTCGCCGAGCTGGAGCAGTCGCTGCGTGAGACTCGGGACCGCCTCAAGGTTGCGGATGACGAGTACACGTCAGCGCTGGTCAAGCTGCAGGCCGCGAAGGTCGAGCCCCAGAAGCTGTCCGCCACGCTCAAGCTTGGTGACCTTGTCTCGGGCAAGTACAGCATCGAGTCCTTCATCCATTGCGACGACCTCCTGGAGGACTTTGCGGCTGGTGAAGTCGAGCTGGAGGAAGCGGACAGGAAGGAGTTCGAATCTCGTCGTGCGGCGCTGGTGTCGGGAGTACAGGAGCTGGCGCAGAAGCTATTCCAACATGTTGCGGACAACGGCAAGGAGGCTCGGGCTGCGCATGAAGCTCACAAGCTGCGTCTGGCTGCTAGGAAGCGTCGTCTTGCCGAGGGTGGAGAAGCTTCTGCTGGAGGCGCGGCTGCTGGAGCAGCATCGAGTGCATCTTCTGAGCCCCCTTCTGAGCCTGTCGGCACTGGCAGTGCAGCGCCTGCTCCTGCCGCCGAGCAAACTAAGGCAGAGCTTCGGGCCAGGGTCGATGGGGCCCTGGACGACTGAGGCCCCCCCTGGCGTACCTGCCCAGGGGGGCCCAACGTTGATTCCGAAAGAGACCCAGGCTCGAAGTCTACCTGGGAGCTTTACAACTTTTTAGCGTCTCGTGCTTCGGTGATCGGCTCCAGGGCCCAAGTCGCGGACATCGGACTTTTTAGGCGCATTCAGGTTGCGTCTGGAGTTTTCCAGGGGGAGCGTTTTTTTTTCCGGCCCCTCTATTTCCAGATGAAATTCGAATGCCCCCAGGGTCCCACGGTATGGAATATGTCGCTCGGTTGCCGCTGCCTGACGCGTCACGGCAGCATCTGTCAGCTGCCAACTTCATCATCCCGTCCAGCCAGCCCCTCTGCGAGATGGAGCTGGACGCACGGTTGCCGCAATCCGAAGTGCTACCTTTTGCGTCGCCGTCAAGCTCGGTCGGGGCACGGCGCTGCGGGTCTGCTTCGCGAGGTAGACCACCCGTTGCTTCAGCCTCGGCCCCAGCATTGGGGCGCTTTTTTACCGTGTGCTCCTCTATCTGAAGGGCTGAAGGTCGCGACGGTCAACGCGAATTCCTGGGGCATTCTTAAGACCTACTTGGGATCCTCTGACTCGCACATAGTCCTCGCTCAGGAGCATCGGATTCGGGATCAGCTATCGATAGACCAGGCATCCAAGTCTTCGCTCTTCATCGGCTGGAAAAGCATTTGGGCGCCTGGGGTGCCTGGAGAAGGTGGAGGAGTCAGCAGCGGGGTTGCGGTTCTTGCTCGTAGTGGATTTGGAGTTCTTGTGAGATGCTCAGAGGGCTCTCAGAGAGCCTATCGCCTGGGTTCCGACCACCACCCTTTCTCGTTGCGGCATTATTGTCGCGGATCCTGTGAGTCTTCTCAAGGCGGAGGCGGATAAGTTTAGTGACATCTGGCAGCAAGGCAGTGGATTTGCTGACTTCTGCAAAGGTGACGGCAACGGCATCTTGCCGCACTCTCCTCTCCTTCAGCCTTCTGAGATTCGTGCTGGTTCTAAGAAGTACAGGCCTGCCTCGGCTGCGAGCGTGGACGGGTTCCATTGCCGACACTTTGCTCTGCTCCCCGATAATGCGCTTCAGGCGATGGCTTTGTGGTTTGCTGTTATGGAAGGCACTGGGGCTCTCCCCCCCCAGATTGCTTGGGTCCTTTTGGCCCTCCTTAACAAGCCCTCAGGAGGCTTCCGCCCTATCGGTGTCTTCCCTAGCTGGTATCGCGTGTGGGGTCGCTGTAGAAGAGGTGAAGCTCTCAGGTGGGAGCTGTCCTTCGAAAGGGACTACTGGGCGGCTGGGGCCTTCCGAGGAGCTGGAGACGTTGTCTGCAGACAGGCCCTTAGGGCCGAAAGTGGGGCCCTTCGGGGCCAGTGCACGGCCTCGGTCTTTTGGGATTTCAGGAAGTACTATGAGCACATTGATCTTGAGTACTTATGGTAGAAATGCCTTCAACATAGGTTCCCCGCGTGCCTTGCGCGGCTGGCCATCCAGGCGTACTCTGTGGCTCGTCACATGGCTCTCGGGGGCATTGTTGAAGGCCCTTTCTTCCCTCAGAGGGGTATTGTAGCGGGGTGTTCCTTTGCCGCGAGTTTGATTCGAGCGTTTGCCATGGAGGCCTTCGATGGCATCCCGCGTGAACCAGGACGTTGCTACTTCGATGCGTACATAGACGACCTCAGTCTGAATGCCACGGGCTCAGCTAAGGAGGTCATTGATGTTATTTGTCGTGGAGCTCGGGCTCTGCATGCGGCTGTCACTCGCACCCTGCAGTGCAAGCTGGCCATGGACAAGATTGGCATGGTTAGCAGCTGCAGTTTTGTTGCTCACAGTTGGAAGAGTCCCTTGGCAGTTTGGTTGGCACAGCTTGCATGAGGGTCACCAACGTCGGCTCGGACTTCACTGCTGGTAGGCCGGTGCGAGCAAGGAAAGGCAGATCTGCTAAAATGAAGGCCCGTGCTGCTGCTGCTCTGCGCAAAACCCGGCGTCTGCAAGGTCTTGGCGAGGCCCTCGGCCGAAAGGCCCTTCGGGTTTTTGCCGCGTGCCCCCTGGCTGGAGCCGTGTACGGCTCGGACCTCTACGGGGTCTCGGATTCTGAGCTGCTAAGCTTGCGCAGGATGGTTATGTCCTGCATCAAGCCGAGAGCTCAGGGCAGGCCCTTACACGTGCTTTTTTTGCTCGAAGGAGATCCGACTTGAAGGGGCAGCTGTGCCCCTATCATTCGTTGGGCCAAAGAAATCTGGAATTTGAGAACCAACGCCTTCCCCTGGTCGCTCTCGTGGGCTGAAATGCGTGAGGGGTGGAACGCGGTGTTCTCTTCGGACAACTGGTCTTGGGCCAAGGTCAGAGGTCCTATCTCGGCCCTGAGGATGACCCTTTATAGGTTGGGGGAGACCATGCTTGATTTTTGCACCATCGTCGACGACTTTGGTCGTGAAATCTCCTTCACTCTCTCCAGCCCTAAGCTTATCAAGGTTTTTACCTAACAGCGAAGACTGATAGGTTTCTAGTAGTGTCAAAAGAGGTCACAGATCACTCCACAGGGGGGTCCGGGCAGGTGTTGGGAGTTGCCGGGCGGGCTGTGCCGAATTCGTTTTTCACCAACAGTCACACACTTCGTGCTCTTCGAGTTCCCAGAACTCCATTCCCAGGCTCATTCTGAATAACCGGATGCAACAGTCATACACTTCGTGCTCTTGGAGATCCCAGAACGCCGTTCCCGGGCCACATTTAGAATAACCGGATGCAACAGTCACACACTTCGTGCTCTTCGAGATCCCAGAACGCCATTCCCGGGCCACATTTAGAATAACCGGATGCAACAGTCACACACTTCGTGCTCTTCGAGTTCCCAGAACTCCATTCCCTGGCCACATTCTGGAGGGCCGGATGCAACAGTCACACACTTCGTGCTCTTCGAGTTCCCAGAATTCCATTCCCGGGCCACATTTTGGATGCCCGGAGCCAACTGTAGGCCACTTCGTGCTCTTCGAGTTCCCAGAACTCCATTCCCGGGCCACATTTTGAATGCCCGGAGCCAACTGTAGGCCACTTCGTGCTCTTCGAGTTCCCAGAACTCCATTCCCGGGCCACATTTTGAATGCCCGTAGCCAACTGTAGGCAACTTCGTGCTCTTCGACTTCCCAGAACTCCCATTCCTGGGCCACATTTTCAGCAGGGGCAAGAGCACGACGAGGAGGAGGACGAGCAAGACCAGGAGGACGAGGACGAGCAGGAGCAGGACGAGGAGCAGGAGGAGCAGGAGAAGAAGGACGAGCAGGAGGAGGAGGAGGACGAGCAGGAGGAGGAGGACGACCAGGAGGAGGAGGACGACCAGGAAGAGGAGGAGGAGGAGGAGGAGGAGGGGGAGGAGTACCAGGAGGAGGAGGAGGAGGAGGAGGAGGAGGAGGAGGAGGAGGAGGAGAGGAGGAGGAGGAGGAGGAGGAGGACGAGGACGAGGAGGAGGAGGAGGGGGGGGAGAGTACCAGGAGGAGGAGAACGAGGACCACCAGGAGGAGGAGGAGGAGGAGGAGGAGGAGGAGGAGGAGGAGAGACACCAGGAGGAGGAGGACGAGCAAGACGAGGAGGACGAGAACGAGGACGACCAGGAGGAAGAGGAGGAGGAGGAGGAGGAGGAGGAGGAGGGAGGACTACCAGGAGGAGGAGGAGGAGAAGGAGGAGGAGGAAGAGGAGGAGGAGGACGAGGAGGAGGAGGAGGAGGAGGACGAGGAGGAGGAGGGGGGGGAGAGCACCAGGAGGAGGAGAACGAGGACCACCAGGAGGAGGAGGAGGAGGAGGAGGAGGAGGAGGAGGAGGAGGAGAGAGCACCAGGAGGAGGAGGACGAGCAAGACGAGGAGGACGAGAACGAGGACGAGCAGGAGGAAGAGGAGGAGGAGGAGGAGGAGGAGGAGGAGGAGGAGGAGCAGGAGAAAGAGGAGGAGGAGGAGGAGGAGGCAGGCTGAGGCTGAGGCTGTGACTGCGACTGCCGTTGCCGCTGCGACTGTCATCGCGAATGCGACTACGACTGCGAGAACAGCAGAATTCGACAACTGGATTTTCATTTGAATCTTAAGGGGAATGCTTTCAGATATGCTTCTACACATCGCTGTTAGGTTGCTTTGCCGGGATAATTTGTAAGGAAGCCGTCTTTCGCTCTCTGGAGAGGATCTCTGGAGACAAGTACGGTGTTGGGGCTCGGCTTCGTTGGGGCGTTGCCGAGAATATCCTGGGGCCCAAAAAGATTGGGGCTCAGACTAAGGGTTGGGTCAGAGCCTTAGCGACCAAGGCATGTTGGACGGCAGGTGATGTGGCGTCTGCAGGTTTTTACCTAACATCGAAGACTGGTAGGTTTCTAGTGGGGTAAAAAGAGTTCACAGATCACTCCACAGGGGGGTCCGGGCAGGTGTTGGGAGTTGCCGGGCGGGCTGTGCCGAACTCGTTTTTCACCAACAGTCACACACTTCGTGCTCTTCGAGTTCCCAGAACTCCATTCCCAGGCTCATTCTGAATAACCGGATGCAACAGTCACACACTTCGTGCTCTTCGAGATCCCAGAACGCCATTCCCGGGCCACCTTTAGAATAACCGGATGCAACAGTCACACACTTCGTGCTCTTCGAGTTCCCAGAACGCCATTCCCGGGGCACATTCTGGAGGGCCGGATGCAACAGTCACACACTTCGTGCTCTTCGACTTCCCAGAACTCCATTCCCGGGCCGCATTTTGGATGCCCGGAGCCAACTGTAGGCCACTTCGTGCTCTTCTATTTCCCAGAACTCCATTCCCGGGCCACATTTTGAATGCCCGGAGCCAACTGTAGGCCACTTCGTGCTCTTCGAGTTCCCAGAACTCTATCCCGGGCCACATTTTGAATGCCCGGAGCCAACTGTAGGCCACTTCGTGCTCTTCGACCCTAAGAATCTTTTGTATAACATTGTTTTCTTACAAGTATAACATTGTTTACCTAGTTCAATGTCAAACATTTTGTCCGGTACTCCGGACAAATTCATGTCCTTATAACATGAACTTGCAAATCACGAAAGAAATGAAAACTTAACATGTATTGAATGCGCCTGACGAAAACACGACCCTGAAGCACAAACTCGCCACATCAGACAAAACGCAACAAACTCACGCTTCCCCAACAATATGTATCCCAGCGGGTCTATTATGTCTGCGTTCGAGGCCTCGACCACGCCTGATGATCCACGACGGGTCGGCCGATTGAGCATTCGACTGGGTGGCGGCCGTGACGCCTCGCATCGTATCGTTGTCACCCTCGGTCGGCCGATTGAGTATTCGACTGGGTGGCGGCCGTGACGCCTCGCATCGTATCGTTGTCACCCTCGGTCGGCCGATTGAGTATTCGACTGGGTGGCGGCCGTGACGCCTCGCATCGTATCGTTGTCACCCTCGGTCGGCCGATTGAGTATTCGACTGGGTGGCGGCCGTGACGCCTCGCATCGTATCGTTGTCACCCTCGTCTTCCCACATAGACTTATCATCATAGTTCCTCATAATATCCATACTTTTTGCAAACTACATTATCATCGTCGGACGTCGTCGTCGTAGTCGGCTAGCCGTCGTCGCCGTCTTCGTCAATCGTCGCCGTCGACGTCGTCGTCGTCAATATTCGCCCCCGTCGCTCGTCGTCCCCGCCGTGCGCCGCCCCGCGCCGCCCCCGCTGTAACCTCAAGCAGAAGACCGAGGAACGCCTTCGCGCCTGCCAGGAGGACTGAGAGAGGAGAGGAGGAGGAGAGGAGAGAGAGGAAGGATGAGGAGAAAGGAAGAGGAGGAAAAGGAGGAGAAGGGAAGTGGACGAAGGAGGAGAGGAGAGAAGAAGAGGAGACAGGGGGAGAGGAGAGGAGAGAGGAAGAGGAAGAGCAGGAGAGGAGAGAGGAAGAGGAGGAAGGAAGTGGACGAGGAGGAACGAAGGGGAGGAGGAAGAGGAGGAGACGGATCAGGAGGAGGTGCAGGAGAATGGTCACGCGTCGATCGCTCATCGATCGCTCGCTGGGTGGCGGCCGTGACGCCTCGCTTCGATCGTCGCTTGGCGCGTCGCATCGGCTCCTCCTCCTCCTCCTCCTCCTCTGCCTCCTCCTCCTCTCCCCTCCTCCTCCTCCTCCTCCTCCCGCTCCTCCTTCCTCTTATCCTCCTGATCCAGTTGGCAGCTTTTGCCTTTGAATCTGCTTAGCCTGATGCTCGACACTTGGCCAAGGAGAGGTGACGGACCTCTAAAACTACGCGGCACCCCGCAATTGCGGATAAGAGTGAGGGGGCGGGTGCGAGGTGGGACGCAGGGTGGGTCGCGGGGTGGGTCGCGGGTGGATCGTGGGGTGGGTCGCGGGTGTGTCGCGGGGTGGCTCGCGGGTGGGTCGCGGGCGGGGCGCGGGTGGGTCGTTGGCGGGAGTCGCGAGGGGGACGACAACAACAACAACAACACCACCAACAACAACAACAGCAACAACAACAACAACAACAGCAACAGCAACAACAACGACGACGACGACGACGACGACGACGAGGACGAGGACAACAACAACAACAACAACAACAACAACAACAAGAACAACAACAACAACAACAACAACACCAACAACAACAACAACAACAACAGACACAAACACCCAAACAAACAAACAAACAAACAAACAAACAAACAAGAACCCGCGCCGCGGATCTCCACTTCAGGCACGCACGGATAGTGACTGACTAGCGTCCACTGGACTTGCAAGGGCGAAAGAGTTTGCGCCTGAGGTGCGATCCTGCTGGAGCGTCTTCACTCCTCCTACGATTGTCAAAATGCACGCGGCCTCCAAAACAACACAAAGAAACGAGTCTCAACCGATCCAGATGTCTTCAACAGAATCCGCCCTCCTCCCTCCTCCTCCCCATCCGTGGCCTCCTCCATCGCCGTTTTGGTTGAAGCCGTTTTGGCGTCGAGCAACCTTCATCTTGCTTTTTTTTTTGTCTTTTTTTCTGAATTCGGCAATGCCGCCGAAGCGCAAGACGGTTGTGATACACCCAGCGAGCTCCTTCTGCTCCCCTGAGCCAACGAGGCGGCCTGGATGGCCGAAATCACCGACTTTTAGCAAGCCAGCAACGTCCGACGCCCCTCCAGCCGCCAAGAAGGCGAAACGCACGGGCCCAGCCACGCTGGACAAGGACACTAGGGACTCCAAGGTGGCGGAGTTCAGAGCTTTGCTCATTGGCAACAGCAGCGACTCCTCGCTGTTCGAGGCCGCGGCTGGGATCTACAAGCCACGGCTTCAGGAGGCTTGGAGTGCATCGGGCCGCGCTCGCAAGGACTTCGAGGCGTGGATGGCCCGACGCAGTTCTTGGAGGCGGAGTGGTGGATTGAAGGCGGCGACATCTTCTTCGGAGAACGTGGACGTCCTGCTGGAAGGGCCAGCCGTCGAACCGAAGGACCATCCTACACCCTCGCCGCCTAAGTTGGTCGAAGCGAAGTACGACATCTCAAAAAAAGTTGCTGTAGCCGTGTTCGGCGGCAAGGAGATGACGTCCAGTGACTTCACCCCCAAGGACACCTCCAAGGGATCGGCAGCAGAGGTCCTCGCGAAGTTCGACGTCGACGGCACGCTCTTCACCGTGAAGGTTCTCGGCATCTGGTGGGGCCTCATCGCTGAGTCCAGCAATTCCAAGGGCCCGCCAGCCCTACGCAAGATTGCCGTTAAGCCGAAGCACGTTCACAACATCAAGGGTATGGCCAAGAGGCTGCTGGGCAAGCAGAGCATGAAGGCCAAGACGAAGGCCGAGGAGACGAAGGCCGAGCCCTGCGACAAGACGAAGGCCAAGCCCTGCGACGACACGAAGGCCGAGCCCTGCGACAAGACGAAGGCCACGCCCTGCGATGACACGAAGGCCGAGCCCTGCGAGACGAAGGCCAAGCCCTGCGACGAGACGAAGGCCGAGCCCTGCGACGACACGAAGGCCGAGCCCTGCGACGACACGAAGGCCGAGCCCTGCGACGACACGAAGGCCAAGCCCTCCGACGAGACGAAGGCCGAGCCCTGCGACAAGAGCGGCACCGACGTGGCCGCCTCGGAGCCCGAGAGGCTGGTCGACGACGAGGCGCCACCCTGTTCTCCACCTCCTCCTCCTCCTCCTCCTCCTCCTCCTCCTCCTCCTCCCTCTCCTCCTCCTCCTCCTCCTCCTCAATTCCTCCTCGTCCCCCTCCTCCTCCGCCTCCTCCTCCTCCTCCTCCTCCTCCTCGATTCCTCCTCCTCCTCCTCCTCCTCTCTCCATCCTCTTTCCTCCTCCTCCTCCTCGCCTCCTCCTCGTCCTCCTCCTTTCCTCCTCCTCCTCCTCCTCCTCCTCCTCTCCTCCTCCTCCTCCTCCTCCTCCCCCTCATCCTCATCCTCCTCCTCTCGATACCCCTACTCCCTTTCCTCCCCCCCTCCCTCCTCCTCCACCCCCTCCTCTTCCTCCTGCTCATCCTCTCCCTCCCTCCTTACAGGCGATCTCGCGCGCCGAGAAGCGGCGCGACGAGTTGGTGAACCTCGGCAAGGCTTTGTATTTCAAAGACGGCGACGTTCAGATTCGGTACGAGCCGCGCAAGAACCCGCAGCTCGTCTGGGCCAAGACCAACCACCAGCTCGTGTGCCGCCTCAAGGGCCACGGGAACCCCAGCTTCTCCATCCAGTACCCCCCCGATGGGGGGGGCACGGACAAGGACTTTCTGTCGGCGTACAGGGCGGCCTTCCAGGAGGCCATGCTGTGGGTCAAGGACAGGCAGGAAGGTGCGAACTTGTACACCAAGACGAAAAACGGCTGGGTGAAAGATAAGGCCTGATTCGAGACAGCCTCGCCCGTTCCCTCCGGAGGAGGGAAGCAACAGGAGAAAGGAGAGGGGGGATGAGGAGGAGGATGAGGAGGAGGAAGAGGAGGAGGAGGAAGAAGAGGAGGAGGAGGAGGGGAGGAAGGAACGCACACCAAGGAGGAGGAGAGGAAAGAGGAAGGACGACACGAGGAGCTCCTCTCCTCCTCCTCCTCCTCCCTCCTCCTCCTCCTCCTCCTCCTCCTCCTCCTCCTCCTCCTCCTCCTCCGTCCCTCCTCCTCCTACTCCTCCTCCTCCTCATCATCCTCCTCCTCTTCCGTCTTGCCCCTGCTCGTCTGGCCGAGAGCGCGCAGTGCACCTGTGAGCAGGATCTGCCGAACGCTCGGCATGTGGTATTGCCGTGGCCTGGACGAGGCAGTAGAACGAGCCCTCCTCACTCTCCTCCTCCTGCTACTGCTGATGCTGCCACTGCTGCTGCTGCTGTACCTCGTCTGCTGCTGCTGCTGCTGCTGCTGCTGCTGCTCCTCCTCCTCCTCCTCCTCCTCCTCCTCATCATCCTCATCATCATCATCATCATCATCATCATCATCATAATCAACATCATCATCACCATCATCATCCGCTTCCTCCTCCTCCTCCTCATCTTCATCTTTATCCTCCTCATCTTCGTCCTCCTCCTCCTCCTCCTCCTCCTCCTCCTCTGCAGCCCGCGCAGATGAGCGCAG
>CAUYUJ010007650.1:0-22500 GCA_963575745.1 Prorocentrum cordatum
ATCATCATCATCATCATCATCATCATCATCGTCATCATCATCATCATCATCATCATCATCATCTCATCATCATCATCATCATCATCATCATCATCATCCTTATCATCATCATCATTATCATCATCATCAGCATCAGCAGCAGCAACATCATCATCAGCAGCATCATCAGCATCATCATCAGCATCATCATCAGCATCATCATCATCATCAACCTCATCATCAGCATCATCATCAGCATCATAATCAGCATCATCATCATCAGCAGCAGCAGCACCATCAGCATCATCAGAATCAGCATCATCATCAGCAACAGCAACATCATCAGCATCATCAGCATCAGCATCACCAGCATCATCATCCTCATCATCAGCATCATCATCATCGTCATCATCAGCATCATCATCATCAGCATCAGCATCATCATCATCAGCAGCATCATCAGCATCATCAGCAGCATATTCAGCATCGTCAGCATCAGCAGCATCAGCATCATCATCGTCATCGGCATCATCAGCATCATCATCATCAGCATCATAATCAGCATCATCATCATCATCATCATCATCATCATCATCAGCAACATAATCATCATCATCAGCATCAGCATCAGCATCATCATCATCAGCATCATCGTCAGCATAACCAGCATCATCAGCATCATCATCAGATTCCTACTCTTCCTCCTCCGCCTCCTCCTCCTCTGCCGCATCATCATCATCGTCCTCCTCCTCCTCCTCATCATCGTCATCAGCATCAGCATCACCAGCATCATCATCATCATCATCATCAGCAGCATCACCATCGTCATCAGCATCATCATCAGCATCGTCAGCACCATCATCAGCAGCATCATCATCATCAGCAGCATCAGCATCAGCACCATCATCATCATCATCATCATCATCATCATCATCAGCATCATCATCATCATACTCCTATCCTTCCTCTTCCGCCTCCTCCTCCTCCTCCTCTTCCTCCTCATCCTCATCGTCCTCCTCCTCCTCCTCCTCATCATCATCATCAGCATCATCACCAGCATCATCTGAATAATCATCATCAGCAGCATCGTCGTCATCATCATCGTCAGCCTCCTCCTCCTTCTCCTCCACCTCCTCCTCCCTCCTTCGTCTCCTCCTCCTCCTCCTCAGCGGCAGCAGCAGCATCGTCTCCTCCATACAGTACATCCTGTTGCTGCTGACTGCAGCTGTTCCTCCTCCTCCTCCTCCACCTCCTCCTCCTTCGTGTTCTCATCCTCCTCCTCATCCTCCTCCTCCGTCGGTTTCTCCTCCGCCTCCTCCTCATCATCATCAGCATCATCAGCATCATCAGCATCAGCATCAGCATCATCATCCTCATCATAAGCATCATCAGCATCAGCAGCATCATCAGCAACAGCAGCATCATCAGCATCATCAGCATCAGCATCACCATGATCATCATCATCATCATCATCATCATCAGCATCAGCATCATCATCGTCAGCGTCCTCATCATCATCAACATCATCCTCATCGTAAGCATCATCAGCATCAGCAGCATCATCCTCACCATCCGCATCATCCGCATCATCATCAGCATCATGGCCTGCAGCAGCGTCCTCGTATTCGTCCTCATCATCAGAATCAGCAGCATCATCATCAGCAGCATCATCAGCAGCATCATCAGCATCATCAGCATCATCATAAGCATCATCATCAGCATCCTCAGCACCATCGTCATCATCATCAACAGCAGCATCATAAGCATCACCAGTATCATCATCATCATCATCATCGCCATCATCATCATCAGCATCATCATCATCAGCATCATCATCATCATCATCATCATCATCATCATCATCATCATCATCATCGTCGTCGTCGTCGTCGTCGTCGTCGTCAGCAGCAACATGATCAGCTTGATCATCATCACCAGCAGCAACATCATCATCATCATCATCAGCAGCATCAACATCATCATCAGCACCATCGTCATCGTCATAATCAGCAGTCGCATCATCAGCAGCAACATCATCAGCATCATCATCAGCATCAGCATCAGCATCAGCATCAGCATCCTAA
Source organism: Prorocentrum cordatum (assembly GCA_963575745.1). Taxonomy (NCBI): domain Eukaryota; class Dinophyceae; order Prorocentrales; family Prorocentraceae; genus Prorocentrum; species Prorocentrum cordatum. The sequence continues at coordinate 2,064 of CAUYUJ010007650.1, forward strand.
TCTTCATCCTCATCCTCATCCTCATCATTTCCCTCCCTCTCTTTCTCCCTCCCTCCCTCCATCCCGCCCTCCCTTCTCCCTCCTTTTTCTCTCGATCCTCCTCTCTGCTCCCTGCTCTCTCCTCCATGATTCTCCTCCCTCCCCCACTCCTCCGTATCCTCCCTCTCGTGGTCGCGCAGGCGGGGCGCCTCCACCTCTGCCTCGAGCTCCCCCCCGCGGCGCTCGGACTCCCGCAGCTGCGCCCGTAGCTCCGCCTCGCGCCTCTGGTCGTCGGCCTCTCTTGGGAGGCGGCCGCCCAGCGACCGCCAACAAACGGCCGCGGGCACGCAGGGCGGACCCCTCCTTTTCACCTATGTCACTCCTCCTCATCCTTCCCCTCCTCCTCCTCCTCTCGTCCTCCTTCTCCTCCTCCTCCTCCTCCTCCTCCTCCTCCTCCTCATCCTCCTCTTCCTCCTCCTCCTGCTCCTCCTCCCCCTCCTCCTCTTCCTTCTCCTGCTCCTCCCCCTCCTCCCCCTCCTCCCCCTCCCCCTCCTCCTCCTCCTCCTCCTCCTCCTCCTTTCTCCTCCTCATCTCTCCTTCCTCCTCCTCCCTCCTCCTCCTCCATTTCTGTTCCTCATAAATAACTCCCTCCCTGTCGCACCCCGAGGCCGGTCGAAAGAGCGGGCCGGTCGCTTCGATCATCACCATTTATGACCATGCATGACCCTGAAGTTTAGTCATTGACATCGGTTTCGCAGATGGAGGGCCAGTGGTTTTCAAAATGTGGTTCTCGCCTCAGCGCCGCGCACACTCTGTTTCAAATGTTGCCAGGATTCCACGCACTGAGGGCGGGCGGTTTTCAAAATGTGGCGCTCGCCGTAGCGCCGCACACACTCGTTTTCAACAGTTAGAAGCAAAAGCTTAACGAATGGAGGGCGGGTTAGTCTCAAAATGTGGCTCTCGCCTTAGCGCCGCGCACACTCTCCTTAAAACTTCGCCAGCGTTTCACGCATTGAGGGCGGGCGGTTTTCAAAATGTGGCGCTCGCCGTAGCGCCGCATACACTCGTTTTCAACAGTTAGAAGCAAAAGCTTAACGAATGGAGGGCGGGTTAGTCTCAAAATGTGGCTCTCGCCTTAGCGCCGCGCACACTCTCCTTAAAACTTCGCCAGCCTTTCACGCATTGAGGGCGGGCGGTGCTCAAAATGTGGCTCACGCCATAGCGCCGCGCACATTCGTTTTAACAATTTGCGACAGTTTCACTAGTGGAAGGCGGGTGGCTTTCAAAATGTTGCTCTCATCTTAGCGCCGCGCACATTCGTTTTAAACATGTGCTAGAGTTTGACGAATTCCCATGGTCAGCTTACCGGAAACGGTGTTGAAAGATTCAGGATCGTGTGGGTGCAACAGTTGTGTTTATTCGCGGTGTCGAAGTCCCAGGAGTGGTGTTCTGGCAAGATTCAGGATCTTCAAAACGCAACAGTGGAGTTGATCCGTGGCTCTGGAGTCCCGAGAATGGTGTTAGGCATCCTTCGGGATCTTTAAACGGATGTCTCCCAACGAGGCAGTTCCCTCAGCAGAAATGAACTCTGGTTGGGGCCTCTGAGGGGGGAGCTTGGAGGAAGGGTTCATTCCAACACCGCTGATGAGTCTTGAGTTTATACTGGTCCTCCTCCTCCTCCTCCTCCTCCTCCTCCTCCTCCTCCTCCTCCTCCTCCTCCTACTGCTCCTCCTCCTCCTGCTCCTCCTTCTCCTCCTCTTCCTCCTCCTCCTCCTCCTCCTCCTCCTCCTCCTCCTCCTCCTCCTCCTCCTCCCCCTTGGCCCCCCCCAGGCCCCCTCCTTGAAATCTCGGGGTCCCAATTTTTTCGAGCTGGACGATTTCGCCCAGTTTGGGGCCCACAGACCCTCACGGATCGATCCGGCTCCTCCAAAACTGGCGCAGAAAGAGTCTAAGGCTCCGGTTGCGATTTTTCTAGATGTTGCAATTTGTCCGTGACGTCCGATCTCCGGGTAAGACGATGGTAGGACCAGGACAAGACAGGACCAGGCTACACCAAGGATCTGGGAGGCCCGGGCGGCTCTGGCGGACGTGTCTGGCGCCGCGGCCGCTCCAAAATGTTCCAGAACGCCCTGGGAGCGTTCCAGAGTTTGGACGCCCGAAACGGAAAGAATGGGTACAATGCCCAACAACACATGTTGTCCCAAACCAACAGCGGCCGCTGCTGGGCAGGCGGCCTTCTGTCTCGAATGGACACGGGCCGCGGCGGCCGCGGACAGCGAGTCCTGCTCTAAATGAACAGGAACATCTGTTGAGCACTGTACCCCTTCTTTCCGTGCCCATCTCGTTCGTGCAGACAGATCGCTCTGGCACGATTCCTCCTGGTCCTGGAATGGCCGCTCGTCCCCTCCGCCTCCCCAGCCCTCCCCACGTCGTGAAGAGCATTTGCCACGGAGGGCCTCTGCCGGGCCCTCGCCGGGACCAGGGGCCGTCGAAGAACGGCTCGGGACGAGAAAACCGGCCCCGGGAAGAGGTCGAGCCCCCTGAAGGTCCACGTTGAGGGGAAGAGAAAAACACACACACAAAAAAAAACGCCTGAGTCCTGGGTCCTCCCTCCTCCTCCACCTCCTCCTCCTCCTCCTCTTCCTCCTCCTCCTCCTCCTAATCATCCTCATCCTCATCCTCATCCTTCTCCCCCTCTTCCTCTTCTTCCTCCTCCTCCTCCTCCTCTTGCATCCCTCCCCCCTCCTACCTACTGCCCTACTCCAGGATGCCCCCCCTGGGCTTTCGGAGTGAGGGGAGGTCAATGTACAGGGCATGCCCGAGCTACCCAGGACGTCCTCCGTCACGTCTTTGTCACAACGTGGCTCCCCAGGGGTCTGGATGCCTTCCCCAGGACAGGCTTTTCATCCGAGCCGTTGTTTGCAGGTCCCCGGGCCGGGCGAATGCGCCGGGAGGGCGAGAATGGGCACATACCTTCCGTCGGCTTACTTTTTCATGACGAGAGGACGTCTGGGTATCGATCCCCAGAGACAGGCAACGATTTGGTGCGTCCCCAATCACACGGCCCCCACTGGCAAACCCTCAGTTTGGAAGGACTGCCAGGTGGCGGCGCGCCCGCAGGCCTGGCAGCTGGCTCAATGATCCCTCCTCCCCCTCCCTCCGCCTCCTCCTCCTCCCTGTCCTCCTCCTGCTCCTGCTCCTGCTTCTGTTCCTCCTCCACCTCCTCCTTCTCCTCCTCCTCCTCTTCCTCCTCCTCCCCCTCCTCTTCCTCCTCCTCCTCCTCCTCCTCCTCCTGCTCCTCCATTCGTTATCAATACAATTAACTCCTCCCTGTCGCAGCCCGGACAGGACAGTTCGCCCGAAACCTCCCTACCATTTACGAGCTTGAGGGTAAATAAGTGGCAACACTTCCACGGATGGTGGGCGGGTGGTTCTCAAAATGAGACTCTCGCCTTTGCGCCGCGCACACTCGCTTCAAACAAATGCCCATTGGGGACAGGTGGTGTTTTCAATATGCGGATCTCGCTGAAGCGCCGCGTACGTTCGTTTTAAACATTTGCTTGAGGGCGGTCCGTTTTCAAAATGTGGCTCTTGCTCTAGCGCCACGCACATTCGATTTTGAAATTTGCAACAAAACCTTCACGGACTGAGGGCGGCTCCTTTTCAAAATGTGGATCTCGCATTAGCGCCACGCACACTCACCTGAAACATTTGCAAGTGTTTCAATAGTTCTCATGGTTAGCGTACCAGAAACGGCGTTGTGGAACGATTCAGGATGGTCAGGACGCAACAATTTCGTCGATTCGCGCAGTTGAATCCTAAGAACGGTTTTCTGAGACGACTCCGGATCGCTAAGACGCAACAGTCAGGAAGATACGTGGCGTTGAAGTTATGAGAATGGCGTCTTGGCACAATTCAGAACAAAATTGGTTGTCTCCAAAGGGGGCCCTTCCATCAGTGGAAATGTTTCCCCATAGAGCCTATGAAGAGGGATCAGAGGGAGGGTGCATTTCAGCACCGTTAACGAATCTTGGGTTTACACTGCTCCTCCTCCTGCTCCTCCTCCTCCTCCTCCTCCTCCTCCTCCTCCTCCTCCTCCTCTTCCTCCACCTCCTCTTTCTCATCCTCCTCCGCATCCTCAGCATCATCAGTAGCAGCCGCAGCAGCAGCATCAGCATCAGCAACAGCAGCAACGTCATCATCATCACCAACATCATCATTAACAGCATCATGAGCATCAGCATCAGCATCATCATATTCAGCATCAGCATCCATATCCACAACAACAACCTAAACATAACCACCATCATCACCACAACCCTCATCATCATCAGTACCATCATCATCACCATCATCAGCATCAACATCGCCATCAGCATCATCACCATCATCATCACCATCATCATTATCATCACCATCGTCATCATCACAATCAGCATCGACATCGACATCAACATCATCATCATCATCATCATCATCAGCAGCATCGCCATCTTCACCAGCATCATCATCACCACCACCATCATCGCCATCATCATCATCCCGCGGCGGCGCCCACCACAACCACCACCACCACGACGACGACGACGACGACAACGACGACATGCGACGACGACATGCGGCGACGACGACGACGACGACGACGACGACGACGACGACGACGACGACGACGACGACGACGACGACGGCGACGGCGACGGCGACCGCGACAGCGACGGCGACGGCGACGGCGACGGCGACCGCGACGGCGGCGGCGGCCGGGGTCGACCTCCCGCTCGCCAGCGTCCTCGGCGGGCCGGGGCGGGAGCAGGCGCGCGCTCGCGACGTCGCCGAGGCCGCCGCGGTCTTGGTCGTCGCCGTCGTCGCCGCCGCCGCCGTCACATCGCCACCCACCTGTGGCAACTGACCCTGCGACACTGCGACATTGATGAGTCCTGCACGACAACAGTCAATACAAGACAAAGAAAGAGAAGCCCGCCTGCGCCGCCAGGTCCGTCACCTGCCTGCCTTGAGAGCTGTTCCTCCTCCGCCGCCTCTGCCTTTTCACATCGTCGCCCTCCTGCCCCTCCACCTCTTCGTCGTCGTCTTCCTCATCCTGCTCCTCTCCTTTCTCCGCCCTCTCCCCCTCTGGGACGCCGGCAGGAAGACTAAAGTCTGGCAGGTGCTAATGTGGATTCCCTGAGAGAGGGTAAGTCCGGAGGATGTACAGGGCGCTGCGGCCGTTCCAGAGCGTTCTGGAATTTAGCGTTCCGGAACGCTCTGGAACGATGGAGTCTTCCATGGCCTTAGTGATTCTTCCCCGCAGGGTGACGGCCTCAGTGATGGCAAAAGGTGCCCGGAAAGCTGCTCATCCTTACGATCCTGTTTGGCTACATGTGCTGACCTCTGGGAATGAGTGGAGGAGGCAGAGAGGCATTGTGCCAACACCGCAACTCCTCGAGTACCTGAGCTACGCTGGGAGCTACGGTATGGGCACAACTCTACTCAGAGCGCGCCCCGGGAGGCGTCCTGTCCCAGGGCGTCCTCTGACCAGATTTGGCCCCAATTTGAAATCCGGCCGTGGCGACGAGGGGCCTCCGGGAGGCCCCAAAAAGGCGAAGACGATGCCAAGGGAGCGGTATCGACATCACTTCAAGGGAGAGAGGGAAGGAGAGAGGGAGGTAGAGAGGGAAGGAGGGAGGAAGGGAAGGTGGGTGGGAGGGACGGCGGGAGGGAGGAAGGGAGAAGGGAGGGAGGAGGGAGGGAGGGAGGGAGGGGGGGGAGGGGGGGGGGGGGGGGGGGGCAAACTACGCATCCTCTGGGCTGCGCCTCCTTCTCCTCGGGAAGGGCTCACGGCGCGTGCGCGCGTCCTTGGCGCCCTCCTGCATCTGCTTCAGCGCGGCGCGCACGGCCTTGAGCTCCTGACCCCAGGCGGGAGGGGGGGGGGGGGGAGGGGGGGCAAACCGCCGACACAGCCACCCCCGCTGCACGGAGGGCACAAGGCGTCCCCCCATGCTGCCCCATTCGATCCACCTCTTAACTCCTCGCTCCCTCATCCCTCCGCTTTTCCTCCTCCATCCCTCCTCCCTCCTGCACCCCCTGAGGATGATGATGATGATGATGATGATGATGATGATGATGATGATGATGATGATGATGATGAGGAGGAGGAGGAGGAGGAGGAGGAGGAGGAGGAGGAGGAGGAGGAGAAGAGAGAGAGAGAGAGAGAAAACAAAAAAAACAAAGAACAGGAGAAAAGAGAGAGAGGAGAGAGAGAGAGAGAGAGAGAAGAGAGAGAGAGAGAGAGAGACAGAAGAGGGAGGGAGGGAGGAGGTCAGGAGGGAGGGAGGAGGAGGCAAGAGGGAAAGAGGAGGAGGAGGATGGAGGGAGGAGGGAGGGAGGGGGATGGAGGAAAGGGAGCTGGCGATCCCCAGACGTCCCTCCCAAACGATCCCCCTTATGACTGCACTGGTGATTGGAGGAGGAGGAGGAGGAGGAGGAGGAGGAGGAGGAGGGAGGATTGAGGCTCTGTCCGTGAGGGCTTGGCGACTTGTTTGTCCAATGGGCGGTGGGGGATCAGGCCAGATAGATCCAAGGTGCGGCTACGAAACGTCTACGACACGTATGGAAAAAGGGAGGTGGAGTAGACGAAGGAGAGAGAGAGAGAGAGAGAGAAACAAAAACAAAAAAAGCAGCAGCAGCAGCAGCAACAACAACAACAGAAAAGAACGAGAGAGGATAGAGAGAGAGCGAAGAGAGAGACAGAGGAGGAGGAGAGGAGGAGGAAGAGGAGGAGGAGGAGGAGGAAGAGAAGGAGGAGGAGGAGGAGGAGGAGGAGGAGGAGGAGGAGAAGCAGGAGCAGAGCAGGAAAGGAGGAGGAGGAGGAGAAGAAGAAGAAGAAGAAGAAGCGGTCCCTGAACGCCCCGTCGATGATTGAATGGGAGGTGGTAGATTCATTGCCCCATGCCAACCATTTCTTACATCTTACCTCCCATCTGCTCCTCCTCGTCCTGCCTCTCCCACCCCTCCCTCCCTCCTCCACACTCCATCCTTCCTCCTCCCGCATCGCTCCTCCCTCCTTCCTCCTACCCCATCCCGCCTCCGTCCTCCCTCCAACCCCCTCTTCGTGACACCCCCATGGAATCCACATCAGTAGATCCCTCGCGTTGAGCACGCTCCTACCAGCGACCAGGGTGCCTGACGGAGGGGGAGCGCGAGGCGCGCATGAGAGCTGAGCCAGTCCAAGGCAACATCAACGCCGACGGCCGAAGCAGCGTCGAACGGTGGGGAGTGGGAGGATGGAGAATCAGGGTGGATGAGAAAGGAAAGGAGGAAGGGAGGAAGGGACCAGGGAGGGAGGAGGGGAGGAGGGAGCGAGGAAAGACGCACGAACAAACGAACGGACGAGTTCTGAGCGCTGTAGGCCTAAACGACCGTGCGATAAGCCTGGGCTACTCCTGAAATGTCAGCCTCGGATTCAAGTCGTACCTGCACTCCTATCCTGGGCTGCCCGAATATCCGACTGGAGAGGCAGGTCGGAGGGAGGAAACGGGATGGGGGGCGAGGACAGGGAGATGAAGAGGAGGAAGAGAAGGAGGAGGAGGAGGAGGAGGAGGAGGAGGAGGAGGAGAAGGGGAAGGAGGAGGAGGAGGGGGAGGAGGAGGAGGAGGGAGGAGGAGAGGAGGAGGAGGAGAGGAGAGAGGAGGGGGAGAGGGAGGAGGAGGACAAGGAGGACCAGTACGCTGCGGCGCGCCGATTCGTCGACCACGACGGCTTGATACCTCGACGGCCGACCGCGGTCACAGAAACCGGCCTCCAGACATGGAGAGGGGACGAGCTGCGAAGGCAGCCGACCACCAAAGAAACATGAAACGGCCAGACGCTTGTGAAAGCCTGTGTCCTGCATGAGCGGCTGGCGAACTCGAGCGACAACAGTCGGCATCACGACACATGGCGTTAACCAAATGCTCCGGTTCACGTTGCCCTCAGCAATGAAACCGGCACGAACTCGTCGCGAACCCTCTCTTGCAAAAGACATGAGAGGAGGAGAGGAGAGGGAAAGGGGACGGAGGAGCGGGACAGGAGGCGTAAACACTGAGTGACCGGGCTTCGCGCTGACGGCTCACTCTTGGCACGCGAAGGCCGCAGCCTGAAGCGCACGAGCCGCGGCGGCGGCGGACGGGCGCTCTTCGCCCTCCTTGACCTTGTGATGACAGTGAAAGGCCAACACGACTCGCCGAATGGCGGAGCGACGAGCGAGCGGGCCAGACGGAGGGTAGAAGGTGCCGAGAACCATCCGTTGGATCGGGTCCGCAGGGCTTCGGGCCGAGGGAGGACAAAGGAGACCAGTGAGACAGGGGCACGTGAGGTACTGGCGGGAGTCGTCGACAGCGCGTGCGTCGGGGCACCCAAAGCGACAGGCCCGACCACTGAGGACGTGCATGCGTCGACGGGTCGCCCATCCGCCACACGCACTTTTGCGGAAAGCCCAACGCCAGGACGGCCGCACTCGAACCCATGCCCCCCGAAGCTCACCCCAAACCTCCCTCGTCTCGATCACCGTCCCGGGCGCCGCTCCGCCGTGCCAGGCGCGAGGGCGGCGGAGAAGGAGGCGGCAGCGGTCCAAGAGAAAGAGGCGGGCGGGAGGGCGCTAAGGGAGGGCACGCTGGACGTGGGGCTTCCGGGGTGCCGTCGCCGCCTGCTGACGCTCCTTCCGCGCAGCTTGCCGCGCGGCCGGCCCGAAGATCCTGCACGCGAAGTGGCGGCAGGTCCTCGCTCCCGTCTGCCGCCGCAGCCAGGTGTCGGGCCACGGCCGTCGGGTCTCCCCGAGAGCGCGGCGACCACTCGCCACTCCAGAGGTCCAACTGACAAGCACGATCTCCCGCCGCGCTCCGCAGGCATGCCAAAGCCAGCCCTCCAATCCGGGAGAGTATGCAGAGCCCTGCGCATGCGCACGCGCGTGCGCACGCCAAGAACGCCGAACGAGCTATCCGAGGCAAAGGCACGAAATGGGCGAAATATCTATAGCTATATATATATATACATATACATATACATATACATATACATATACATATACATATACATATACATATACATATACATATACATATATATGTATATATATGATACAGTCGGCACCGCGTGGGAGGCATACAAACGGACTGCGCTGTCGGGCAAAGCACTGGGCGTTGGAATATGACGGGCACGGCTCTACCACTTCTGCCGTGGGCCGTGCCACTGCCGAGCTCGATCGGCGCCTGGCCCCACGAACTGTCCTAGGTAGCGAGCGCACGAGGCAATCTCGCACCGCCCCCTCCCCTCCCCTAGCAGACGCAATTTCTCCGAGAGCCGATCCACGACTGGAGGTGTCAGGAGTGCATACAACGGTACGACTACACACGCGGCTACAGAATTCCCACCATGGACGCAGCCCTTTTTCGACTCGTGCACCTGCTCCTGCACCAGGCCGCGGAGCTTGAAGGCCATCGCGCTGGCGAGAGCCTTCATATCAGTGTTCTTGAGCATGGGATTGCGCAGGGCGTCGGGTGCGCGGTGCACTGCAGTGGCGTCTTCCACGAGGTCTCCGTTGGGGATGCAGGCCACGTCCGCACCATTGAGGTGAAAGGGAGCGTCGCCGCTCGAAACAGAGTGCGATCGCAGGTCCATCAAGACTCGAAGTGGCGCCAACTGCTGGAGCCACGCGTCCTGGGTGAATGGATAGGAAGGCCCTCAAATGGCATGCCCTCTGGAGCCCCAAGCCACCGGACCTCGACGAGGTCAACAGCATCTTAAGGCACATCAGGGACGCGGCCACTGTGGAGCAGCTGGAGCCCCTGAGTCCCGCGCGCGTTCGATGGGCTCGTCACTCGATGAAGCCCAAAGCAGGACGTGGGGTGGACGAAACGACCCCCCTCGACATGGAGCGTCTTCCCCTCCAAGGCATCCCGGAGCTCACCGGAGTTGTTTGGGACCTGTGGGGCCTGCCTGTCCTGGCCACGGCAGCTCCTGGTGGTCTGGGGCCGTCTTCTGGGGAAAAAAGATAAGGGAATAGAGTCCGTGGGCGTATGCCAATAGCTTCCAGGACGTGGCCACTTGCCCGTGAGGATGTCACCCGTTCGTGGTCCAAGGGCACCCAACACGACTGGGACGCGGCGGTGGCGGGGAACTCCGCCCTCCGCGAGGTCTTGTTGCCTGCGCTGCGAGATGAAGGATTATCTCGCCTGGACATTTCATATGGAGAAGGCCTGCTCGACATCAAAGGTTTCTACGATGCTATGCCGTGGGGGGGGGGCCTTGTCAGGTCAGCCCTCAAAATGGGCTTACCCCCCCGGTGCTCGCGCTCGAATTGCAGATGTGCCTCGCCCCTCGTGTGATGTCACAGATGGGTTCCTGCTCGATTGCGTTCCAGCCGAATCAGAAGATCATCCAGGGGCTCCGTAACGGCACTCGTGTTGGTCGGTGCCTCGTGTATTATATCATGGAGCGCCTTACCATTACACATCCGCACATGTCGTATCGCATATGGGTGGATGACCTCACGCAGCACGTCGCAGACACGCGCACCATTGACAGAGCCAGGTTGTTCAACTGCATTCTCCACACGTGCCAGAAGCTGGCGGGGCACGGTCTCCAGGTGGCCAGCAAGAGCGTGGTGTTGAGTTCGTCCGCTGCCGACGGCGAGTACGTGGTGCGTCGGCTGAAGGAGCGCGGCTTTGAGTTGCAAGCTGCCCTTCAGAGCTCCTGCTTGGGGTGGACCTGGGGGCAGGCAGACCCGCCAGGGCCACTCGGACCAAGTGGGTCGTCGAGGCCAAGCATGTGAGCAATCGCATCAGGAGGCTCTCCGCGGGCGTCCAGTCAGCATGTCAGTAGGGGGCTCGTCGAGAGGGCCGGGCCTCGAACTGCGGTGACGTACGGGCATCAAGTCACTGGGGCCTTCGGTGGCGTTCGTACTCAATGTCGGCGTCGTCTTGGGCACACGTTGTCTTCAGGCAGAAGGGGGAGGTTTTACCACGCTCTTGGATCTCAAGGCTGATGGGCACGATCCCGCATACAGTTTACCCCGCGAAGGGCTCCGCATGTGGCTGAGGACTTGGCTGGAGGAGCCCAGCATCTGTGCCCCTGTGCGTGCTGCGAGGCCTGCTCTTGTACAGCAGCTTCGTTCTCTTGCACCGCGGCAGGTGTCACAGCAAATCAGAGCTCCGATCTCCATGGTTATTGCGTATGTGCTTGAGTTTGGGTGGAACCCGATCTCTCCCACGGAGCGGGACATGCCAGCTGGCGGTGAAGAGCCTGGAGTAGGTTGGATGGTTCCTGACGACCTGGCTACTGCCCCCGAAGGTATCAGCGGGTTACTGTCCGAGTTCGAGGGTGCGATCAGGGCGAAACTCTCGACTTCGGCAGCTTCGCATTACTGCGGGGAAGGGTTCCAGCACGGGGCCGACAACGAGTCCCGCGGGGCCACTATCAAAGTACTGCAAGGGGTTCCCAACGGGCCCAGGCTTGCCGAGACCCTGCTTACTATTGCTGTTGGTGGCACTTGGCCACCGTCTAGAGATCGAGAGGAGGCGAGCTCCATCGAGGACGACACGTGTCCCAGGTGCGGCTTGGCTTCCGACACCCCCCTCCACCGTCGCTGGTGTTGTCCCAACAACGAAAGGCGCAAAATCTACGAGGAGTCCCAGTTCCTGCTTCCCAGGGCCCAGTGGGGCCAAGACTCCGAGCCCTGTTTCAAACTGCTTCTAGCTTCGAGGCCTCCTCCCGAAGTCATATGGACTCCACCGCCTGGGCCCACGTGCGAGGAGGCCTGGCAGGTCTTCTCCGTTTCCAGCGGCGCGGCCCACGAGCACGTGCTCGGCGCTCGGCCAGCGCGACGAACCAGTCTTCATATCTGGAGATGCCAGCGGGGGGAAACAAGCGTCTTCGGAGATGTAGGGGTGTCCGCGGTCTCCCTGGTCGCGCATGGCCCGCCTCGTGTTCGGGCTGCGGGCACTGGAGGTCTCCCCGGGCTCCCCGAGTCGGCTCCTCGTGGTGCAATTTGGGGCGTGCAACTCGGGATCGGGTACTCCAAGGAGCCCACCATTTACGTTGCCGACAACAGCGCTGTGGCCGACGGCTGGTATAAGGGTTACTACTCCAGGCCTCAAGGTATGTGTTGCCGTCTCAAGCTCGCGATACGTCGCAGACTGGTGCTTCCTCTCTTTTGTACCTCGCTGGCGATATCTCGCGCGTGTCTGGTTCGTGAACTGGGTGTGCCATGACACCGGTAAGCCCATAGCGACCCTGGGGGCCACAGTTCAGGCGGGCATCGCACATATACTACCCAGAAGAATTATCAAGCAGGTCACGGTGCAGCAACATTATGATAGGAGCGGAGAAAGCAACACAGATACACACGTGGAAAACAGCAGATTGTTGTACTGCAGGTTCCGTCAAACATCGAGGCCGAGGCTCTCCCCGCGCGTGGCTGCCCTCTGTTGCTTGTGATCGGCAATGAGACAGCCGACCAGTCTGCAGGAGCTGCAGCTCAGGGGATGAGGCTCGACCCTGGCACCAGGCATAGGGTGCAAAAGGCTGAGTTGGAAGCGTCGCTTGTCAGGAGAAGACTGCTCAGATCCACCCTCGAGGCGATTGCGGCTCGCCCCCCCCCCCACCTCCCCCCAAGAACTGCTACGACCAGGCCGCCTCCCCCTCCTGATCCCTCTTCTGTCGCTCTCTTTGGCTCGTCCCACGTGCTTGATCATAGCGGTAGGAGATGTTATAGGTGTCGCGGGTGCGCGTCCATCGACACGTGTACCGAATGGCTCAATTCGCAGTGTTTCGATTTGGAGGTTATCAATTCACATGTTTCCGACTGCCAAGGGGTTTAAGGTTCATTTTGGGGAGGCTGAATCCACCCCTCGCATTCGGCCATCTTCTCCTCCTCCTCCCAAATCGTGGAGTTGTTCTGCGTGTAGCTTCTACGGAGCCGGGCAGTTCAGGAAGAACCTTGCGTCAGAGTGCGCAGGGAATCAACACACTGTTAGGAGCAGGTGCCTCGACAACTTGATCGAAATGAAGACGCCGAAGGATCAGGCGGCCAATCGAGCCAAGCCTTCCACTTAGGCATTCGGGGATTTCGCATCGCGAATGGGTCCACTTCCATTTCCGTGCCCTCCTCCTCCTCCTCTTCCCAATCATCCTCCACATCCTCCTCCTCCCCCTCCCCCTCCTCTTCCTGCTCCTCCTCTTCCTGCTCCTCCTCCTCCTGCTCCTCCTCCTCCTCCTCCTCCTCCTCCTCCGCCTCCGCCTCCGCCTCCGCCTCCGCCTCCGCCTCCTCCTCCTCCTCCTTCTCCTCCTCCTCCTTCTCCTCCTCCTCCTCTTATTCCTACTCCTACTCCTCCTCCTGGGGAGAAAATTTGAGGCCACCCAAATGGGGTCGAAATGAGTGAGGTCGGAAGATCGCGTCCCATCGCTGATGCATTGGCGATGCATCGGCGACGTCGGGACGGAAAAGGTCGGGCTCCGAACCGAGCCCTACCGCACACATCTGCTTCGACCCCATGTGGGCGGCCTCGAAAGGAGGAGGAGGAGGACAAAGATGAGTATAAACCCAAGACGGGTCAAAGATGTTGCAAGTCACCCTCCCTCCAAATTCCCTCTTCGCAGGTCCCTAGAAGTTGTGCGAAAACATCAGTCCTGGGACTTCAGCGCCGCCGAATGAACGTGACTGTTGCGCCCTGGTAATCCTAAACCGCTGCAGAACACTGTTCCTGGGACTGCAACACATCGAATCAAAGCGACTGTCGCGCCCTGAGAATCGTAAGCCATACCAGAACACTACTCCTGGGACTCGCACCATGCGAATCCTTAGCACGGCTGCGAGCTGTTAAGGCGAATGCCTGCGGCGCTAAGGCGATTGCCACTTTTCGAAAACGGCCCGCCCTCCAACCTCGAAACTGCTGCAAATTTGGAAGATCAATGCGCGCGGCGCTAAGGCGATGACCACTTTTTGAAAACGACCCGCCCTCCATCGGCGAAGCCGTTGAAAATTCTAAGACGAATGTGTACGGCGCGGAGGCGGGAACCATTTTTTGAAAACGACCCGCCCTCCATCCGTGAAGCGGTTGCAAAACTTTTGCGACGATTGTGCGCCGCGGCGCTACAGCGAAAGCCACATTTTGAAAACGGCTCGCCCTCAATCCGTGAAACTGTTACACATATCAAGCAGCAGGATCATGAATGGTGCGGAACGCTCGGGCGGAACGCCGGGTCCGCACGACCGACACGTCCAGGAAGGCGACAGGGAGGAGTTCCTTATAAGCAACAAGGATGGAGGAGGCGGAGGAGGAGGAGGACGCCCGCGACCGGCCCCGACCTCCCCCTCCCCCTCCCCCGGGCCACGTCACGATTCGAGCCAGCGGCGTCTGGGAACTCCCGCACCGCGCCGAGCGCGAGTCGTGACGTGACCGGCCCCGCCCGTGCTCGCCGGGGAGAAAGAAACAAACAGAGAACGGCCTCGAGGAGCAGGAGGAGGAGGAGGAGGAGGAGGGGGAGGAGGAGGAGGAGGAGGAGGAGGAGGAGGAGGAGGAGGAGGAGGAGGAGGAGGAGGAGGAGGAGGAGGGGGAGGAGGAGGAGGAGAAGGAGGGGGAGGATCATCGAACGCTGCATGCCTGGCACGTGGAGCCCGCCCAGGTGCAAAGGGGGAGGATCTCGGCGTCCTTCTCCAGCACGAGGGCCCTCGCCTTCTCCGGCGCCACGATCTCGGCGCAGACGGCGGCCCAAGGCGCCGTCTGGGTCGACGAGGTCGCCGTGGGCACCGGCGGCGGCAGCTGGTGCTCCAGGGGGGGCAGCTCTCTCCGCGCCTCCGCCGCTGGGGGGGGGGGAAGAGGCCCAGAACTTCGACGCCCCCTGGGAAGCTGCGAGCGTTTTCTACAAATCTCTACAGCTCTCGAACGTTTTGAAGGCCCGGGCCCGTTTCCAGCAACTGCGTCTCGTCGACGGCGCTCCGGGGGTGCCAGAATCGCCCCGAACGGTCGCCGGGACGCCAAGATTCTGGCGCCGCAACTTTGTCACATCGGGCGGAGTGCGCCCTGTTTCGGGCCCCAATCGAGCCAGCTCGGAGAGTGCGACAGGAGGGTGGGATCCAGGGCTCGGGTCCGAGTTTTTTTGGCGATGTTGCAACTTGTTTGCGACGTCGAATCTCTGGGCGACGGAGGGGAAGAGAACGGCCTTCGCTCGCCAACGAACCGTCGAGGATGATCGAGGATCGAGGTCCGAGGACGAAGAGGAGGAGGCGGAGGAGGAGGATCGAGGATCAAAGCTCGCGGAGAGGCGGAGGGGGAGAGAAGCGGGGGAGGGGGAGGGGGCAAGCTAGGTGCGCTCGCGTCATATCTGACATCCTACCCCTCCCTCCCATCCCTTACCATGGCGCAGATCCCCTCTCTACTCGCACAGTCGGATGTCAAGCAGGGCGATGATCCCGAAAGGGTACGCGATGCATTGTAGAGCACGGCATGGCATGGCGTAGAAGAGCACCGCGAAAGCGTAGTATCAACCTAGCATTGCATTGCATGCCGTGGCATGGCGCGGGAAATGACGCCAGCGCTGCAGCGGGAGCACGAGTCGAAACGAGCGGAAGCGCGGAAATGAGGCCAGCGCTGCAGCGGGAGCACGATTCGGAACGAGCGGAAGCACGGAAATGAGGCCAGCGCTGCAGCGAGAGCACGATTCGGAACGAGCGGGGCCCGAAAATGAGGCCGGCGCCTCAGCGAGAGCAGCATTAATTTGGAAAACTGCCAGCGAAAACCTAACTCCGGGGAAGGCCTCCCGGGCGCCAGAAGCAGAAATTCAGCATTTTCAAAAAAAAATATTGGAATGGCCTTTTTTCGGCGCCGCCTCGGAACTCGATGTTCCGGCGCCGGCCGGAACCGGCTCCGGACTCGGCCCGGGCGCCGGCCCGGGCGCCGGCTCGGGCGTCCGGCCCATGAGGCGCCGGCTCGGGCGCCGGCCTGGGCGTCGGAATCGGTCCGGGAGGCCTCCTGGGCGCCGGAAGCAGAAATTCAGCATTTTCAAAAGATTATCCCGGCAAAGCAACCTAACAGCGATGTATAGAAGCATATCTGGAAGCATTCCCCTTAAGATTTGGGTGAGAATCCAGTTGTAGAATTCTGCTGTTCTCGCAGTCGCAGCCTCAGCCTGCCTCGGCTTGCTTCGGCCTCAGCCTCAGCCTGCCTCGGCCTCAGCCTCAGCCTCAGCCTGCCTCAGCCTCAGCCTCAGCCTCAGCCTGCCTCAGCCTCAGCCTGCATCAGCCTCAGCCTCAGCCTGCCTCAGCCGCAGCTTGCCTCAGCCTCAGCCACAGCATCAGCCTCAGCCTCAGCCTCAGCCTGCCTCAGCTTCAGCCTCAGCCTCAGCCTGCCTCGGCTTGCCTCGGCCTCAGCCTCAGCCTGCCTGGCCTCAGCCTCAGCCTCAGCCTCAGCCTCAGCCTCAGCCTGCCTCAGCCTCAGCCTGCATCAGCCTCAGCCTCAGCCTGCCTCAGCCGCAGCTTGCCTCAGCCTCAGCCTCAGCCTCAGCCTCAGCCTCAGCTTCAGCCTCAGCCTCAGCCTGCCTCGGCTTGCCTGCCTCAGCCTCAGCCTGCCTCGGCCCAGCCTCAGCCTAGCCTCAGCCTCAGCCTGCCTCAGCCTCAGCGTCAGCCTCTCAGACTCAGCCTGCATCAGCCTCAGCCTCAGCCTGCCTCGGCCTCAGCCTCAGCCTCAGCCGCAACTTGCCTGAGCCTCGGCAACAGCCTCAGCCTCAGCCTCAGCCTGCCTCAGCTTCAGCCTCAGCCTCAGCCTGCCTAGGCTTGCCTCGGCCTCAGCTCAGCCTGCAGCTCAGCCTCAGCCTGCCTCAGCCTCAGCCTCAGCCTGCCTCAGCCTCAGCCTGCATCAGCCTCAGCCTCAGCCTGCCTCAGCCGCAGCTTGCCTCAGCAGCAGCCTCAGCCACAGCCTCAGCCTCAGCCTCAGCCTGCCTCAGCTTCAGCCTCAGCCTCAGCCTGCCTCAGCTTGCCTCAGCTCAGCCTCAGCCTGCCTCGGCCTCAGCCTCAGCCTCAGCCTGCCTCAGCCTGCCTCAGCCTCAACGCCAGCCTCTCAGCCTCAGCCTGCATCAGCCTCAGCCTCAGCCTCAGCCTGCCTCAGACTCAGTCTCAGCCTGCCTCAACCTCAGCCTGCCTCAGCCTCAGCCTCACAGTTGGCTCCGGGCAATCAAAATGTAGCCTGGGAATGGTGTTCTGGGAACACGAAGAACACGAAGTGGCCTACAGTTGGCTCCGGGCATTCAAATGTGGCCCGGGAACAGTGTTCTGGGAACACGAAGAACACGAAGTGGTGGCTCCGGGCATTCAAAGTGTGGCCCGGGAATGGTGTTCTGGGAACACGAAGAACACGAAGTGGTTGGCTCCGGGCATTCAAAATGTGGCCCGGGAATGGTGTTCTGGGAACACGAAGAACACGAAGTGGCCTACAGTTGGCTCCGGGCTTTCAAAATCATGCCCAGGAATGGAGTTCTGGGAACTCGAAGACCACGAAGTGCGTTACTGTTTGCTTAAAACGAATTCCCCGGCATCCCCCTGGCATCCTCCCCCGGATCGCGCCCAGACCCCCCTGGGGCGTCATGATGCTCTTTTGATGACCCTACTAGAAACATTTCAGTCTTCGCTGTTAGGTAAAAAATGTGTATTAGAATGGCCTTTTTTCGGCGCCGCCTCGGAACTCAATTTTCCGGCGCCGGCCGGAACCGGCTCCGGACCTGGCCCGAGCGCCGGCCCGGGCGCCGGCTCGGGCGTGCAGCCCGGGCGCCGGCGGAAATGATGCCAGCGCTGCAGCGGGAGCACGATTCGGAACAAGCGGGGCTCGAAAATGATGCCGGCGCCTCAGCGAGAGCAGCATTTTGGAAAAAACGCAGGCGAAAAAACAACTCCGGGGAAACCTGTATGTAAAAAACACTACGCGGGGGGGGGGGGCGAATATTCTCAAGACGTCATCTGGAGAAGAGGGAGAGTAGTATTCATATATATATATATATATTGAGTACTTGTAGAGGAGCGCGCTCGCCAAGAGCAGGGGCGGCCGGCCAGGGACTGAGCCGCCAACCACCAGGCTGACCAGGCAGGCCAACAACGTGTTCGAAAAAAGCGCGCGGAGCCTGCTGCGTGTGCGTATGCGCGCAGGGTGTGCGCAGGAAGAGCAGTAACGAGGAGGATAAGGAGAAGGAGGAAGAGGAGGAAGCGAAGGAGGAGGAGGAGGACCTCCGAGAGGTCATGTGAATGCCGCTGTTTCTTTGAAGATAATTTGGGTACACTGACGTTGACATCCCTTCAGGGATCCTTCCGCGTAAACTTTCGCAGGGCCATGTGGATTTCTTGGGTCAGCGCTGGACCCCCAGAAGCTGGCGCGCTCCGCGCGCCAGGGCGCCGCCAGGGGCGATCCAGCGCCAAGCCAAGGAAACGCGCATCCCTCCGAGAGTGCATGCTCGTGCCGCGAAAGTTCATACTCGTGCCGTTTCCTGTTATTCGACGTCCTCCTCCTCCTCCTGCTCCTCCTCCTCCTCCTCCTCCTCCTCCTCTCCTCTCCGCCTCCTCTCCTCCTCCTCCTCCTCTCTCCTCCTCCTCCTCCTCCTCCCCCTCCCCCTCCCCCTCCTCCTCCTCTCCTCCTCCTCCTCCTCCTCCGCCTCCTCCTCCTCCTCCTACCTACCTCCTCCTCTACGTAATCATCTCTCCTCCTCCTCCTCCTCCTCTCCCGCCTCCTCCTCCTCCTCTCTTCCTTCTCCTCCTCCTCCTCCTCCTGCTCCTGCTCACCACCCCCCCCTCCCCTCCCCCTTCCCCCACCCCCCTATCCTCCTCCTCCTCCTCCTCCTCCTCCACCTCCTCCTCCTCCTCCTCCTCCTCCTCCTCCTCTCCTTCGCCTCCGCCTCCGCCTCCCCTCACCTCCTCCTCCTCTCCTCCTTCCTCATCCTCCTCCTCCTCCTCCTCCTCCTCTCCTCCTCCTCCTCCTCCTCCTCGTCCTCCTCTCTCTCCTCTCCTCCTCCTCCTCCTCCTCCTTCTCCGCATCCTCCTTCTCCTCGTCTCGTCCTCGTCCTCCTCTCCTCCTCCTCCTCCTCCTCCCTCCTTCTCCTCCTCTCCTCCTCCTCATCCTCCCTCCTCCTCCTCTCTCTCTCCTTCTCTCCTCCTCCTCGTCCTCATCAGCATCATCATCATCATCATCATCTCATCATCATCATCATCATCATCATCATCATCATCATCATCAGATCATCATTCATAAGCAGCAGCAGCGTCATCAGTATCATCATCATCATCATCATCATCATCATCATCATCATCATCATCATCATCATCATCATCATCATCCTCATCATAATCATCATCATCATCATCATCATCATCATCATCATCATCATCATCATCAGCACCATCAGTACCACCAGCATCATCATCAGCATCATCATCATCAACAACATCATAATCAGCATCATCATCAGCATCATCATCATAATTATCAGTGTCATCATCAGCAGCATCGTCGTCATCATCATCATAATCAGCATCATCATCATCATCATCATCATCATCCTCATCACCATCACCATCATCATCATCATCATCAGCATCAGCATCAGCATCAACATCATCAGCATCGTCATCAGCAGCAGCAGCGTCTTCAGTATCATCATCATCATCATCATCCTCAGCATCATCATCATCATCATCATCATCATCATCATCATCATCATCATCATCATCATCATCATCATCATCATCATCATCATCATCATCCGACTCCGACTCCTTTCGGCTCCTCCTCCGATTCCTCCTCCTCCTCCACCTCCTCCTCCTCCTCCTCCTTCTGCTCCCTCGCATCCTCCTCCTCCTCGTCCTCCTCCTCCCTCCTCCTCCTCCTCCCCCATCCTCCTCCGCCTCCTGCTTCTCCTCCGCCCCCTCCTCATTATCCTCCTCCTCCTCTTCCCCCTCCACCTTCCCCCCCCCCCCCTCCCCCTCTCCTCTCCCTCTCTCCCTCCTCCGCTCCTCCTCCGACCCCGGACCTCCTCCGACTCCGACACCGACTTCCATTCCTCCAACTCCTTCGACTCCTCCTCCGTTTCATCCTGATCCTCCTCCTCCTCCTCGTCCTCCTTCTCTTCCTCGTCTTCCTCCTCTTCTTCCTCCTCCTCCTTCTCGTCCTCCTCCTCCTCCATCCCCTCCGCGGTCACCTCCGCCTCCTCCTCCTCATCCTCCTCCTTTTCCTCATTCTCCTCCACCTCCTCAGCATGATTAACATCCTTCTTCTCCTCCTCCTCATTCTCCTCCTCCTCCTCCATGATTCTCCTCCTCCTCCTCCTCCTCATCCTCCTCCTCCTCCTCCTTCCTCCTCCTCCTCCTCCTCTCCCTTCTCCTCCTCCTCCTCATCCTCCTCCTCCTTCTCAGTGTCCTTCTCCTCCTTCTTCCCCTTCTCACTATCCTTCTCCTTCT
>CAUYUJ010007650.1:25000-45360 GCA_963575745.1 Prorocentrum cordatum
CATCAGCATCGCCATCATCATCCTCATCATCATCAGCAACATCATCATCATCATCGCCATCATCATCAGCATCATCATCAGCAGCAGCATCATCATCCGCATCAGCATCCTCATCAGCATCATCGTTATCACAATCAGCATCATCATCAGCATCATCATCATCATGGTCATCATCATCAACATCAGCATTATCATCATCATCGCCATACGCATCATCGTGAGCATCATCATCACAAGCAGCAGCAGCATCATCGCCATCAGCAGCAGCATCAATATAAGCATCATTACCATCATCAGCATCAGCGTCCGCATCATCAGCATCACCACCATCATCAGCATCATCGTCAGCGGCATCATCAGTCGCATCATAAGCATCGATATCAACAGCATCAACCTCATCATCAGCAGCATCATCCTCATCATCAGCCGTGTCATTAGCATCATCATCATCAGCAGCATCATCAGCAGAACAGCATCATCATCATCAGCAACAACATTATCACCAGCAGCAACCGCATCGGCATCGACATGCCGAGCATGATCATCAGCATCCTCAACCCATCATCATCAGCATTATCAGCATCAGCATCATCAGCAGCCGTATCATCACCAATATCATAAACATCATAAGCCACAGTGGCAGCGTCCTCATCAACATCAGCATCAGCATCATCATCCTCAGCATCGCCATCATAATCACCAACCTCATCATCCTCAGCGTCATCATCATCACCACCATCAGCATCATCATCATCATCAGCAGCAGCATCAGCATCATCATCATCATCAGCAGCAGCAGCGGCATAATGAGCATCATCATCATCAGCAGCAGCAGCATCCGCATCGGCATCACCATCGCCATCAGCATCATCACCATCATCATCAGCCGTAGCATCAGCATCAGCAGCAGCATCATCATCAGCAGCATCATCAGCATGAGCACCAGCATCATCACCATCAGCAGCAAAATCATCAGCATCATCCGCATCTTCAGCTTCCTCCTCCTCCTCCTACTCCTCCTCCTCCTCCGGCTTGTCACCTCCTCATCCTCCTGCGCCTCCTCCTCCTCCTCCTCGTCCTCCTCCTCCTCCCCCCTCCCCCCTCCCCCCCCCCCCCCCCCCCCAACAACCCCGTCCTCCCCTTCCTCGTCTACCTCCTCCTTATCCTCCTCCTCCTCATCATCATCATCAGCAGCAGTATCAGCATCATCTCTCATCATCAGTAGCAGCATCATCAGCATGATCATCATCAACATCAGCAACAGCATCATCACCACCATCACACCAGTATCACCATCATCATCAGCATCATCATCAGCATCAGCAGCAGCAGCATCATCATCATTATAATAATCAGCTGCATCCTCATCAACAGCTGCACTATCATTATCACCAACGTCATCATCATCATTATCATCATCATCATCATCATCATCATCATCATCACCATCATCATGATCATCATCACCATCATTATCATCATCACCGTCAGCAGCAGACTTATGTGAATCATCATCATCAGAAGCCGCATCAGCAGCAGCATCATCATCAAACTCATCATCATCAGCATCATCATCAGCAGCAGCAGCATCCGCATCATCACCCTCAGCATCATCATTATCATCATCAGCATCATCGTCATATCAGCCCGCGTTAACTTCAAGTAGATTGGAGGACATGAGGAGGACGAGAGGAGGATGGGAGGAGGACGAAAGGAGGACGGGAGCAGGACGGGAGTAGAACGGGAGGAGCAAAATCAAGCAAGCGTAAGCAAGCAAGCGGAAGCAAGCAAGCGCAAGCAAGCAATAACAAGCAAGCAAGAGCGATCAAGTGCAAGCAAGCAAGGGCAAGCAAGAGCAAGGAAGCGAGAGCAAGCACGCAAGAGCAAGCAAGCAAGTGCCATTGGAAAAGGGGGGGTGCCATTGGAAAAAGGGGGGGCATTGGAAAAAGGGGAGGACCCTAAAGACCAATTACTTCTGATGAGCTAGGACTCCTATAGGGCAGGCCTATTTGGATAATACTTTTCTTCATCATCGTCGCAGATCATCATCATCAGCAGCAACATCATCATCGTCATCATCATCGACATCATCATCAGCAGCATCAACATCAACATCAACATCATCATCATCAGCAGCATCACAGGACTCGCCGGTAATAGCCTCATCATCGTAAACATAATCATCATCGTCATCATCCTCATCAGCATCATCATCACAATCATCGTCATCATTATCAGCATCATCATAATTATCATCCTCATGATCGTCATCAGCAGCAGCATCGTCAACATCATCCTCATCAGCATCACAATCATCAGCAATATCATCATCAATGTCATCATCCTCAGCAGCATCAGCATCAGCATCATCATCATAATCATCATCAGCATCATCATCAGAGTGAGTGTCAGCATCATCATCATCATCATCATCATCATCATCATCATCGTCCGCAGCATCATCATAATAATCATGATTGTTACCATCATCATCATCATCATCAGCAGCAGCATCCTCATCACCTTCATCACCCTCAGCAGCAGCACCATCAACAATCCTCATCATCCGCATCATCATCAGCATCCTCAGCATCACCATCATCATCATCAGCAGCAAAATCATCATCATCATCAGCCTCCTGATCCTCCTCCTCATCTTCCTCCCCCTTCTGCAGATCGTCCTCGGCCCCCTTCTCCTCCTCCGCCTCCTCCTCCTCATCCTGATAACCAGCATCATCAATACCATCATCAGCAGAATGATCATCAGCATCCTGAGCATCAACATGCTGATCGTCGTCATCATCCTGATCAGCAGCAACATCAGCATCGTCATCAGCATCATCCACTGCTTCATCATCATCATCAGCAGCAGCAGCATCATCATCATCATCGTCGTCGCCATCTTCATCAGCATCAGTATCGTCGTCGCGGTCACCATCATCAGCATCATCAGCAGCATCATCAGCAGCATCATCGTCAGCGTCGGCAGCATCATCACAATCCGCATCAGCATCATCATCAGCAGCATCCGCATCACAATCCGCATCAGTATCATCATCAGCTTCATCGTCGTCGCCGGCATCACCAGCATCATCCTGAGCAGTCGCATCATCCGCATCAACATCATCATCACCACCACCATCAGCATCACCACCATCAGCATCGTCATCATCAGCAGCATCATCATCGGCAGCATCGTCATCATCGACAACATCGTCGTCATCATCATCATCATCATCATCATCATCATCATCATCATCAGCATCATCCTCATCATCATCATCATCATCAGCATCATCATCATCATCAGCATCATCATCGACCTCATCATAATCATCATCATCAGCATCATCATCATCATCATCATCATCCTCATCATCAGCATCATCATCATCATTAGCATCGTCATCAGCCTCATCAGCATCGCCAACAACATCATCAGCATCATCCGCAACAGCATCAGGATCATCACCATCATCAACAGCAGCATCATCGCCAGCATCAACAGCAGCAGCAGCACCATCAGCATCTTCGTAATCAACATCATCGTCAGCAGCAGCAGTATCAGCAGCATCAGCAGCAGCAGCCGCAACAGCAGCAGCAGCATCCTCATCATCATCAGCTTCATCAGCATCATCGTCCTCATCGTCATCATCGTCAGCAGCATCATCACCATCGTCATCATCATCATCATCATCATCATCATCATCATCATCATCATCATCATCCTCAGTATCATCATCAGCAGCATCATCCACATCAGCGTCATCATCATCAGCATCATCATCCACAGCAGTACCATGATCATCATGATCGTCCTCACCAGCATCATCATCATCATCATCATCATCATCATCATCAGCATCATCGTCATCATCATTATCATCATCATCAGCATCGTCACCATCGTCAGCATCATCATCATCGTCAGCAGCATCATCACACACCCCTCAACATCGTCAGCCGCATCACCAGCATCACCCGCAACAGCATCAGCATCATCACCATCATCAGCAGCAGCATGATCGCCAGCATCACCAGCAGCATCATCATCAGCATCATCGTAATCGTCATGCTCATCAGCAGCAGTATCAGCAGCATCAGCAGCATCAGCAGCATCAGTATGATAATCAGCATCAGCAACATCAGCAGCATCATCATCATCATCAGCAGCATCATGGTCATCATCGTCATCATCGTCAGCATCATCATCCGCATCATCATCATCATCATCATCATCCTCAGTATCATCAGCAGCATCATTATCAGCATCAGTATCATCGTCATGATTGTCATCATCGTCAGCATCATCATCAGCATCATCAGCATCATCATCATCACAACCTCATCAGCATCGTCAGCAGCATCATCAGCATCATCCGCAACAGCATCAGCATCAGCAGCATCACCATCATCAGCAGCAGCATCATCAGTGTTATCATCATCAGCAGCAGCAGCAACATCAGCATCAGCATCATCATCATCATCAGCAGCATCATCATCACCACCATCATCACCACCACCATTATCATCAGCAGCATCAGCAGCATCATCGTAAGCAACATCATCAGCAGCATCCATCCATCCGCCTCATCCTCCTCATCCTCCCCCTCCGCCTCCGCCTCCTCCTCCTCCTACTACTCCTCCTCCTCCGCACGGAGCCCCACTGTGCTGGCTCCCCCGGCAGCCCTCGAAATTGGCGACAGTCTCACACTTCGCAGCCCCCCAGGGATGGCGAGGTCCCGTTTTGGTCTGCGTAGGGGGGGCACTGTGCTGGCTCCCCCAGTAGCCCTCGAAAGTGGCGACAGTTTCACAATTCGCAGCCGCCCAGGGATGGCGAGGTCCCGTTTTGGTCTGCGTAGGGGGGGCTCTGTGCTGGCTTCCCCTTTAGCCCTCGACAGTGGCGACGGTTTCACACTCCGCAGCCCCCCAGGGATGGCGAGGCTACGCCGGAACCTGCGCGGGGCCCCACTGAGCGGGCCTCCCCAGCAGGCAGGTGCAGGCAGGTGCAGGCAGGCGAGAGGGAACCAGAGGGCGGGAGGAGGAGAAGAAGGGAGTTGGCACCTCACTGGCTTCTTGAAAGCGAGAACCCAACCAAGGGAGCGTTGGGGAACACTGCATCAGCTTCACGGATGGGGGAAGGGCAGTTTTCAACATCTGGTTTCCGCCTCAGCGCCGCGCAGATTCGTTTGCATAAGTTGCAAAGTTGTCACGGATGGAGGGCGGGTTGTTTTGAACATGTGAAGCACATGTAGCAGGTTCACGGATTCGCATGGTTAACATACCAAAAATGGCGTCTTGGAAGGATTAAGGATTGCCAGGGAGCAACAGTTACGTTGAATCGCGGCGGTGCAGTCCCAGGAGCGGCGTTCTGGCACGGTTCAGGATCGTCAAAACACAACAGTCAGGTCAATTCGTGGCGTTGGAATCCTGAGAATGGTGTTTTGGCACGTTTCAGGATCTTCGACCAGCTGTCTCCCAACGGGGCATCTACCTCAGTGGAAATGAATCATTGTAGGGGCCTAAGTAAGGGATGTTGGAGGGAGGGTTCATTTCAACATCGTTGAAGAATCTTGGGTTTACACAGGTCCACCTCCTCCTCCTCCTTCTGCTCCTCCTTCTCCTCCTCCCTCTCCTCCTCCATCCACTCCTCCTGCCCCTCCCCGTCCTGCCCTTGCCTCCCCTCCCTCCCTCCCCCAGGGTGGGCGTCAGGTGCCTTCGCTTGGCCCCGCTTGTTCGCCAGCATGCGGTCGATGGGGCTCCACTCCTTTCGGGGCGGACGAAAGGGGGGGGGTCCTGACATCCTCCCGCTGCGAGACAATCACGAGAGGTTCTTGCTCATGTTCGGCCTTCGGAGGGCCCATATCTCTGGAAAGCAGTTTTGCGAAGAAAAACACGTCGCCAGAGGTCTGAGAGCAGCAAAGCAGGAGGAGGGTGCTTGCACGCAAGAGGAAGGATTTTCCTCCAAGCCGCGGCGCTACTTGCCGCAACCCACGCCCCCGCAAGATCTTAACACGGGCGGGCCTTGGGGCCTTGGATCTGGTTTCGTGTCGCCCCCCCGCTTTCATGTACTTTGGCGATCGCCGATCCACTGATGTCGTCAGTGCGCTGGGCGCGGAAGTCAGGAGCCAAGATCGGAGCATATGTTCAAGCGGAGGATCAGTCGCATCCGTGTGAAAAACAGGACGGCCATCAGACCCAGAGAGAAGAAACAAAAAAAAGGCGGGCGGATCATGTCCACCACTCCTGTCAAAGCAAACATCTGATCTGCGCACCCTGGATCTGATCCGCCGTGGTCGGCTTTGAAGCCGTCCGGTCCGGGCTCAGGGCGGAACGAACTCGTGTCCTGGGGATGTGGCGAGTCAGCTCAGGCAGCCTGCTTTCCCGGCGCCTCCTGGCGCAGGTGGAGCCAGCGTAGCCAGGAGAGCGCCCGGCGGCGGGGCCGAGACCAGCTGCGCGCAGCAACTTTCGCAAGCCCCCAGTTCCCCATACCCCCCCCGTGTCGTCCGAATCCCTCCTCCTCCCTCCTCCGTCTCCTCCTCCATCCTCCCAATCGTTTGCCTCATAGAGAACTCCTCCCTGTCGCGCCCCGAGGCCTGCAGGAAGGGCGCGCCAGGCGTTCCGCCCGAGGCTGCGCTTCCTCCACTCATGAGCCTGAAGCTCAACAGTTTGCAGCAGTTTCGCGAATGGAGGGCCAGTCGCTTCCAAAATGTGGCTCTCGCCTTAGCGCTGCGTGCACTCGTCTTACACATTTGCAAGAGCTTTACGGATGGAGGGCGGGTGGTTTTCAAAATGTGGCTCTCGCCCTACCGCCGCGCACATTCGTTTTTCTACATGTGCTAGAGCTTCACGGATTGAGGGCGGGCCGGTTTCAAAGCGCACGTTCGTCTTAAAAGAACTGCAAGGGCTTCACGGATTGAGGGCGGTTCCTTTTCAAAATGTGGTTATGGCTTTAGCGTCCCGCACAATCGTCTACACAAATGCAAGAGTGGCACGGGCTCCCATCGTTGAGCCCGAAACGATGCTTGGGAACGATTCAGATTGTCAGGGCGCAACAGTTTTGTTGAGTCGCGGTGTTGATGTCCCAGGAATGGTGTTTTGGCGCGATGCAAGATCGTCAAGACGCAACAATCAAGTTGGCCTTGGAATCCCGAGAATGGTGTTGTGGCACGCTTCAGGATCTTCAAACGGTTGTCTTCCAACGGGGCGCTTCCTTCAGTGGAAATGAACCCGTGTGTGGGGCCTATTAAGAGGGAGCTTGGAGGGAGGGTCAATTCCAACATCGTTGATGAATATTGGGTTGACACTGGCCATTCTCCTCCTCCTCCTCCTCCTCCTCCTCCTCCTCCTCCTCCTCCTCCTCCTCCTCCTCCTCCTGCTCCTCCGCCTCCTCCTCCTCCTCCTCCTTCTCCTTCTCATCCTCAGAGGATGCCGCCTGAGGGCCGCGTGGTGCGCGCTGTGGCTCTCCGACGCGTCGCTGCACGGTCGCATCAGGCGAGCCTGGCCGCGGGTCTTGGGGGGCCCTGCGGCGTGCTGGCAAGTGGCGCTGTAGGCGGGTCCGAAGGCCCATGGGCGCGCTGCAGGCCACACTGCTGGACATGGGCTGGGACCCGCGCACCGCCTCCGTCTGGATTCGCCCTACGCCCGATGGTGAGGATGAGTGGAGGCTTGCGGGCGCGGACGACGACACCTTCCACACGTGCGCCGACGTCAGCGGGGTTCTCCAGAACGTGGAGGAGGACCTCAGTCGCCAGCTCTGGCAGCAGGCGTCACTCCACCCGCAGGGAGACGACCTCGTGAGTCC
Organism: Prorocentrum cordatum; assembly: GCA_963575745.1. Lineage (NCBI taxonomy): Eukaryota > Dinophyceae > Prorocentrales > Prorocentraceae > Prorocentrum > Prorocentrum cordatum. Next base: position 32,805 of record CAUYUJ010007650.1, read on the forward strand.
TCTCCTGGTATGTGGCTGCGTGGCGTGCCTGCCTCCAGCATGACCACCCCTGTCTTCTGCGCCCTGCGGGCGGAGCAGGCCGCGGCGGTGTCCTTCGGCACGAGCGACATCCTGGAGGCTACGAGGCGCGACGACGGCTTCATGGTGATCTGCGGCGATGGCTGTGGAGGGAGGCACTACGACGACCACAGACGCCGACGCTGTGCCACCAGCGTCGTGGCCCTGGGCCAGGACGAAGATGGCGCCTGCTCCGAGCTGGTCTGGTTCCGCGCCGAGCCCGTGCCAGGCAGACGGCAGACGGTGCCACGTACGGAGATCCTCGGCTTCGTGCTGGCGCTGGAGCCCGTCGGCGGCAAGTTGAGGTACGTGACCGACCACGAGCCGCCCTGGCGCTGCTGGCAGAGGCGGTTGGCACTCGTCAAGCCTGGATGTACCCACGAGGACCTGTAGCTGCGGGTTCGCCAGGCGCGGCGGCGTCGGCCCCCTGGCGAGCCCGAGACGGTCTGGGTGCCCGCGCACACGGACCACGAGGAGAACCTGCGCCTGCTCAGGTCGGAGTCGGACCTCGAGCGGGCGATGGGCAACGCTGCTGCTGAAGCGCTCGCGAGCGCGACGGCGGCGGCATGCTGGCGGCCGGGGCTCTTCGGGGCCGGGCCACACACCCACGTCATCGATGTGGAGGCGCGCATGGTCCGCAGGCGGGCGTGCCGAGCCCTCGAGCTCGCTTGCTGAGGCGGACCTGCAGCGTGGAATTCGTTGCATGGGGCAGCGTCGGCCCGTCCTCACGGCTGCCGCCGCGGCCTGTGCCTCCTCGCCGCACGAGCTGCAGCGGTGTGGGGCCGGCCGTTGGGTCTGCACTCGCTGTCTGTGCGCGGTCGGGCAGAGCCAGCTGCTCTGCTTCGCGGCCAGCTCTCGCATGTGCAGCCCCCCCCTGTCGAGGATGCAGGGCTTTCGCTCGAGGCATGCGGTGCCACGCCCGTGCCTGTGGCCGCTGCCGAGCTGCAGAAAGGAGGGAGAGGAGCCCTGGACCTCCACCCCCCTCTTGTCTTGCATGCTGTCCCCCACCACTCGTCACGTAATGTGCACGTTGTGGCTTCTTCACCTCGATCTGGAACGGAGGCGGTCCTCGTTTCCTGCGTCGTCCCTGTCGGGGTGCGAATCGTGGAGGTAATGAGAACCTCAGTCGCATTCGGAAGGGCCATTTTCCCCGTCGTGAAGGCCCGCCTCGGGGTACCCTCCGTGTCCAGAAGCCCTCGTCGCTGCCGCCGCACACGGCGAGCATGCATCGGAGGTCGCTGGTGGCGCCCACGAACCGAGCCCGAGCCTGCACCAGTCCCCAGGGAGGGTCCCGCAGCCAAGGCTCGAGGAGTTAAGGCCAAGCACGGGGCGCCAGTGCCTGCGTGGTGTTTGCTCCTCTTGCCTGTGGTGCGGGGCCCAAGTGGGCCTCTGATTAAACTAAACGTTCCTAAACGTTACTCCTCCTCCTCCTCCTCCTCCTCCTCCTCCACTCCTCCTCCTCCCTCCTCCTCCTCCTCCTCCTCCTCCTCCTCCTCCTCCTCCTCCTCCTCCTCCTCCTCCTCCTCCTCCTCCTCCTCCTCCTTCCCCTCCTCTCATCGGACCCGATCCTTCTGCGCCTTCGGCTGCCTCGCCGGGAAGGACGCCTCCTGGAACCTGAGCGGCCACGGGGCACAGGCGCGCCCGGAGCCCGGTGAGGAGGCGCGCGGGGCGCCCTCGGCGGCAGGCCGCACAGCCCGAGGCAGACCACCCTCGATCGCCGTGGCGCTCGGACGCGAGGCCCCCCAGGCGCCTCGGAGGACGCCCCAGACCTCTGAGTCGTGAGCAAAATCGCGGCGGGAGGTTTTTTACTGCTTTCGGGCTTTGGGGGGCCCTCGCCGGGCCCAGAGACCAGCAAAAACAGCTCGGGATGAGAAGCAGGTCCCAGAGAATGTGTTGATAGCTCTGGAGGTCCGCATTTCGTATCTTGGCTCCCTGAGATCCTGACGTCTCTTTTTTCCGCAACGGGCGATTTTGCCTCCACGGCCCTCACGGAACGATCTGGGCAAGAAAATGCAGCAGAAAGATCGGGTGCAGGGATCCAGTCTTGACCTCCTGCGAGGTTGCACTAATTTTTGTGACATCGATCTCTGAATTCTGACGCTTTCAATCCTAACCGAACACGCCCCAAGAAGCCCCAAAACGGCTCCCAAAAGGCCTCCTCAAAACGGCCCCCAAAACGCCCCCGGGAGGCCTCCCGTCACATTCCACCGAACACCCGAGAGGCCTGTGACCCACAACCCAGGCACGGTGGCGGGATGGACCGAAGGCCATGAGATCCGCCGCCCCCTGCTTGCAGGGGTGCACGGCGTGCTGGACGAGCTGTCAGGTTTTGGTTTTGGTTCTTTTTCCAAAAGAACTCCCCAGTGGGCTCCGGCAGAACCCGCCGGCCACCCGGAAGGTGCTCAACGACCGGAAAAAATCCTCCAAAAAACGGCCGTTTCGCTCGGGACATCCTCAAAAAATCGCGAAGATGGCCCAAGATGGCCTCCAAGTCCGCCCGAGATGGTCCAAGACGGCCTCCAAAACGGCCCAAGAGAGTCCAAGACGGCCCAAGACGGCCCAAGAGGCCCCCCAGAGGCCTCCCAGACGGCCCAAGAGGCCTCCAAGAGGTCCTCCAGGAGAGTCCGAAGAGGCCAAAATCATTGATTTTTCCTTGGTTTTTGAAGGATTCTGGCATTTGCGCCTTTTCGGCTCTCCGACGGCTCGAGACGGCCCAAGAAGCCCCCAAGATCGCCCAAGAGGCCCCCAAGAGAGCCCCATGATGGCCCAAGTGGCCTCCAAGATGGCCCCTAGAGGGCCCCAAGAGGGCCCAAGAGGCCTCCAACACGCCCAAGATGGCCTCCCAGACGCCCAAGATGGCCTCCAAGACGGCCCTGGAGCATTCCAAGCGGGCCCCAAGTCGGCCCATAGAGGCCCTCCAAACGGCTTCCGACGGCTTCAGACGTGCCAGGAACCCACCAAGATGGCCGAAGTTGGCTCGAAGCTGGCCCGAGACGGCCCAAAAAGCCCCAAAGATCGCCCAAAGCTTGCCCAAGAGGCCTCCAAGACGGCGACGATGACCTTCAAGATGCCCACGTGTTCCCCGAAGGCTTTCCAAACCGATTCGGGGAACACATGGTCCGATAGCTTGGCAGGTCTGGCCTCAACGTTCGGCCACATAGGCGCTTCCACAAAGGCAGGGGGCGGCGGTGATTCGCCGTAGGCGTCTTCGATCCGCCGCCCCCTGCTTGCAGGGGTGCACGGCGTGCTGGATGAGCTGTTAGGTTTTGGTTTTGGTTCTTTTTCCAAAAGAACTCCCCAGTGGGCTCCGGCAGAACCCGCCGGCCACCCGGAAAATCCCCAAACGTGCTCAACGACCGGAAAAAATCCTCCAAAAACGGCCGTTTCGCTCGGGACATCCTCAAAAATCGCGAAGATGGCCCAAGATGGCCTCCAAGTCCGCCCGAGATGGTCCAAGACGGCCTCCAAAACGGCCCAAGAGAGTCCAAGACGGCCCAAGACGGCCCAAGAGGCCCCCCAGAGGCCTCCCAGACGGCCCAAGAGGCCTCCAAGAGGTCCTCCAGGAGAGTCCGAAGAGGCCAAAATCATTGATTTTCCCTTGGTTTTTGAAGGATTTTGGCATTTGCGCCTTTTCGGCTCTCCGACGGCTCAAGACGGCCCAAGAAGCCCCCAAGATCGCCCAAGAGGCCCCCAAGAGAGCCCCCTGATGGCCCAAGTGGCCTCCAAGATGGCCCCTAGAGGGCCCCAAGACGGCCCAAGAGGCCTCCAACACGCCCAAGATGGCCTCCAAGACGCCCAAGATGGCCTCCAAGACGGCCCTGGAGCGCCCCAAGAGGGTCCCCCGTTGGCCCAGAAAGGCCCCCAAAACGGCTCCCGACGGCGTCAGACGTGCCAGGAACCCACCAAGATGGCCGAAGTTGGCTCGAAGCTGGCCCAAAAGGGCCCGAGAGGCCCCCAAGAGGGCCTCCAGGAAGGCCAAAAGATGCCAAAATCACTGATTTTCCCAAGGTTTTTGATGGATTTGGGCATTTCCCTTTTTTCGGCCTTCCGACGGCCCGAGACGGCCCAAGAGCCCCCAAAGATCGCCGAAAGATCGCCCAAGAGGCCTCCAAGACGGCGACGATGACCATCAAGACGCCCACGTGTTCCCCGAAGGCTTTCCAAACCGATTCGGGGAACACATGGTCCGATGGCTTGGCAGGTCTGGCCTCAACGTTCGGCCACATACGCGCCTCCACAAAGGCAGGGGGCGGCGGTGATTCGCCGTAGGCGTCTTCGATCCGCCGCCCCCTGTCGCTTCAGCAAAGGGGTACCCGGCGTGCCAAACCCTATCGGTTTTGATTTTGGTTCTTTTTCCAAAAGAACTCTCCCAGTGGGCTCCGGCGCGTCCCGCCGGGGCCGCGGAAGGCCCGGAAACGAGCTCAACGACCGCAAAAAATCTTCCAATATGGCTCGAGATGGCCTCCCAGACGGCCAAGATGGCCTCCAAGACGGCTCAGATGTCCCCAAGATGCCGCCAAGACGGCCCAAGATGCACCCAAGACGGCCGTAGATGGTGTCAAGATGGCCCACGACTGCCCAAGAGTTCCCCCAGAGGCCCCGAAGACGGCCCAAGAGCCCTCCAAGAGCTCTTCCAGGAGGGCCCGAAGAGGCCAAACTCATTGATTTTCCTTAGGTTTTTGAAGGATTTGGGAATTTACTTCTTCTCGGCATTCCGACGGGTCAAGACGGCCCAAGACGCCCCCAAGATCGCCCAAGAGGCCCCCAAGAGGGCCCCATGACGGCCCAAGTGGCCTCCAAGATGGCCCCAAGAGGGCCCCAAGACGGCCCAAGAGGCCTCCAACACGCTCACGATGGCCTCCAAGACGCCCAAGATGGCCTCCAAGACGGCCCCGAAGCGCCCCAAGAGGGTCCCCCGTTGGCCCAGAAAGGCCCCCAAGACGGCTCCCGACAGCGTCAGACGTGCCTGGAACCCACCAAGATGGCCGAAGTTGGCTCGAAGCTGGCCCAAGACGGCCTAAGAGGCCCCCCAGAGGGCCTCCAGGAAGGCCAGAAGAGGCCAAAAACATAGATTTTCCTGCAGTTTTTGACGGATTTTGACATTTCCTTCTTTTCGGCCTTCCGACGGCCCGAGACAGCCCAAGAGCCCCCAAAGATCGCCGAAAGATCGCCCAAGAGGCCTCCAAGCCGGCCAAGATGACCTTCAAGATGCCCACGTGTTCCCCGAAGGCTTTCCAAACCGATTCGGGGAACACATGGTCCGATGGCTTGGCAGGTCTGGCCTCAACGTTCGGCCACATAGGCGCTTCCAAAAAGGCAGGGGGCGGCGGTGATTCGGCGTAGGCGTCTTAGATCCACCGCCCCCCGTGGTCTCGGCACAGAGGTGCCCGGCGTGCTAAATTTCAGTGGTGTTCTTTTTTTGTAAGACTCCTCTTGGCCTTCGGCCGATGCCGCCAGCCACCCAGGTCGCGCCGCTCCAAAAAAGATGTCTCCAAGACAGCCTCGATGGCCTCCCAAGACGGCCCAGCTGGCTCAGGATGGCATCCGGATTCGCACAAGATGGTCCAAGATGGCCTCCAAGACGGCCTCAGAGGGTCCAAGATGCCTCCATGTCAGCCCAAGAAGCCACCAAGACAGCCCAAGATGGCTCCAAGATGGCCCAAGAGGCCCCCAAGAGGCCTCAAAGGCGGCCCAAGAGGCCTCCCAAAGAGTTTTCAGGAAGGCCCACAGAGGCGTAAATCATTCATTTTCCTACGTAGGTGTTTGAAGAATGTTGGCATTTCCCTCTTTTCGGCCTTCCGACGGCCCGAGACGGCCAAAGAGCCCCCACAAAGGGCCCCAAGAAGCCCCCAAGAGGCACCCAAGAGGCCTCCAGGAAGCTCCCAGGAGACCCCGAGAGTGCCCCAGGAGGCTTCCAAGAGGCGTCCTCCTCCTCCTCCTCCTCCTCCTCCTCCTCCTCCTCCTCCTCCTCCTCCCTGCTCCTGCTCTGCTCCTCCGCCTCCTCCCCTCCTCCTCCTCCTCCTCTCCTGCTCTGCCCTCCTCACTCCTCCTCTTCCTCCCTCCTCCGTCCTACCTTTCCTCGACTCCTCCTCCTCCTCCTCCTCCTCCTCCTGCTCCTGCTCCTCCTCCTCCTCCTCTTCCTCCCTCCTCCTCCTCCTACTTCTCCTCCTCCTCCTCTTTTTCCCCCTCCTCCTCCTCCTCCTCCTACTCCCTTGTCCCTCTTCTCCTAATTATCCTCTTCCCCACGTGTTCCTCGAAAGGCGTCAGCGTCCAGTAGCTCTAGCCCAACTTTCGGCCACGTAGGCACTTCCACAAAGGCAGGGGTCGGCGGTGACTCACCGCAGGCGTCTTCGACACTTTCGCGGGCCGTCTGCCAGCAGAGGCCTCCAACACGGGGCCGGAGCAGGTAAGATCGGAGGATAGCTCCCGGGTGATCGAGCGTGAAGCCGACGACGGGCGAGGTCCGGCGTCACGAGCGAGCTCCGGTGCGCTGGGGCCAGGAAGGTTAGGAGGCAACTACTGGGAGGTTTTCGTCGGAAGGATAAAAGAGGATTAAGCCCCGTCGGGGGCGATGCATCGGCGATGCGTCGGCGACGGCGGGATGGAGAGGAGCGGGCCCCAGATCCCGCCGCATCGCCGACGTGTCGGCGATGCAGCGCGATGCTCCGGTGGAGCTCCCTGTGCGGGCACGATGCGCGTGAGGGGTGTGCCGAACTGCAGCGACGAGGCTCCTCCTCCTCCTCCTCCTCCTCCTCCTCCTCCTCCTCTCTCCTCCTCCTCCTCCTCCTTCTCCTGCTCCTCTCAAGCCCTTCTGGCTCAGGCTTTTGTGCTGTGCCAGGAACACCGTCTGCTGAACCAATTTTTCGTGCAGGCTTGAGCGCCTCAGCCTGCTGAGGTGAAAGGACGGTACCATCACGACTCAGCCATGGTGCCTCCTCCTCCGCCGCCTGTGGATCCTGGCGCTGCTGGGGACGCTCGTCGCGTCCGCTTCGCCGACGGGACCTCCCCAGGCTTTGGCAAAGGCGGGGGGAAAGGAGGCAAGGGCGGCAAGGGCGGCGGTCCCAGTGTTGTCGGAGGCGTCTCCTGGAACACCTACGGCCGCTGGACCTGTGTCACCTGCGGCTGCCGCAAGAATCGCCCATCCTGGTGGTTCTGCAAGCATTGCAAGACGAGCCGCAGCGAAGTTGAGACCGCCGAGCCCCCAGCTCCTCAGGGACAGTGGCAAGCAGGCGCACCTCCACGGCTTCCTCTTCGGTCTGGACCTCAGTTCTCTCTTGGGCCCGATTCGGGACCACAGCAGGGACAACCAGCTGAAGGCATGTCCAAGGGTGCGCCCACCACCACGTCGGACCTGGAGAAGTTGGTCACCATGCTGGAGCAAGTGGGCGACGCCGACGCAGCCGCTCGCCATCGTGCTGTTCTTCAACAGCGCAAGGCGCAGGAGGCCCCTGTCGTGCCGCTTTCACAGAAGGTCTCCAGAGCATTTGGTGAACTTCGTACCCTACGCGAGAAAACGGAGAAAGCATGCAATGTCTATGACAAGATGGTGGAAGATGTGGCCAAGCAGAAGGACAAGATTCGGGAGCTCTCCGCCGAGCTCACCTCTGCCGAGGCCACCCACACCAAGCTGGTCCAGGAGCTCCACGCACAAGTGTCTGCTGCACCAGTTCTACTTGATATTTCTTCTATCCTTGATGGCAAAGCCGAGGACATACCTATCAGCATCGACAGCCTGCTCAAGCCCCAGTCGGACTACAAGCTGGAGCCTGAGGAGGTGGAAGAGGCCGAAAAGAGAGCCACTCAGCTCAAGGGCGAGCTCCAGACAGCTGCGCGGGCCCTTTTCGGCGAGGCCATGCAAAAAGTCAAGCAATTTCAACAAGATCAGTCGGAGTTGTTCAAGCGGTCCGAGGCCAAGCGCAGGCGCACCGAGGAGGAGGAAGGAGCCCAGGCCAAGGGCGGAGAAGGGGAAGCGGCTGCCGCAACGGTGGCCCCACCCAGCTCGGCTACGGTTTCTGCGGCCCCTGCTGCTCCTCCTGCTGCCGCTGAACAATCTCCAGATGGGGTGCCTGGAGACGAAGGAGTTCGTGAGCGCGCAGCTCGGATCCTTCATGAGCCCCCGCCGGCTGCGCTCCCGAAGGCGGGGGACACCCCATCGACTCTTTGACGATAAACCACGTCGAGTGATCACTTCTGAGCCCCTGCGCAAGGGGAGGCCTGCACCGCATTTACTTCCTGTGCCAGGCGGGCCAAGTTTTTGTGCCCCAGTGAAGTTTCAGCCTCCAGTGGATCTTGGGTGAGCTTCGGTGGCCCAGTGGCCGCCTTCGGGGAACACACTACCTGGACCCAGGCCTACCCCTCCTGTGAGCCCCCTGCTGTTTCCTGTAGTCCAGCCTGTGCTGGCCGTTCCAGTAGGAGAGGGTTGATTTCAGCGGTGAAAGACACCCTTGCCAGATGCCAGGGGATCCTTCGCCAAGGTTTTGAACTTTTTGCTAGCTCCCTAAGAGCCGACCCCGCCCCTCTGATCATCTCGTCGGGAACTCTTCGGACCCTTCGAGAGCCCCTTTCGGGAGCATGGGATAAGCTCACCCAAGGGGTCACAGTTGTTTCCAAGTTTTTAACTGCTCAGGATGCGAGTGTATCTGCTCCTGCCATGGAAATGTCTGCGTGCGCTGAGGGGCCTCACGGGCCCTAGGCAGCCTCCTGGTGGCAAGCACTCTGGGACCCCTCTCCTCGAGCCCCTGGATCCTGATCAGTTCCCCGTCGACGCGTTCCAGCCCGTCGTGGAAACGTGCAACGTCTCAGGGCGGGGCTCTGCACAGCGCTGGCTGCAACGGACTCCTGCACACATCGTGCTGATGCAAGAGCACCACATGTTTGACGACCAGCTCGCCTCAGCATCCTCTTGGAGTATAAGACACGGGTGGAAGTCACTTTTCCTTCCTGCTGACAAAGGACCACACGGAGGGCCCTCTGCTGGTGTAGCCATCCTCGTTCGTTCTGGTCTGGGCCTCCACGCGCTGCAGAGTGGCATGGATGTCGCGAAGCACCGTGCGATTGCGCGGGTGGTCGACCTCCCCGACGGCACCCAGATTCTGTGCGCGTCCCTCTACCTCAGAGATTGCGAAGACCTATCGGAAGCGAACCTGGACCTCCTCTCTCGGACAGGCTCATTGATTGGCTCCATGGGGTACCCAGTCATCATAGGAAGGGGACTTCAACATGATCCCGTCGGTCGTCGCCCAGTCGAACCTCGCGGACTCGCTAGGGCAGTGGATGATACCAGGTGACACCACTTGCAATTCGGTCGCGGGTCCGAAGGTTTATGACTATTTTTTCGTTTCGCCAGGGCTCAGCAAAGGGGTTGCTAGGGTGTCGGTGCGGCAGGATAGTGACTTATCCCCCCACTCGCCCGTGCATTTGACCCTCCACCCCTTCCTGAGTAAGTTGCAAGCCCTCAGCTTTCGCAACCCCCCTAAGCTGGCCTCCTCTCCGCTCCCCCCCGCTTGCAAGCTGGACCCCGTCCCCGCTTTGCGCCCTGCCGTCGCCCGTGTGCTGGACGAAGCTTGGAAAGCGGTGGATAGGGGGGATTTCGTTGCCATCCAGGAATCTGTGGACCAGTTGCATCGGCTTTGGGCGGACCAGGCCGAGGCGGAAGTGGCGGTGGCCACAGGCACCCAGCTCCCCTTCCGTGGATCCCGAGGGAAGGCCCCCGCTCTCAAATGGAAGAACATCCTGGCCCCCGACACCCAGAGCCCTAAGCAGCCCGTCTTGTTTGCACATAGGTGGCTTAACTCTCAGTCGCAGAGGCTTGGACTCCACTGGGAAGCCAGTGACCGTGCAGGTGTTGCCTCTGTGCTACATGTGCTGCGTACCCCTGTCGGGGCCATTGCCAGCGGCCTTGATGTTAGCCCCCGCCTGCTCCCGTACCTCGTCGAGGTCGGGGGCGCCATGCTCGATGCGCTGGAGGTGCGCGAGCACATATCTCGTCAGGGGGTTTTACTGAAACGTCGACGTCTTGATGTCGCTCCTGGAGATGCGGCCGACCCAGGAGCGCGCTTTGCAGTCATTTCTCGAGATTTTGTCTGTTGGCGCAACACTTTTAATGACCGCATGCAGGAAGTCGAGTGCGACGCCAGGAAGGCGGCCTCGGCTGAATGGAGAGACCGGCTGTTAGAGAAGGCGGATCAAGGGGCGCGGAAGATACATATGGTTTCGAAGGGGGCCACCCCCTGGAGGCCTACCACCACCTTGGCCTGTGGCGGTGTTGTGGTTGCTGACCCCTTGTCCCTCCTTCGTGCCGAAAGCCAGCGTTTCTCTGGCCTCTGGGGGGACGGAAAGGCCCGCCCGTGGCTCCCCAAGGGTATCTTGCCCCCTGCTTTGCCCGAGTTTAGGCCCGAAGATATCCGTGCGATCTCCAAAGGGTTCCGTGAGCGCACCGCGGTGTCAGTTGATGGATTTCATATGAAGCACTTTGCGATGATGTCCGATGCCAGTCTCAGCCTCCTATGCGACATCCTAGGATTGATGGAGAGGTCGGCTGTCATCCCTATGCAAATTTCCATCATTATCATGGCTCTGATTGCTAAACCGTCCTCGGGGTTCCGTCCTATCGGTATCTTCTGCAGTGCGTTTAGAATGTATGGCAAGCTTCGCCGAACTCTCGCCGATGAATGGGAAGCTAGATTCACGCGTGAGTATTTTTGTGCTGGCCCGTTTGAAGGAGCGCAGGACGTCGTCTGGCGCCAAGCCTGCAATGCCGAGGCCAGCACTGCACAAGGAATGGCATGTGCCACTCTGTTAACTGACTTGTACAAGTATTATGAGACCCTGGATCTCCAGGTCCTGGCCCTCCGTGCTCATCAGGTTGGCTTCCCTGTTGGTATCTCGTACTTGTGCATTGCCATGTACTCCCAGGCCAGGTTCCTGTCCTTGGGAGGTTTTGTGGACGGGCCCTATTGGGCCCTGGCGGGGGTGGTGGCGGGGCGTTCCCTGGCCACGACCTTCATCAGGGTTAATGCTATTCAAGATTTGGACGCCCTCCGCCTCCCTCAGGCCGTCCAGTTCAAACTCTACATCGACGATGGAGGCTTGTCTGCCACGGGTTCCTTTAAACAAGTTTTAAAGCGGCTTCCTCAGGCCGCGGCTGACTTGCATGGCGCCCTCGCCCACGGAGCGGGCGCGGTCATCAGTAAGGAAAAGATGTCCCTTGTGTGCTCCTCGCGCCCCTTAGGCAAAGCCATCTCTCGGGCTCTCGGGGGTCTCGCGGGGCCGATCTTGGACTCCGACTCGGCGCCCAATTTGGGAGTTGATTTTTGCGCTGGCAGGCCGTCCAGGGTCCGAGGGAGAAACTCAAAGGCTAAGGAAAGGGTTAGGAAGGCGAAAGATAGGACTGCTCGTCTGGTTCGAATGAGGCCCACCATTGCGGGTAAGCGTTGTCGTAATGTCTTCGTCGCTGGTCCTCTCCCAGGGGCTGTGTATGGGCGCGAGATCTCAGGGGTCACGGACCACGAGCTCCTCTCCCTTAGGCAGTTGGCTGGGAAGGCCCTGAAGCCTAGTGCTGGCGGTCGGTCGCTCACCGCTCTTATGCTGTGCCACGGCGACCCGCCGTGGGTCGCCTCCATTGCCCCCATTTACCGTTGGGCGAAAGAAGTTTGGACCACCCATCATCGGCTGTACCCCCATGCCCTCTCGTTCGCCACGTTTCGTTCGGCTTGGAATGCTGTGTTCTCGAGGCCCTCGGGCCTCTGGAAAAGTGTCGCGGGCCCGATCAGTGCGATGAGGAAGTCTCTTGAGCGTATTTCGTGGTCCATGCCTTCCTTCACGGTGCTCCGTGATGAGAAAGGAATCGATGTTCACTTGACCCAGGTCTCGCCCGCGATGGTCAGATCGCTGCTTGGGAGAGCGGTGCGTCGTACCCTCGAGTGGGATCTGGGAGCTCGGCACAATCTCGGTCGGGTTTGCACTGATGGGATCCTCAGCCTCCTCACCTCCCGAAAGTTCACTGCTTTCGAGAAAGGTTGTGTCCGATCTCTCTTTTGCAATGCCACCTACACCAGGGCCAAGGCCAGATCCCTAGGATATACTATTGATACCACCTGCCCTCTTTGTGGAGACGGGGACGACACGATTCGTCACCGTCTTTGGCGTTGCTCTGCCTGTGAGGAGCTCAGGACGGAGCTGATTCCAGCTAAGGTGCGGGAGTGGGCAGGCCAAGCGGACGACGCCTTGGCTTGCTACGGCCTCTTCCCCCACCCAGCTGAGGCCCACCCCCAGCCGTCGTTCGAGGAGGGTGTCGTCACGGAGCTTTGTGAGGGGTACGAGCATTTGGTTTTCGATCAGGACTTCGCTGGTCAGATTTTTGTTGATGGTTCCTGCCTGCGACACCCAGTGGGCGAGCTTTCACGTGCTGGATGGGCCGTCTCATTGCTCGACCCTTCCAACATGCAGGAGATGATCAGGATTCGGGGCCCTGTGTGGCCTCCTTACCCCCAGACCCCCC
>CAUYUJ010007651.1:0-30000 GCA_963575745.1 Prorocentrum cordatum
GCGGAGGAGGAGGAAGAGGAGGAGGAGGAGGAGGAGGAGGAGGAGGAAGAGGAGGAGGAGGAGGTCGAGGAGGAGGAGGAGGAGGAGGAGGTTAAGGAGGAGGAGCAGGAGGTCTGAGGCGGAGGAGCGGGCCACGACGCCGCCGCGGCGCCGTCGATGGCGGCGTCCATGGTGGACGCGCGAAGACCAAACCATCATTCGTATATATTGTACAGGGTTAGCCCCTATTGTTTCCTGCCGCTACTAAGTACAAGAAACTAAATCAAGCATGTTATCGAAATCGAAATCGCCATCGTTCAAGCTTACAACGGAATTAAAGGCGCACCCATCTCTCGCTACGAATGTGTACTGCGTAGATGCCTCTTGGCCCGTCATGGGGAGCTGAGCCCGTCTTGGGGCCCTCTTGGGGCCCTCTACGACCATGTAGGGATCCTCTGGTGGCCCCCTTCGGGCTCCCTGGGAACTCTCTTGGGCCGTCTTAAAGCTCTCTTGTGCTGCTTGAAGCTCTTTTCAGGTCGTCTTGGCGTCCTCTTGGGGGCCTCTTGGGCCGTCTGGGGCCGATTTTGGGCCGTGGGGGCCGTCGTGGCCGCTGTTAGGATCGGAAAAGCGACCATCCCGGAAATATACGTTTTTCCATTCGAAATGCTTGATTTTTGCCGTTTGGGGGCCTTCTCGGCGGCCTCTTGGACCGTCTTGAGGGCCTTTGTGGCCGTCTGGGAGCAGTCTTGGGCCATCTTCGAGCGCTCGTGGCCCGTCTTGGAGGGGCCATCCCAGTGCGCTCTTCAGCCATCTTCTAGACAACCTGGGGCGCTTTGGGAGCCTCTTGGGCCATCTTGGGATGCCTCTGCGGGGGTCCGGGGCCCTTTTGGGCCCTCTTGGAGCCCCCAAGGCCCCCCCCGGACCGCCACGCAAACCAGTGGTCGCGGTTCCGGGCCCCACCCTGGCCCACTCGATGTATACTTGCATATGCCACACATCACTCCCCCCTCCTCCTCCTCCTCCTCCTCCACCATCACCACCTTATTGGCCACTGGGACGTAATGCGCAGATTCAGCCTCCAACGATCTCCGCCCTTCGCCACCTCAGTAAGCCTCCGGCGGGCCACCCCTTGAATCCCTGGCAAGTCCAGGGATGCCCCTTGACCTGGCCCTTGGGGAAGGCACTCGTCATCCAATGCATCCTTCGCAGCAAGACAGCCTGGGAAACGGGCGGCGCCGGGGGAAGGCCCAGCGCCGCGTGGGCTCTGGCCACACCCAGCCAGTATTGAAAACAAGCACGCTCCCTGCCGTGGGGCGTGGCCTTCGAGCACGCGCGAAGACGACCAGCATTTGTTCTGAGCTCGACTCCCTCCCTGCCACAGCCTGCACGCCTGCGGGAAGTGAGGCCCGGGCTGGCGGAGGCCGAAGAAGCTTCTGGCATCCCCTACCCCAATTGTAATCAAGCTTCGGAATGTGAAAGTTGCTGCGGCTCCACTCTGCTTCGGAATCGCTCGAAACAGTGAGATCCACCAGGATCTAAGAAGCGGACCGCGAGTGAGGCGATCCTGGATAGATGGATAAGCGGCGCCGGGGGAAGGCCCAGCGCCGCGTGGGCTCTGGCCACACCCAGCCAAGATGAAAATTAAGCACCCTCCCTGCCGTGGGGCGGGGCCTTCGAGCACGCGCGAGGAAGACCAGCACTTGTTCTGAGCTGGACGCCCAACCCCCATCAAGCTTCCCGTCAAACGAGGAGGAACCCCGACTCAAAATGCTACAAGGTGCCGCGGCCCCACTGTGGAATCGCTCGAACCTGTGAGATTCACCAGGACTTCGAACAAACACCCTCAGAAGGAACTCTGCTGGCAGTCCAGACGAGGACCTCTCGGAAGCAACGCTTTCCAAGACGCTCCTGAAATTATAAGACTTTTCGGAACACTGCTGGAGAATCCTCCACGAGCTGCGAGCTTCACGCGACGCAGCAGCAGAGGAGAACGATGAGCACAACAAAAAATAGAGCGGGGCAATCCCAGACAGGGCGGGCATATGCGGCATGGGCAACACACATCTAAACTGCACGAACCAGCATCTGTGCACCTCGCGACGACATCCCGTCAAAAAAAAACCGCAGTGCTGGCGAGCGTGCAATTCAGGCGTGCTCCGCGTGCCATCCGCCACCGTGCCCCCTGGCACGTTGGGGCGTGCTAGAATGCCAGGTGCCATGTGGTAGGGTTTCTGTAGGAGGAGGAGGAGGAGGAGGAGGAGGAGGAGGAGGAGGAAAGGGAGGAAAGGGAGGAAAGGGAGGAAAGGGAGGAAAGGATTTTCTAAGGGCCACCACCGCCCCTCGGGACGCGCCCAACCGCATGCACCAGCCCCTCTGTCCGCCACAATCCTTTGCAAAAGACCACAGCTTCGCGCTCCCGCGGCCCAGCTGCCTCCTAGACGGCCCAACATCGCTCCAAGGCGGACCGCTTCGGCCTCAAGACTGCCCAAGATGGCTTCCAGACGGCCCACGAGGCCTTCGAGGCGTCCCAAGAGGAACTCGAGCGGAACACTTGGCATATCGTCGGTAGGTTTTCAAACATGCTGTTCGGGTTCTCGCATCTCCGAGCGTGCGACGTCCCAAGACGACCCACGAGGGCACCAGGACTCCCCAAGAGGCCCCCGCGAGACAGCTGGGCAAGATTAGGCTTAAGTCGGGCGTGTCCCCCATGCAGGGGAATTTTCGACGAACAATAAAACATGCCCCCCCCCCAAAAAAAAACAATAGTCTGGGGACTATTTTTCTAATATTTGTTTGTCATTTTTACCTAACAGCGTAGACTGATAGGTTTCTAGTTGACTCAAAAGAGCTCACAGATCACTCCACAGGGGGGTCCGGGCAGGCGTTGGGAGTTGCCGGCCGGGCCTGTGCCGGGCTCGTTTTCACCAACAGTCACACACTTCGTGCTCTTCGACTTCCCAGAACTCCATTCCCAGGCCACATTCTGAATAACCGGATGCAACAGTCACACACTTCGTGGTCTTCGAGTCCCCAGAACTCCATTCCCGGGCCACATGTTGAATGCCCGGAGCCAACTGTAGGCCACTTCGTGGTCTTCGAGACCCCAGAACTCCATTCCCGGGCCACATTTTGGATGCCCGGAGCCAACTGTAGGCCATTTCGTGGTCTTCGAGTTCCCAGAACTCCATTCCCGGGCCACATTTTGGATGCCCGGAGCCAACTGTAGGCCATTTCGTGGTCTTCGAGTTCCCAGAACTCCATTCCCGGGCCAGATTTTGGATGCCCGGAGCCAACTGTAGGCCACTTCGTGGTCTTCGAGTTCCCAGAACTCCATTCCTGGGCATGAATTTGAATGCCCGGAGCCAACTGTAGGCCACTTCGTGTTCTTCGAGTTCCCAGAATTCCATTCCCAGGCCACATTTTGAATGCTGAGGCAGGCTGAGGCTGAGGCTGAGGCAGGCTGATGCTGAGGCAGGCTGAGGCTGAGGCCCGATGCAGGCTGAGGCTGAGGCAGTCTGAGGCTGACGCCGAGGCTGAAGGCAGACTGAGGCTGAGGCTGAAGCAGGCTGAGGCTGAGGCTGAGGCAGGCTGAGGCTGAGGCAGGCTGAGGCTGAGGCTGAGGCAGGCTGAGGCTGAGGCTGTGTCTGTGACTGCCGTTGCCACTGCGACTGTCATCGCGAATGCGACTACGACTGCGAGAACAGCACAATTCTACAACTGGATTCTCATTTGAATCTTAAGGGGAATGCTTCCAGATATGCTCCTACACATCGCTGTTAGGTTGCTTTGCCGGGATAATTTATGTATGTGTGTGGGTATGTTTCTATATGTCGACGAAAATCCCCCTGTAGGGGGACACGCCCGACATAAGATTAGGCCCTCACGTGCCCAGCACGCCCGAGCATTCTGGTCAGACGATCAGGCTTTTCTGCCCCGAGCGGCCCCGCAGGACCCCCATGCCTTCTCGAGCAGCTGCAGCCCAAAGTGCTGCGCTGGCACGGCGGCGGAACTGCCAGAGACCACTGGGCAAGGTCAAGCCTGAAGGCGCCGGCGAGCGTGCGCTTCGTGCGCGCTGCGCGGGCCGAGGTCGAATCCCACGGGCCCTCTGGGCGAAGGAGTCGCTGTCTTCTCTCTTCCAGATCCCCTCTTCCCCCTGCTCGGGGTCCCCCTTCTTTTTAATACACACCCCCTCCCCCACCTGACCGACGACAAACCTGGCACAATGAGGCCCCCCCCCTCGGCGTCCCCCCAATATACTTATACTGTATGCACGTCGCGGCGACGCGCGCACCGAGAAATCTCAGAGTACATGCGTCGTGGCGGGCGCCTCCTGGCAACACCGCTTGGGAAACGATGTCCTACAAGATGGGTTGACGATATGTCCGGGTCGGACGCACGCCTCCAAGACGGACATATAATTAGGCGGCGAGCGAGGGGGGAAATGAGAAAGGGCGGAAATTCTCGGAAGGCTCGGAAGTCTCCAAGCCTTCTGAGAAGTTTCCCAAGCCTTCCCCGAAGACAGAAAAAACTTCTCTGAAGGCGCGAGGGCTTCTGAGAAGCCCCGCCGCCTTCTGAGAAGGCCGTCTCTTTCTCAATTCCCCCCCTTGAGGACATCTCCCCCCGCCTCCCCGTGTGGGTGTAAACCTGGAGGCTACAGAGGCCCCGGGTGTGCGTGGCGAAAGCTGCCCCCCCCTGCACCGCCCCCCTCGCATGCGATTTTTCAGTTTTGGGCCCAGGGGGGAGGGGAAGGGGCGCAGCCAATCATCTCACGCGCCGTTGTACCCTCGTCAAACGTGGGGCGGCGGATCATGTCACCACCTCTTTCTGCGGGGTGAAGGAGGATGCGGCATTGAAAGAACGCCCACCAAAAGTCGACAGGGAATCGGCACCAACTCACTCAACATCGGCATTCGACTGCACCGCTTGGGCCGTCCCAGGGGCCTCTTGGGCAGTCTTGGGGCCCTCTCGGGGGGAACCTCTCACTTTGGCCACGGCGCCCCCCAGGTGGCTGCCTGGCCCCCTTTCACCGCGCGCGGCTCCAGCTACCCTGTCTCACTCAGCGGCGGGTCGCCAGAGACAGCCTCACCGACGAGAGGATCGTCGGCCGCGGGCCCGGACTCACCGCCTCACCCCTGCGCGGCCTTCTGCTGCCGTCCGCTCGCTGCTCGTCTTGTTCCTGAAACGAAGCCAGGGTGGGGATAACATCGGGTGAGGACAAACAGAGAATCTCTGAGATCCGGCGGCCCTGGAGGATGTCTTGGGCGCCGCAGCCTTCTCAGAGCGTTCGGGGACGCTCTGGAACGGATTCATCCTCGTCCTAACCCCGTTCGAACCCAGCTCTTTCGATTTGTGGGCTACGTGGTCGCTCCTCCTCAGCACGGCTGTCACCGGCCTACAGTAGGAGCTCGACCACAAGAAACCCTCCACAAGAAACCCGACCCTGAAACCCCAAGACGCCCACTGATGCTTGATGTGGAGACTTCACGTTTTGTTTGTTTTTGTTTTATACTGTAAACCCATCGAACCCCAAGAGACCCAAGGCACCCTGGAGGCAAGCAGGGCATTTCTTGGCATGGGTCTTCACCGTATCCGCACGCCTTCAAGAGGCATTACGGGCGCCGCCTTCAAGAGGTATCCCGTGACATGCGCACCCTGCCGTTGCAGAGCCATGACCGCACATGCTTTCACAAGTCTTCTGGGCCACTTCAGGCGTTCAATTAATCTTTCCTTGGTTGATGGTCGCGCTGAAAAAAAGAAACGAAGAGAAAGAAACAACAACAACAACAACAACAACAACAACAACAACAGCAACAACAGCAACAGCAACAACAACAACAACAACAATCATTTAAGACTGGGGACACTCCGTTCTCACCAGTGCCAGGGTTTTCATAGGAGGCGGGCAATACCCCCACTTTGTGGGGGGGCCGGTTCAAGCTCTACCAAATTTCCATACGACTCTTCGCCACCACCCACACCCAGCTTCCCGCCCTATGACGTTCGGACACTTCACTTCGTGGCATGCGGACGACCGTGGCTACTATTCAGGGCCCCGCGGCCGACGACGACGGCGTGCGCGCGCGAAGAAAAAACGAATGTGTCCAATATGGTATTATTTGACAGGGATGATGGCCCTGGCATGCGCGCAACCGTTGTTGCAGAAGTTCGAAGCACGTGAAAAAGTTGCTCGCAAGAGCCCGTTTGACAGAAATGTTGAAAAAATATTGGGTTTCCTCAGAAATCCGCAAGAGCGCGCAAGATGAATTTTTGAAACTTTTTTTTGAAAAACCATTGGGTTTTTCATGTTTTTATGTTAAAATCGCTACGAAAACTAAGGTTTTGGAAGGATTTCATCTTGCGCGCGCGAGTGTGCACTTCGTGTCATTTTTTTCAAAGGATTCTTGAAGTTTGGTTATGTTAGAACAAGAAATTTCATTTTATAGTGTTTTTTGCAAGGGAAAGCGGGCGTCAACAAAACAACCGGATCCGGACACCCACGTTTTGCCTGAGACTTCCTCACGAAAATGATGAAAATGTGGCTGCGGCCTAGGCGCGGCGAGGGGGGCGCGCACCAGGGGTCCCAACAATAATTATTCTTTAGAATAAATAATGTTCAACAACAACAACAACAAAACGTGTCCGCACGCCAACCCGCGTCGGTGGCTGACGGCGCACCGCCGCCGCGCTACACCCGCATGACCTCCGGCCACCACTGGCGCGCCGCCGCGCCCCCTTCGCGCGCTCTCGTGTTAAGTCGGGCCTGTCCCCCTACAGGGGGGTTTTCGACGAAAAATAAAAAAATACCCCAAAAATATTCAACAAATTATCCCAACATGCTTTGAGGACTATTTTTTGAATATTTTTTGAACTTTTCTGGGTATTATTGGTGTACTTTTTATTTTCGTCGAAAAACCCCCTGTAGGGGGACAGGCCCGACTTAACTCTCGCGCTGGTAAAACAAATCATCAAAAAATGCTATGAGGACTATTTTTTAAGTTTTGCTTGACCTTTTTGGGGTATGGTTGGGGGTATGTTTTCTTTTTCGTCGAAAATCCAAAATACTCTGAGGACTATTTTTTGAATTTTGTTTGACCTTTTTGGAATATTTTTGAATATGCTTCATTTTCGTTGACAAGCCCCCTGCAAGAGGGCCTTCGACGAAAAATCATAAACACCCCCCAAAATAATCCAAAAACCATGAGGTCTATTTCCTAAGTTTTTTCTGACCTTTTTGGGGTATGGTTGGGGGCATTTCTTAGTTCTCGTCGAAAAGCCCCCTGTAGGGGCAGAAGCCTCGGGGATCTTCTGATCCGGGTCGATCCAGACCCGGGTCAATCAGACCTGCAAGATCCTGCAAGATCCTGCACCCAAACCCGGGTCAATGCGAAGGATCCTGCAGGATCCTGCAGGATCCTGCACCCAAACCCGGGTCAATGCGACCCTGGCGCTGCAGGATCCTGCAAGATCCGGCGCTCTGGCTGACCTCCGTCTGCTCTGACCCCCGTCTCGAGGCTCCCGAAAGCCCGGCTTAACTCTCGTGCCGGCAGGCTCTCCCGGTCTGCCCGCGAGCGCTCCCGCTCCGCAGCGCCACCGCGCCCTTCCCTCGGGGGGGGCGGCCCAGACCCAGACCCCCTCGCGCCGTGAGAAAAAAAACGCGACGGGATCCCGTCGCGTTTTTTTTTGTCGTCGCGTTTTTGTTCGTCGCGTGTTTGTTCGTAGCGTGTTTTTTCGTCGCATTTTTTTTCGTCGCGTGTTTTTGTCGTCGCGTTTTTTTCGTCGCGTGCTTGTCGTCGCGTTTTTTTTTCGTCGCGTTTTTTGTTCGTCGCGTTTTCGTTTCGTCGCGTTTTTTTTCTCTGAAAAGGGTGAAAAACCTCAAAGATCTTGGATGCGTTGATCCCCGGCCGAAAAGAGCGAAAAAACTCGAATTGTTTCGCTCTTTTCGGCCTCCGGGGGCCCTTCCCGGGCCTCGGGGCCGGCAAAGAACGACTCAGGAGGAAGAACTGGTCCCGGGGAACGGGTCCAGACCGCTGGGGGTCGACGTTGTGAAAAAATCACGATGTCGGGGGTCTGGGGAGGGGGGCGTCCACGAGGGGGGGGGGCGCGAGTCATGTCCGGCGGCACGTGCGCGGCCCAAGGGGGGCCGGGGACGTATGGAAATGAGAAGGGGCGCCGTGAGATCTGGGGAGATAACACAGCCCCGCCATTATGTCCCACCCCCGAGCCTCTCTTTGCGGCCCCCGATTCCCCATCTCGCCGTCGCTCGGACGTCCACTCCCCGTGCACTTTCCAAAGTCGTGCGTGCACCGTTCTTGCTCGCAAGAGGAGCCCACATGTTCCTCGAGGCTTCCGCCGGGAAAACCACGCACGCGCCCGAGCGGTGACGAGCCATCGGCTTCGCTGATCGACGCGCGCTTAGCCTTGAATGTCGATGACCTATCCCGCCCGGAACCACTCGGAATGCGGCGCCGGAGGCTTTCGCAGGAGCGCGTCTTGCCAACGGATGTGCTGTTAATTGTTGCTGGGAAAACGAGGAGGAGGAGGCGCACCCCTTCACGAATCCAGGTCCCTACCCCGCGGCTAAGGCCCTGCCTGACCTGGCGAGACCGCCGACCAGAGGCCCGGAGTCGGCCAAAAACAGCAGCCCGCGCGTCGACAGCGGAGGGGCGGCGGCAGCGGAGGCAGCAGAACGTAGAGTGCAGAACATCTAATGCGACAGCGTGCGAATACAGTGACAACGAGGAGGAGGAGGAAGAACAAATACCCATGCGAGCCCAAGGTCACGGGCAAGTGAGGAAGGAGAGAACGAAGACGATCAACTACAATAGGGCACCTGACATAGTGATCGAGGAGATCTGCTGCAATGATTTGGCATTCGAATACACAAGGCCCAATGTGTTGTCGATGTCGCCGTGTAGTGTTCCACGCAGTGCATACTGATGTCAATACAGACGCGATGAACGAGGGCAGCCTGTCGCCAAGCCGACGAAGACGGGTGACACATAATTCAACGTCTTGCGGGGTGGCCCCAGGGTCCAGCTTCTGAATCCTCGGGGCCAAAGTGTCACAAATAGAGATCCTCAGGATCAATGGCTTGATGGCGAGCGAGATGTTTCTTTGGGTTTGCCTCCTGTTCGAGATGTCGACGGGTCCGAATAGGGTCTCGTGAGCCTTGAGGGTCCTGTACATCTGGAAAAAAGACCGAGTCCTGATAAGCTTGGGACCATGTGTAGGTGAGAACAAAATCACCCTCTTCCTCACAGCCCGAGACAGAACAGCCAGGGAATGGCATTCGGTTTGCATCCCAATATCAGTGGCCAGGTGGAAGAGCTAGGGGGGAATGCCATAGCATGGGGCCCAGGTTAGTAGCTGTGCTTCTCGCTCTTGAGCAAGAGCTCCACGCGTGGCACAATGAAACTGGCTGACGTGCGAGCAGTCAGAGCTAGCAAAATGTTGTATACGGCGAACGACGCAGTAAGACCTGTGGGGAGAGCCTTGACCTCACCGCCACGAGTACTAGTTGCTGCCCGACACGAATCCAGGCAGTCCTCGGAGCAGCCAGTCCCACCTCTACCCCCAGATGCAATCCAGACTGTCCCGTCTTCCACCCCAGTATATCAAGTCCAGCAGCTCGGCACTGTTCAGAAAATTACTGCGGGTTAAAAGGCCGCGGAACAACAATATTGCAATTCGGAAAATTAAACGCAAGCCCAGAGCATGGGGTAGCAAAAGGGCCCGCCATGAGATCAGACCTCAAAGCTGCGGCGAGCGTGCACTTCAGGCGCGCTCCGCGCGCCATCCGCCACCGTGCCCCCTGGCACGTTGGGGCTTGCTAGACTGCCAGATGCCATCTGGTAGGGTTTGTGTAATCCCACCAGCTCTCTGGATACAGGTCATCTAGAGCGTTTCCTCCTCCAGGTCCTCCCTACCCCTATTCGGGGAGGGTTGCCCTCCGCATCCGTGGGCCTGGATGGGGGTGGGCCCGCGGGATGGGAGCGTTCAAAGTGGCCCAATATGGCTTCAAAAGCGCCTGCGAGAGCCCACGATGGCTTCCAAGACGGCTCTGGATAATCGAACATGGTTCCAGGCAGCGTCCGGCACACCTCGAAGAGGCCCCAAGATGGACTCAAGACGGTCTCAAGTGCTCCGCTCGCTCTCCAAGGTTCCCCTCCGAGAGGCTGCAACCATTCGCACACCTAAGGAAGACCACAGCTGTTTCGAAGTCTCGCCTGTTCGCCTCCGATGGGCTTCTGGGGACTTCGAGGGCCCCAGAGTGCCCCAATAGGGGCCAAAGGAGGCCCCAAGACGGCCACGAGAGCGCCCAAGGGGCGCGCCCGAGAGCGCCCCAACAGGGGCCCAAGAGACGGCTTTGAGGGCTCCGAGGGGGAGGGGCGCTGACTTACGCC
Organism: Prorocentrum cordatum; assembly: GCA_963575745.1. Classification (NCBI taxonomy): domain Eukaryota; class Dinophyceae; order Prorocentrales; family Prorocentraceae; genus Prorocentrum; species Prorocentrum cordatum. Next base: position 10,383 of record CAUYUJ010007651.1, read on the forward strand.
GGTTTTCTTGTTTCAAGCAGTGGGGCCCCTACGAAGGCGCCACGGTCCCCACCAAAACCAAAGCTACCCTGCGAGGTACCCAACCCTGTCTACGCATGCAGCGACGATGCACAAGACCGATCGATACAAACGAACATGTCGGAAGACCCGCAGGAGCCCACGAAAATGGCGACATTTGCGCAGTTCGCAGCCCCCCAGGGAATCCGCGAGTTCTCCGCTGGGTGCGTTTACAACTCCACTCCGCTGGGCCTCCCAGGAGCCCACGAAAGTGGCGACAATTGCGCACTTCGCAGCCCCTCGATGGGCCGCGAGGTCTCGACTGGGTGCGTTCACAACTCCCCTCCGCTGGACCTCCCAAGAGCCCACGAAAGTGCTGACAACTGCGCACTTCGCAGCCACCCAGGGAGCCGCGAGGTCTCGGTTCGGTGCGATTGCAACTCCACTCCTCTGAGCCTCCCAGGAGCCAACGAAAATGGCGACAATTTCACAGTTCGAAGCTCCCCAGGGAGCTGCGAGGTCTCGGCTGGGTGAGTTTACAACTCCACTCCGCTGGGCCTCCCAAGAGCCCACGACACTGGCGACAACTTCAAACTTCGCAGCCCCCCAGGGAGCCGCGAGGACTCCTCCAAGATGGCCCCAAGATGACCCTCAAGGCTCCCAAGCGGGCACCAAGAGGGCCCCAAGAGGCGCCCAGGAGGCCCCAAGAGGCCCCTGAAGAAGCCCCCAAGAGGCGCAAAAAGGCTGCCCCAAGGCACCTCAGATGCTCCAAGAGGCACCAGGGACCGCCAAGAGGCCCCCGATATTCCCCCAGAAGATCCCAAGACGCTCGCATGAGACATCCGAAGAGATCCCGAGAGGCATCCAAGAGGCCTCTGGCCTTTCTGCTCGCCCTCCTCCTCCTCCTCTTCCTACTCCTCCTCCTCCTCTCCTCCTCCGCCTCCTCTTCCTCATTTGCCTATTCCTCCTCGTCCCTCCTCCGTCCTCCCCCCCCTTCCCCTGCTCCTCCTCCTTCTCCTCCATCCTCCCCTTATGACGGCTCCCCCAAACCCATGATGAGGGCAACACGCCTGGGCCTCCGACTCCGCCCGAGGCCGCGCGTTACAGTTGAGGTTGATTGGGGAGGGCACGCGAGAGGACACAAGACCCTCGCCGAGGGCCACACTGTCATAGAAATGCAGAGGACATGGGTTAAGTCGGGCCTGTCCCCCTACAGGGGGATTAGTATGGGGACTATTTTTTGAATATTTGTTTGACCCTTTTGGGGTATTTTTGGAATATCTTTTATTTTTCGTCGAAAATCCCCCTGTAGGGGGACAGGCCCGACATAAGACATGGGTCGCGAACCACAGGACACGAGGGTACCCTTGATCCGGCAGGGCCGACCTCAGAAGAAGAACGAACGCCATAAACATAAACTTTTGGCGCTCCGCGCGGACTTCTTGGATCTGCGCTGGACCCCCTCCCTGGCGCGCTCCTCGTGCCAGTGGCGGCGCCGGAGGCGCCGCCAGGGGGACCCAGCGCAGGTCCAAGAAATCCGCGCGGAGCGCCAAAAGCTAGCCTCGTCCGACAAAAGCCTCTGGAACGGATATGTCCTCGTCCTAGCCCCGTCCGACAAAGGAACCTGAAAGGGCCTTTGCTGGCCCAAAAGGAGGCCTAAAGCCTAAGGGGCCTCTGTAGGGCCCTTTTCTCAACCCACCATGTAGATCGTCCCCCCATTACCGCCCGCCCGACCTGCGGGAAATGCTCCGGCCAGGACTCGGTAGATCCTCCTTGCGGTCCTCCTCTCGTCGGCACGGGTCGCCGCTGAGACGATTGTGCCCAAGCAAGGTGCAGGGGGGCCGCTCGGCCTCACCGGCCACCGCACTGGTCCCGTGGAGCCCAAGGCAGGCCATGGAAAGCATCGAGGGCTCCACGCAGAGGACGGAGGTGGACTCGATGTCGCTCGTCTGCTTGTCCACTGCCCCGCCGCTGACCAGCTCCGCCCGCGGCAACAGCTCGGGCGCCGCGAAAGCGCCGGCCACGAGCCGGCGTGACGTGCGGCTGCCCATCTTTACCGCCCCCCCACTGCGCGGCGGCCAACTCCTCGTTTAGAGAAGGTCTTCGAGAGTCGCAGGTGCCGAACTCTGTGTTGAGCAGGGACCGACCGTCCCGGCATTCCTATAGTCCTACCACGAAATGCTCTTAGAACCCAAGAATGTTCTAAGAACAGAAACAATGTCCTTAGAACATTAACCCGATGTGTGAAACAAAGACAGTCTCAACCAGAAACGTTCTAAGAACATGTCGTGCATGCCACAAAAGGTTCTTAGAACATTGTTCGGGGATGGACAGGCCCCCTTTAGTAAAACGTGGTTCAGTGAAAGCGACCTGAGGCCCAAACCTGGCGGGCGCAAGCCTGGAACATAACGGCCACGGCGCCCTCTCGAGAACCGAAAACGGACAACTCACTAATCGACGTGTCACTGTTGGGGGTTCTGTCCACCCCCGACAAACATTTGCACTTCCCTCCATCCATCCCCCCATCCCTCCCTGCGTACCCCCTCTCCTCCCTCTCTCCTCCCTCCCTCCTCCTCCCCTCCTCCTCCTCCTCCTCCTCCTCCTCCTCCTCGTCCTCCTCCTCCTCCTTCTCCTCCTACTCCTCCTCCTCCTCCACCCCCGAATTGCTTGCTGGGGCGATAGGCGAGCCGGGACGCCCCGCCACTGCTGGACCGTGGCGGCCGGAGCGCACGAGGTCTGCGCGGTGGCCCGGCACGGCCCTGCCGTGGCCCCCTCCGCGGGGGAAGGGCCCGCGGGCCGTCCCGGGGCTGCCTCGGCGCGGGCGCCGCGCGGGGAGGCCTCCGCCCACGCCAGCGCTGGCCCTGGCCGCTGCTCGCGGACGCCAGGGAGATTCCCAAAGGTCCAACGTGTTGACAAACATCGAGACGGAGGTTTTTCATATCTCTCGGCCTCGAGGGGCCCTCGCCGGGCCCCGGGACCGTCAAAAAACGACTCAGGATGAGAAGCCGGTCCCGGGGAATGGGTCGAGACTACTGGGGACACCGTATTGAAAAAATCACGACGTCGGATCTCTGGGTTCTCGCCCGCAAAACTCGCCATCCCTGCGGTGCCTGGAGGGGGGATCCTCTGGTGTTGCACAGAGTGCTTCGCCCCAACTGGTCGCCGCCAGGCTCCCTTCGTATGGTAAGACAGAGCTTCGTCCACTAGTACTTGAGCCAATCTATTTGATACAGCTTGCAACCTTTGCAGCGGTGTTGGGAGGCCGCTGGGGCCTCCGGAGATCTCAGAAGCATCATGGTGGACTACTGGTCCATCTCTGAGACGTCGTGGAGTGCGCTGTGGTCCCTCTCAGGCCGCATTGTGCGGGGACTATGGGGACCATGGGTTGGCGGCGCGCACAAGGGGGTAGGGGGAGGGGGGAAGGCTTCTTAGAAGGAGGCTGCTTCTTAGAAGGCGCCGGCCTTACATCTACAGAGAAGGCCCGCGCCTTCTAAGAAGCAGGGGCGCTTCTAAGAAGCCTTCCCCCCTCCCCCTACCCCCTTCTGCGCGTGGCCAGATGGGGACGTCAGGAGGTCTTCGGCTTTCCTGGGACGGAAAGAAAGAGAAATCCGAAAAACATGCAAAAACCCGTGGGGAAACCCCCAAAACGGCCATTAGATGCCATCCGCTAGGGGGGACAGGCTCCCGGAGGGGGAGACACCGATACGCAAGTGGCGATGCCTCGCCGACAGATCCGCGATCCAGCCCCGATGGCGAGGCGTGACGGCCCTGGGCGGGGCCGCCTCGCGGGCCCCCTCGGCGATCGCGGGGCGATCGGGGGTCGATACGTCCCCCCCTGGGCCGGTCCCCCCGGCTGTTGCCCCTGAGGGAGGACCGAGGGGCGTTCTTATCTTAGCACACGGGGATGTTCGACGACAAATAAGAAATACGCCAAACATGCCCCAAAAGGATCAGAAAATACTCAAAAAATAGTCCCCAGACTATTTGTGGACTATTTTTTTACTATTGTTGGGTTTTTTTTTATTTTTCGTTGAAAATCCCCCTGTAGGGGGACAGGCCCGATTTAATCTTAGCCACCCCGTGCCATCACGAATGGAGGCTCCCCCAGGCGGGGGGCAGCTCCAAGGCGGACCCCTTTGGAAGGCCCCTTCGGGAGGCTCTCTTTTGGGCCGTTTTGAGTCTCACATGGACTGTCACAAGCCCGAGGCCCTCCTGGTGTCTCTTGGCGCCCTCTCTGGCTATTGGGGTGTCGCTGGGGCCCTCTCTTGGGCAGCCTTCGAGCACTCAGAAAGCCATCTGAGATCGTGTTGAGCCGAATGCCCGAATAACCTAAGATTAGGTCGGGCATGTCATCCTACAGGCGGATGTTCGAAGAAAATGAAACATAGTCACACACACACACACTCAAAAGTAGCCAACAACAGTAGACAAATAGCCCCCCAGACTTTTTTGGTGAAGATTTTTGAATATTCCTCCTGTAGAGGGACATGCCCGACTTAAAACCAAACATTGGCATCAAGTAGCCGATCGTCAGTTTATCCATGCCCCCGCTCGCGCCTCGATGCCACGAGGAGCCAGAGCGGGGAGAACAATAGATGTCTGGCCTCCGAGGCCCTGCTTCCTCTGTCGTCAGGAGCGGAGAGCAGCAGCAGGGGCATGGATCGAACTTCGATCGCCGCTGAAGGAAAATGGATCCCGGTGGAAGAGGGCCCTGTCGACTTTTTCCCAGGCCGCGTGTTAGCACCAGCGTGTGCTTGTCCACTGGAGCCCTGCAGTACGACGCTGGCGGTATGGTCGAGGCCAGCACAGGCTGCATTAGGGGGCCACATGCGAGCCCTACCCCAACCCCCCAAGATTTCTGAGGGGGAGGGTGGGGTTCACTTCGTCTGGGAGCTCCCGATCGAAGTGAACCCCACCCTCCCCCTCAGAAATAGTGGGGGGTAGGGGTAGGGTTCGCATGTGGCCCCCTAATGCATACTTCGGCGACTCCGAAGGTCCTGCCGCGTGGTCTGCAGAGGGCGTGGCCTGCAGCCCGCACCTGGCGGCATGTCGGGCTTGTCCCCCCCTACAGGGAGGGGGATGTTCGACGACAAATTTAAAAACAAATCCTCCAAACATGCCCCCAGAAGGGCAAAAAAAATACTCACAACATAGTCCCCAGACTATTTTTGGAATATGTCTTGATTATTGTAGGGTTTTTTGTTTTTCGTCGAAAATCCCCCTGTAGGGGGACAGGCCCGACTTGAACCCTGCGGGGGTGGCGCGCGAAGCCCTCGACAGAGCGCTCCCGCACGCGCCCCGACGGTGGCTCCGACAAGACCTTCGGCGCCGCGTGGTGCGCCCTTAGAGTCGGGCGTGGGCAGGACTGGGTTTCGTGGAACCTGGTTTAGTGATGTGTACCGGGGGCGCCCCCCCCTGACTCTGGATTCGCCCTACTTTGGCTTTTTTTCCAACTTAAACTTGCGTCGGAAAGCCACCCATAAGAGGCCGAGAAAGTGGGGCGGCGATTTCTGCACCCAGCGTAAAGTTGGGCGGAAATCCACAGAAGTAGGGCGAAAACAGCAACAGAAAAGTAGGGCGGAAATTAGCATCAGCGGGGCTTGAACAGTAGGGCGGAAATTCCAAGCCCTACCTACGAATTTCCCCAAAGTAGGGCGGATCCGGAGTCGGGGCCCCCGCCCCATTTCCACTAACCGGAACTGCCGTCACCCGAAAAACGCCAGCTACGGCAGACCTGGTTTAATGATTCTGGCCGATTGAGAGGCCCCAGGGCCCTACCACCAACCAGGTCCCCTTACCCGGGGTCCTGGCTATACCCGACCTTCGAGGTCCCAACGGCGCCATTCGCCAACCACACGTCGGCGTAACCACACCCTTCGCGACGTGTTCGTCGAACCTGGACCCCTTGCCAGTCATCACCCCTGGGCCGTCTTCCGCGGTCTTCCGCGGTCTCCTTCTGACGGTCGTCGGAGGTTTTCGGCGGTCTTCGGCGGCCTTCTGACGGTCTTCGGCAGTTTCTGGCGGTCTTTGGCGGCTTCCAGCGATCTTAGGCGCGAAAGCTGGACGGTTGGTTGCTCCCAACAAAAGGCTCCATTGACGAATACCTGGCCCTTGTAGTCGCCGAGAGCAATTTGAAAAAGTCAAACATAAACCCGCCACTCGGAAAAAATATGTTGAAACATGAAACAGGAAGGCTGCTAAAGTGGATTGGGCTCGGACCGGCCCGAATAATAACAACACTTCACAACACATAGAACGATTTGATGTGTACGGTAGAACAACGCTGACAAGTATATTGGAATCTGGCAATGCAGAAATACCTGCACGTCGTGCATTTCTAACGTGCTCATTTCTGATTGTGCTCGTTTCTAACCGTTCCTGGCCCCCTTGTGGCCAGGAAGAGGCCCAGGATAGAACACTTAAAAAATCAAAGGACCTCGGCCCCCCCCAGAAATCCAAGAACTTTCGAGAACATAGGAATGAACAACATGTGTACTTCTCACGACCAACGTGCACTGAAAATTTCAGGCGGGGAAAAACACAAAGACACAATCAATCGTCGACCCCCAGGAAAATATGAGAAAATATCGGAAGCGGGGGGGAAGATAAAAACCTAGAACATATGGGAAAGTAGGGGAAACATGTCATTTGTGTATCTATTTGTGTGTCCTGGGGCCCCTTGAAAACTGTTGAACACAAAGGACACGCCGGGATCACACACGCGGGCCCCTCTCTGACGGCCCCGCGCGCTCGGGCCCTCGGGCAGAGCCTCGAGGGGAACCTCCGGCGCGAGGCAGGCACAGCCTCCAGCCTCGAGCTCCGACGCGGCACGCGGGAGTGCCCCACGACTGCCAGGACCAGGGGGCCACCTGCGAACCCGACCCTTAAGTCGGGCCTGTCCCCCTGCAAGGGGATTCTCAACGAAAAATAAAACATGCCCAAAACATAGTCCGAACATAATCCAAAGATAGTCTGGGGACTATTTTTTGAATATTTGTTGACCTTTTTGGGGTATGTTTGGGGTATTGTTTATTTTTTGTCGGAAATCCCCCTGTAGGGGGGCAGGCCCGACTTAACCCTGCCCCCACCCCCCACGATTTCTGAGGGGGAGGGTGGGGTTCGCTTCGCTCGGGAGCTCCGAAGGACGTGAACCCCACCCTCCCCCTCAGAAATCGTGGGGGGTAGGGGTAGGTAGAGGCCTCCCAGATGGGATCCGAGAAGATGGGGCCGGAGGATCGCGCCGCATGCGATACATCGCCGATGCATCGGCGATACATTGCCGATGCATCGGCGATGTATCGGCGAAGCCGGCGAGGCATCGGCGCCATCGGCGTGGAGAAAATAATCGGCCTCCGCATCGAGCCGCATCGCCGATGCATCGGCGCTGCGGCGCGATCCTCCAACCCCGTCTGCTCCGAGCCCATCTACTCCGACCCCACCTAGGAGGCCCAGGGTAGGGTTCGCATGTGGCCCCCCAGGGATCCTCCAATTTGACGGCGCGCAGAGGGGGTAGGGGGAGGGGGAAAGGCTTCTTAGAAGGAGGCTGCTTCTTAGAAGGCGCCAGCCTTACATCTACAGAGAAGGCCCGCACCTTCTATGAAGTAGGGGTGCTTCTAAGAAGCCTTCCCCCCTCCCCCTACGTACCCCCCTCTGCGCGCTGCCGAGTTTTAGCGTGTCAATCTTAGGGATAGGGATAAGTTCGAGGCTGGTGAGGGGTGGTCTGGTGCCGCAGGTGCGGGCGCCACGTGTCGAGCGCCGCCCGGCAGAGCTGCGGGAGGAGGAGGAGGAGGAGGAGGAGGAGGAGGAGGAGGAGGAGCCCTCTGCGCGCCGCCAACCAATGCCCGGCGGACCCCGAGCAGAAGCTGCTCGATCGGCGGCCGCCAGCGGGCAGGCGGCGGTCGACCGGCGGCGGGGCGCGCTTGGGGCCGCGAGCCACGAGGGGCCGACGCGCGCGAGGCGCGAGGCGGCCGGAGGGGGGGACGCGCCTGCCCGCGCTCGCCGGCGCCTGCTTGCGCTCGCCATCCGCCCGCGCCTGCCCGCCCGCGCCTGCCCGCCCGCGCTCGCGCACGCCCACGCTCGCGCCGCCCGCCCGCGCCCGCCCGCGCCCGCCCGCGCCCGCCCGCGCCCGCCCGCGCCCGCCCGCGCCCGCCCGCCCGCCCGCACGCTCGCCCCCCAGACCTTGCAGGACACCGCGGGCGCGAAAAAAGCATACCGCCAGCCAGGAGCGACTGCTTTTCCAGTGCCCGGCAGCGCCGCTGCCCGAGCCGCTTCTCCTGCTTCTTCTTCTTCTTCGTCTCCAGGACCCGTCTTTCTTCACACGGCTACGCGTCGTTCGTTTCTGATCGTGCTCATTTCTGATTCTGTTCGTTTCTATTTCTTCCTGGCCTCTATAGTGGCCAGGAAGAGGCCCGGGATAGAAGAATTAAGAAATGAAAGGATCTTGGCCCCCAGAACTCAAAGCACTTCCGAATAATGAGAAATTAGCAATGTGTACAGGCGAAGGCCGCCCTGATGGGTGCTCAGCTCACCTCGGCAGGCTGGTGTCGGCACGACTTCGGCGCTGGCTTCTGACACCGCGGGGATCGGTAAACCTTGAATGATCGGCCGCTTCCGAAACGTGAGATCGTTCAGCATCGACCGATTCTGGGTCGCCGGCGGCGTTCGTCAAGGAACGCCAGGCGGCGGGGTCGCCACCGGTCGACTCGACGCGAACCTTCCGTAGACAAGGTTCATGTCGGGCCTGTCCCCTACAGGGGGATTTTCGACGGAAAACAAAAGATACCCCAAAAGCAGTCAAAACATAGCCCAAAAATAGTCTGGGGACTATTTTTGGAGTATTTCTTGACCTTTTTGGGGGGCATTTTTGGGGTATTTGTTCTCTTCCTCGTCGACACTCCCCCTGTAGGGGGACACGCCCGACATAAGACAAGGCCTGTGGCCGCTGCAGGGCAGCGGCGCGCCCCTGCAGCGTGCCTGCCACCTTTTCCTGCGCGCCCACGGAAGTATAGGAGGCTCGGGAATGGGCACCAACACCAACACAGGGGGGCTGTCTCCACAGGGGGAAGACGATCCTCGATGTCGGTGTTGGTGGTAATCTTTCGGCCGCCCAGGAAGCCCGAATATTACCACCATCACCGAGGTCTAAGGAGCCCACGAAGGACGTACGCGCCCAGCTATGTACATGAACACGGCCCCTTGATCCGCGAGACCTGCCGCGCGATACGAACATTCGCGCGATGCGAACTCTCGAAACCAGCGATGCGAACATTCGCGCGATACGAACATTCGCGCGATACGAACATTCGCGCGATGCGAAGCCCGAATATTACCACCATCACCGAGGCCGGGATTATTTTCTCTCGGCGGAGGCTCACCGCCGATCGCCGGTGTTGGTGCCAACCTCTGGGTCTCCGAGAGTACCCGCCCTCGCCGAGGGGCGCGCACGCCGCCGCTGCCGCAGGCCGCCGGCGGGGTGCGGGGACGCCGGCGAGCACGGCGACGAGAACGGCGCCGACGACGACAGCGACAATGACGACGACGACGACGACGACGACGACGACGACGACGACGACGACGAGAACGACGACCAGAAGGACGACGACGACGACGACAAGAACGAAGACGACGACGACGATCAGAACGACGACGACGACGACACCGACGACGGCGACGGCAGCGTCGGAGGCGACGCAGAGATCCGCCGCCGTGGTGAATGCGACGACGTGGTCACAAGTCACGAAGTCACAGCTGGAGCCGTCGCCCACGTCTTTCTGCTGCACCACCTCGAGCAGGTTTGGCCCCCGCAAGGCCCAGTTTGGGGCCGAATGCTCCAAGAGAGCTTGAAAATGGTCCCAACGTGTCCCCATGAACGCCCCAAGATGGCTCTAAGAGGCTTACAAGAAGCTCCCTGGTGTCCCGAGGTGGACCATGGTTGGGAACTTCTCAGACTGACTCCAGCTACGGTGTACCAATCCAATGCGATAGCTGAATCAACTTTATCGTTGAATCCTGGGTGTGCGCGTGCTGGCGCCAAGCTTCCGTTTGATATCTCCCCCTTTTGTGTTCCACTTTGCACTGTGTGCTCCAAAATCCAATGTTGAAGGCAACTCGCAAAGACAATCGGTTCTGGATAGGCTGGCGTTGACACACGGAGCGACATCGATTTAAAAGAAGGAGGTCTGTCCTGTATGAATCGGTAGCGTCGTTTTTGGTCGTAGCCGAGACGACTATTGAGTTGAGCGGGCCAGAACGGTATGCTAAATTTTGATCTGGCGGTCCTTGCTCAGACGCGATGCTACACTGTGACTATGGTGCGCTTGACCATCCAGTCGGGCCAGTGGAATCGCAAACTGGCAGGCCGAAGGCAGCGGCCACGCCGACTCCTGGTCCCTAAGCAAGCTAAAGGCCAGTCCCAAAGAAACATCAACTGTCGCTCCGATTATCTGCCGACCCCTGCTTACCGGGGCTGAGAAGGCGTGTGAGATGATTGGCTGTCCCCCTTCCCCTTTCTCTCTCCCCTGGGGCCAGCAATCGCCTTACAAGGGGGCGGTGGGGGCACGAACTCGCCAACGCACCCTGGGGGCTCTCATGATGATGATGATGATGATGATGATGATGATGATGATGATGATGATGATGATGATGATGATGATGATGATGATGACGATGACGATGAAGGTGATGATGATGCTGCTGCTGATGAGGATGAGGATGATGCTGATGATGTTGAGGGCAATGATGATGGCAATGGTGATGATGAGGATGGAGATGAGGATGATACTGATGCTGCTGCTGCTGATGAGGATGGTGATGGTGGGGATGATGATGACAATGACGATGCTGATGCTGATGATGGTGCTGACGATGGTGGTGATGATGGTGTCAATGATGATGGTGATGATGGTGATGATGATGCTGATGATGCTGATGCTGCTGCTGATGATGATGCGGATGAGGATGAGGATGAGGATGAGGATGAGGATGATGCTGCTGATGATGATGGTAATGGTGGTGATGATGATGGTGGTGATGATGATGATGGTGATGATGATGGTGATGGCGATGGCGATGATTGTGGAAATTTCTTGGGTGGTTTGCCTGTTCGCATGCCCAACATTCTCTGCTTTTGGAGCAGGTGTTGAGGATGTCTCTGGGCGCTGGTTTTCACACACCCAGGGGGGGGCGCCAGCGGGTATCTCACTCCTCCGTTCGCGCTCAGACTGCAGGGATGTCTCAAGCAATTTGCCTGCATGTATGCCCACCACGTTCCCCTTGCGGAGCAGATTTTGAGAATATATATATATATATGTGGCGATACGATGGTCTTCGCACTCCAGTTGGTTCAGATTGCGAGAAAGTATCCTGGGGTTTGTCTGTTTTGGTGGCCAGACTCGTCTGCGCCCAGAGCCGATTCTGAGGATGTCTCGGGCGAGGCGCTGGTCGTCGCACCCCAGAGGGGCAGATTGCGAGGATGTCTCGGGCGGCTTGCCTGTTTTGGTGGCCAGGCTCGTCTGCGTTCAAGTCGAGTTCCTTTGTGTGTTTACGTATGTCCCTATAGATTGCTCCTCCTCTGTTGCTCCAAGCCTACGTGTTTCATAAAAGTTCCTGCAGATTGAGTCTCTCCTGGGGCGCGAATCCTCTGTGTTTTACGTCTGTTCCCATCGCGAATTCCTCACCAAGAAACCCCGGGAGGCTGCAGCAGACCCCAGGAGGCCCCAGGAAGCCCCCGGAGGCCCCAGGGGGACCCGGAGGCCCCAAGAGGTTCCAGGAGGTCCCAGGAGGCATCACGAAACCCCAGGAAACCGCCAGGAAACCACAGGAGGCCCCAACAGGCCCCGGGAAGCCCCAGGAGGCCACAGGAGTGGCTCCAATCCTAAATATTTACGTATGTTCCTATCGATTGGGCTTCTCCGTGGGAACGAATCGTTGCTGGTTTACGTCTGTTCCTATAGATGGCCCCTCCCCTGTGGCTCCAATTCTAAATGTTTTCCGCATGATCCAAAATATTGAACCTCTCCTTGGGCACGAACCCTTGTGTGTTGACAAGGTCTCTCTATAGAGTGTTCCTCTCCTGCGTTTCTCATCCTGTGTTTTACATCTGCTCCTGTAGATTTAGCCTCCCCTGGGACACGACTCGGGAGGCCCCAGGAGGCTCCAGGAGTCCCCCAGAGGCACTAGGAAATCCCAGGAGGCACCAGGAGGCCCCAAAAGGCCCCAGGAGGCTCCATCAGGCGCCAGGGAACCCCAGGATGCCCCAGGAGGCCCCAGGAGGCCCGAGGAGGCTCCAGGAGGCCCCGACCGAGAAACCACAAGAGGCCCCGGGAAGCATCCGGAGGCCCTAGGAGGCTCCCGGAGCGGCTCCAGTCCCATATGCTTTACGTATGCTCCTATAAATTGGGCCCTCTCCAGTGCTCCAATCCTAGGTGGCTTACGTATGTTCATATCCGCCGACCCCTTGCGGGTCTCTAGACGTGCGAAATTCCCCCCCCCCGAAAATCCCCCCAGGGACCCCGAACCGGCAATTTGACCCCCCCTGGCCCAGAGCGACCCCGGACCGAACGCGTCACGGGGGAGCGGACGGCCCCAAAACTTGCCAAGAAGGCACCAAAACGCTCCCCAGACGATCCCAGGGGGCCACGGTTCGCCGACAGATCGCCCCAGGACGCCCACGATGGCCTCCAGGCGGCCTCCGAAGCTGCCAAGACGCCCCAAAAGGCTCCCAAGATGCGCCCCAAGAGGGCCCCTGGAAACAAACATCGTCCCATTCCCTGCGAATAACAAGCATATTTCGCACGCTCGCCTAATCGGCTTTCACAACGTCCACAGCGGGCATAAAAAACCTGGTGTACCGCCCCCAGACGGCCAGAAGGGGCCCTAAGAAGGGTCGAAGAGGGTCCAACAACAAACAGCCCACGAAACCCCCAAGACAGCCCAAGAGGGCCCCAAGACGGCTCCAAGACGGAGTCCAAAAGGCACATGTTCGAGCCTTCGGCCCCAAGACGCCCCTAGCCTGCTCCAAGAACACCCCAAAAGGCCCTGAGTGACCTCGAAGACAACTTCAGAGGCCTCCAAGAAGCCACCAAGAAGTCCCCAAGCAAGACGACCCCGTCAGGCCTCCCACGAGATCCCATCAACCATCCGTGTGGCCGCACTCCCGCAACCCAGGCAATGTGGCGGGATACGCCGCGTGCCATTCGAGAACCACTCGTCCGGTTTTTGGACCGACGCATGCCGTCTATGAGCCCGGGTGTTCGCATGTTCTTCCCCATGCCTGCACGACGAACACTTCGAAAATCAGCCACGAAAAACGCACTGACCACGCATCATCTCCACCATCTGACATTGCATCCGCCTCCAGGGCGCTCCGAAGAGACCCTGCGAAGCACTCCTGAGATTCTGACCCCCTACCACGGCGGTTTGTACCGACGGCCATGACAAATTGCACGGCCCAGACACCTATACAGGGTCTCGAAATCCAGGATGACGCACTTGCTGTCCGAAGTGTCGGACATCTTTCCGAAAAGGCCTCCAGAGACAGGAGTACACGCCTCCAAACCAAATCGTCAGTCCTCCTTTTCCTCCTCCTCCTCCTCCTCCTCCTCCTCCTCCTCCTCCTCCTCCTCCTCCTCCTCCTCCTCCTCCTCCTCCTCCGACCCCCAATATCCACCCCCCAGGGACCCCGAACCGGCAATTTGACCCCCTCCCCCGGGCCGAGCCCGACCCCGGACCGAACGCGTCACGGGGGAGCGGAGGGCCCCAAAACTTGCCAAGAAGGCACCAAAACGCTCCCCAGACGATCCCAGGGGGCCACGGTTCGCCGACAGATCGCCCCAGGACGCCCACGATGGCCTCCAGGCGGCCTCCGAAGCTGCCAAGACGCCCCAAAAGGCCTCCAAGATGCGCCCCAAGAGGACCCCAAGAAACAGAAGTCGCCCCATTCCCTTCGAACAACAAGCATTTTTCCCATGCTCGCCGATTCGGCTTTCACAAACGTCCACAACGGGCAAAGAAACCTTCAATACCGCCCCCAGATGGCCAAAGGGGCCCCCAAGAAGGGCCGAAGAGGGTCCAACAACAGCCCACGAAACCCCCAAGACAGCCCAAGAGGGCCCCCAGACGGCTCCAAGACGGAGTCCAGAGGGCACCTTTTCCGAGCCTTCGGCCCCAGGACGCCCCCAGCCTGCCTCAAGAACAGCCCAAGAGGCCCTGAGGGACCCCCAAGCGAACCTCAAAGGCCTCCCAGAAGCCTACAGGAAGCCCCCAAGAGGCCCCAAAACTTAGCCCAAGATGCCTCGAGGCGGCCGGATATGGCCTGCAGACAGGCCAAGATGCCATCAAAAGGCCACGAAAGAGCACCAAGAGGTACGATAACAGCAACGAAGCAACAGGAACGATCTCGAGCGCCGTGTCATGATTCGGACAAGCCTCGTGAAATGCAGTCCCAGAGGCGCAATAGTTTATATAAATATAGGGGTCGGCGGATGTGGCGTAAGCCTATAGAATCCACGTCCGGAAGTGACGTGTTGCCGGAGGCAGGTCCGCGGATGCTGTAATGCAATGGGTCCAATGTGTCCAATGCTTGCATAATTCCTACATGTTGTATCATGTTACATTATTATGTGTCCCCCCCTACCCCCCCCCTGGAGTCGCGCCACTTCCATCGACCCTCAGGAGGAGGGCCCCTTCTGGGCCTCAAAATCTAGAAAAACCTATGGAAAACCGATGATTTGGGCACCTTGAGCCTTTTGGGGATCCAAGAGGGCGTGAAGACGGTTCAAGATGGTGTCAAGACGGGACAAGACGGCCCCAAGACGGCCCAAGATGGCCCCAATAGGGCCCACAAAGCCCCCAAGATTGCCCAAGAGGGCCCTCAGAGCGCCCACCAGAACGCCGCCAGAGGCCAAAAACATCGATTTTCCTTAAGTTTGTTCAAAGAATTTCGCGTTCTCGCCTTTCCCGGCTCTCAGAGGCCCATGACGGCCCTAGCAGCCTCCAAAATGGCCCCAAGACAGCCCAAGCAGCACCCAAGGGGGCCCCAAGACAACCCCAGGGAGCCCCAAGTCAGCCCAAAGAGGCCCCCAAGACGGTCCAAGAGGCCCCCAAGACGGCCCATGAGGATTCCAAGAGGGCCCGAAGGCGGCCGCGAGAGGCTCCCAAGAAGGCCCCCGAAGGGGCCAAACGGCGCAAAAGCGCCCCAAGACGGCCCAAGACGGCCCAAGACGCCCCCAAGAGGCCGCCAAGAGGCCCCCAGGAGACCCCCAAAACGCCACAGGAAGCCTCCAAGAAGCTTCCAAGAACCCCCCAGGAGGCTTCCAAAAAGCCCCACAACGGCTGGACTGTACGTGCTCCGGACGTGCACCCCGCGAAGCGAGAGGAATCCACGTCCGGAGGTGACGTGTTGCCGGAGGCAGGTCCGCGGAGGCTATAATGCAACGTATCCCATGTTTCCAATGATTGCATAATTGCTACATATTGTACTGTGTTACATTATTATGTACCCCCCCTAACCCCTCCCCGGGGCCACACCACTTCCGCCGACCCAAAGTGGCCCCTCCCCTCCTGGGCCTAAAAACCTACCAAAACCTATAGAAAATCAATGAGTTGGGTCTGTTGGCCCTCTTGGGGGCCCAACAGGGCCTCAAGACGGCTCGAGATGGCACCAAGACGGCCCAAGGCGGCCCCACGACGGCCCAAGATGGCCCCAAGAGGGCCTACAAAGACCCCAAGACGCCCCAAGAGGGCCCCCAGAGGACCCCCAAGAGCACCTGCAGTGGCCAAAAACCGTTGATTTTCCCGTGGTTGTTTCAAGATTTCAGCGTTCCCGCTTATTTGGACTCTCAGAAGTCCAGGACGACCGAAACAGCCTCCGAAGTGGCCCCCAGACAGCCCAAGAAGCCCTCAAGAGGGCAACGGCCCAGGAGAGCCCCCAGACAGCCCGAAGAGGCCACCGAGATGCCCCAGGAGGCCCCCAAGACGGCCCAAGAGTACCCCAAGACAGTTTCCGAAGAGACCAGACAGCGCAAGAGCGACCCCAAGACGCCCACACGGGGCTCCGAGAGATCCCCAAGAGGCCTCCCAGAGGCCCCCAAGAGGCATCCCAGACGCCCCCGCGAGGACCCAAGAGGCCCCAAAGAGGCCTCCAAGGGGCCCCAAGAAGTTCCCAGAGGCCCGACAACGACTGGACTGTACGTGCTCTGGACGTGCACCCCGCGAAGCGAAAGGAATCCACGTCCGGAGGTGACGTGCTGAGCGGCAGCGTTTTCCGGCGAACGCCTTAATGCAACGTATCCATTGTATCCAATGATTGCATAATTGCTACATATTGTACTGTGTTACATTATTATGTACCCCTCTAGCCCCCTCCCAGGGGCCACACCAATTCCGCCGACCCAAAGTGGCATCTCCCTTCCTGGGCCTAGAAACTTACCAAAACCTATAGAAAATCAATGAGTTGGGCCTGTTGGCCTCTTGGGGGCCCAACAGGGCCTCAAGACGGCCCAAGATGGCCCCAAGACGGCTCAAGACGTTCCCAAGACGGCCCAAGACGGCCCCAAGAGGGCCTACAAAGACCCCAAGACGCCCCAAGAGGGCCCCCAGAGGACCCCCAAGAGCACCTCCAGAAGCCAAAAACCAATGAAATTCCAATGTTTTTTTTTTTTTTTTTTATAGATTTTAACGTTCCCGCCTATGTCGACTCTCAGAAGTCCAGGACGGCCGAAACAGCCTCCGAAGTGCCCTCCAGACGGCCCAAGAAGCCCTCAAGAGGGCCCCAGAACTGCCCAAGAGGGCCCCCAGTCAGCCCAAAGAGGCCGCGGAGATGCCCCAGGAGGCCCCCAAGACGGCCCAAGAGTACCCCAAGACAGTCTCCGCAGGGACCAGACAGCGCAAGAGCGACCCCAAGACGCCCACACGGGGCTCCGAGAGATCCCCAAGAGGCCTCCCAGAGGCCCCCAAGACGCCTCCCAGACGCCCCCGCGAGGACCCAAGAGGTCCCGAAGAGGCCTCCAAGGGGCCCCAAGAAGTTCCCAGAGGCCCGACAACGACTGGACTGTACGTGCTCCGGACGTGCACCCCGCGAAGCGAAAGGAATCCACGTCCGGAGGTGACGTGCTGAGCGGCAGCGTTTTCCGGCGAACGCCTTAATGCAACGTATCCAATGTATCCAAAGATTGCATTTTTGCAACATATTGCATTGCGTTACATTATTATGTCTCCCCCCTAACCCCCCCCAGGGGCTACGCCACGTCCGTCGACCCAAGATGGCCACCCCCTCCCGGGGCACAAAAACTTACCAAAACTTATTTAAAAAACACAATCCATGATTTCGACCTCTTGGGCCTCTTGGGGGGCCACGAGGGCGCCAAGACGGCTCAAGATGGGCCCAAGAGGGCCAAAAAAACCACAATGACGGCCCAAGAGGGCCCCAAGAGCGCCCCCAACTGCGCCTCCAGAGGCCAAAATCATTGATGTTCCTATGGTTTTGGCGATATGTCAGCGTTCTCGCCTTCGCGGCCCAAACAGCTTCCAAAATCGCCCCAGAACAGTTCCAAAAATCCCCAAGAGGGCTCCAAGACGGCCCAAGAGGGCCCCAAGACGGCCCAAAAAGGCCCCCAAAACGGTCCAAGAGGCCCCTAAGACGGCCCAAGGGGTCCCCAAGAGGGCCCCAAGGAGGCCGCGAAAGGCCCCCAAGACGGCCTCCGAAGGGGCGAAACGGCAGAAAAACACCCCAAGACGGCCCAGGACGACCCCAAGAGGCCCCAAGAGGCTCCCAAGAGGCCCCCAAGAGGCCCCCAAGGAGCCCCAAGAAGCCCCCAAGAGGCCTCCAAGAAGTCCCCAAGAAACCCCCAAAAGGCCCCATAGAAGCCCCCCAAAGCCCACACAGCGACTGGCGTGTACTGCCATTTTCCCCCCCTGGGCGAAGTGCGGCGCAGCGCCAGCCAGGTGGAAGTTGGTCACGGCGGCGCCCAATTAGAGCTGGCGCTGGAAGGGGATATGGGGAGGGAGTATGAAAAGGAGGAGGGGGGAGAGGCCCCAAAGACGTCCCCAAGAGGCTCAAAGAAGCTCCCAAGAGGCCTCCAGGAGGCCCCCAAGAGGCTCCCAAGAGGCTCCGCGACGACGCGACCAAGACGGTACAGGATGGCCCCAAGAGGGCCCCCCCAAAAAAACGGACGCCCCAAGAGGGCGCCAAGAGGACCTCCGAGAGCGCTTCCAGAAACAACTATCCCGGCAAAGCAACCTAACATCGATATGTAGAAGCATAGCTGGAGGGGTGTATGTCCAAACGAGACACTGCCATCAACGCACGGAACTTGAATGGATGTATGTCCAAGCGAGACACTGCTATCATCGCACGGAGCTCGAATGGGTGTATGTCCAAACGAGACACTGCTATCAACGCACAAAGCTTGAATGGATGTACCTCCAAATGAAACACTGCTATCAACGCGCGGAGCTCGAATGGATGCATGTCCAAACGAGACGCTGGTATCAACGCACGGATGCTTGAATGGGTGTACGTCCTCACGAGACACTGCTATCAACACACGGAACTTGAATAGATGTATGGTCAAACAAGACACTGCTATCAACGCACGCACTGCTATCAACGCACAGAGCTTGACACTACACAGTTGTATCACAGACTCGCAGGACAGTAGGACTCGCAGGACTACATTGTGCACAAAGTATCATGTGCAGGGACTCGTAAGACCTGTGTCTCTACTGGTGTGCTGGGCGAGTCCATGCAAAAGCATGCAAAAGCATGCACTTTGGCAGACGTCTTGGAAGTCTGCAAAAGCGGCACGCTGAGCTGTGGTGGCAGGCTGCAAAAGCGGCAGCCTGCAAAAGCCTGCACTTTGGCAAACGTCTTGGAAGCCTGCAAAAGCGGCAGGCTGAGCTGTGGTTGCAGGCTGCAAAAGCGGCAGCCTGCAAAAGCATGCACTTTGGCAGACGTCTTGGAAGTCTGCAAAAGCGGCACGCTGAGCTGTGGTGGCAGGCTGCAAAAGCGGCAGCCTGCAAAAGCCTGCACTTTGGCAGACGTCTTGGAACTGAGGAGCGGCGTGCGAAGCGGAGAGCCTGCGAAACCTGGAGGCTGAAAACTCGCAGGCTGAGACTCGCAGAAACCCGCAGGCTGAAAAGAGTCCTACTACTCGCAGAAAAGCACCGCAGAAAGAGTCTAGCGAAAAGCACCGCAGGCTGAGAAGCACCGCGGGCACACGGGCTTGGAAACCTCACCTCTCCCGCTCGTCTTGCAGGAAGTCGCGCCAATCCGGCGGCTGCCAAGAGTCGATGATGCGCCGAGACCCACCGCCCGTGCTGCCGCCGATGTCCAGGTAATCCCCTCCCGCAGTACGGAGGCGGCCGTGTCCTAGCGCCACAATCGCCTGGTTCCGGTTGACTCGCAACTCGCCGCTGTCCCACTTCCGAAGCACGTCCAACTGCTTGCGCGTGAGAGTGGGAACCTCCTGGCCCTGGTCGGCAGGCTGAGTAGCACCGCCACGTAAGAGCTCTTGCCGATAGCGGGCGAGCCGCTCACCCTCGTTGTAGCGCGAGATCGCTTCAGCCTTGTCGTGGTGGAGGCGGCGGCGCTCTTCCTTCATGACTTCGTCGTGCGCAGGTGGCT